>JAJNNQ010000180.1:0-50671 GCA_027886175.1 Phylloscopus collybita | reverse complement strand
AAGGGGGGAATTCCCGCCAATTCCGACGGCGGTGGGCGTGGCCTCCCTCCAAAACCCCGCCCCGCCGTGACATCACCTCCCACAACCCGGAAGCGCCGGCGGAAATCACCGCGACCTTCTCCTTCCCATCATCCCCCGGAAACCGGAAGTCACCGCGACCTTCTCCTTCCCATCATCCCCCGGAAACCGGAAGTCACGGCGACCTTCTCCTTCCCATAACCCTTTGCGGCCGCCACAAACCGGAAGCCCCACCGGAAGTCGCCGCGGCCTTCCCCTTCCCATCACCCCCCGCGGCCGCGGAAGCTCCAACCCGGGGGGGGATTTCAAAAAAAACCCCAAAAAAACCCCAAAATTTCCCCCAAAACCCCCCCCCGCGAGCCGCTGGGGGGCAGCCCCGGGGGCCGCCATGACTTTGTTCCACTTCGGGAATTGCTTCGCCCTCGCCTATTTCCCCTATTTCATCACCTACAAGTGCAGCGGCCTGTGAGGGCAACTGGGTTATACTGGGTTGTACTGGGAGGGACTGGGAGGGACTGGGAGGGGCGGGGAAGGGGTTAAACCGGGGTTTGGGGGGCGCTGGGGCGGGGCGGGGCGGGGGTTTGGGGGGGTTACTGGTCTGTACTGGTCTGTACTGGTTTGTACTGGTTTGTACTGGTCTGTACTGGTCTGAACTGGTCTGTACTGGTTTGTACTGGTTTGTACTGGTCTGTACTGGTCTGAACTGGTTCGTACTGGTTTGTACTGGTCTTTACTGGTTCATACTGGTCCGTACTGGTTTGTACTGGTTCATACTGGTTCATACTGGTTCGTACTGGTTCATACTGGTTCATACTGGTTTATACTGGTCTGTACTGGTTCGTACTGGTTCATACTGGTTCATACTGGTCCATACTGGTTCATACTGGTTCATACTGGTCTGTACTGGTTCATACTGGTTCATACTGGTTCATACTGGTCTGTACTGGTTCATACTGGTTTGTACTGGTGCCAGGTCCGAGTACAGCGCCTTCTGGCGCTGCGTCCAGGCCGGAGCCACCTACGTGCTGGTGCAGCTGGGCAAGGTGGGGGAGGGGCAACTGGGGGGGGACTGGTTTGGACTGGGAGGGACTGGGAGGCCCCAAATCCCGGGGGTTTGACCCCAAAAAATCCGCCTGGGAGCCCCGAAATCGCCCAAATTCGACCCAAAATTGACCCGAAATTGACCTGGGAACCCCAAAATTCACCTGGGAGGCCCAAAATTGCCCAAATTTCCCCCAAAATTGACCCGAAATGCCCCAAAATCCACCTGGGAACCCCCAAATTTACCCCAAAAATGCCCCAAAATTCAGCCCCAAATCCACCTGGGAGCCCCCAAATCCCGGGGGTTTGACCCCAAAAAATCCGCCTGGGAGCCCCAAAAACGGCCAAATTCGACCCAAAATGTCCCAAATTCCCCCAAAATTGACCCGAAATTGACCCGGGAGGCCCAAAATTGCCCAAATTTCCCCCAAAATTGACCCGAAATGCCCCAAAATTCACCTGGGAACCCCCAAATTCCCCAAATTTACCCCAAAATGCCCCCAAATTCAGACCCAAAATCCACCTGGGGACCCCAAAATTGACCTGGGAGCCCCAAATTCCCCCCCAAATTCCACCCCAAATCCACCTGGGAGCCCCAAAATTGACCTGGGAGGCCCAAAATTGCCCAAATTTCCCCCAAAATTGACCCGAAATGCCCCAAAATTCACCTGGGAACCCCCAAATTTATCCCAAAATGCCCCAAAATTCAGCCCCAAAAAATCCACCTGGGAGCCCCAAAATCGGCCAAATTCGACCCAAAATTGACGCGAAATTGACCCGGGAGGCCCAAAATTGCCCAAATTTCCCCCAAAATTGACCCAAAATGCCCCAAAATTCACCTGGGAACCCCCAAATTCCCCAAATTTACCCCAAAATGCCCCAAAATTCAGCCCCAAATCCACCTGGGAGCCCCAAAATCGCCGAAATTCAACCCAAAATGTCCCAAATTCCTCCCAAAATTGACCCGAAATGCCCCAAAATCCACCTGGGAACCCCCAAATTCCCCAAATTTACCCCCAAAATGCCCCAACATTCAGCCCCAAATCCACCTGGGAGCCCAAAATCGCCCAAATTTGGCCCAAAATTTCACCCAAAATTGACCGGGACCCCCCAATTTCCCCAGAATTGACCTGGGAGCCCCAAAAATGCCAAAATTTCCAAAATCTTGGAGCCCAAAAATTGGAGCCAAAATGCCCAAATTCCTCCCAAATTTCCCCAAAATTCAGCTCAATAATGCCCCAAAATCCACCTGGGAACCACAAAATCGACCTGGGAGGCCCAAAATTCCCAAAATTTCACCCAAATTCCCTCAAAATTCCCCAAGTTCCCCAAATTCAGCCCCAAATTTCACCTGGGAACTCCAAAAATGCCCCAAATTTTACCCCAAAGATCCCAAATTCCCCCAAAATTGACCCCAAAATGCCCCAAATTCCCCCAAATTCAGCCCCAAAATCCACCTGGGAGCCCCAAAATTCCCCAAATTTCACCCGGGAGCCCCAAATTTCCCCGAATTCACCCCAAATTTCCCCTCCCCTCCCCCCCCAGATGCTTTTTTTGGCCACGTTCTTCCCCACCTGGGAGGGACCCTCGGGCGGCTACGACCTGGTGGGGGTGAGTGCACCCAAAAAACCCCCAAAAATACCCAAAAATCACCCCAAAAATCCTCCCCAAAATCACCCAAAAAAATCCCTGAAATTCACCCAAAAAAAACCCCAAAAATACCCAAAAATCACCCCCAAAAATCTCCCAAAATCCTCCCCAAAATCACCCCAAAAACCCCCCAAAAATACCCGAAATTCACTCCAAAAATCCCCCCCAAAATGCCCCAAAAATTGCCCCAAAAATACCCCCAAAATCCCTCAAATCCTCCCCAAAACCCCCCAAAAAATCCCCGAATTTCACCCCAAAAATCCCCCCCAAAATGCCCCAAATTCCCCCAAAAAATCCCCAAAATCCTCCCCAAAATCACCCAAAAAAATCCCTGAAATTCACCCCCAAAATGCCCCAAAATCCCCCAAAAATCCTCCCCAAACCCCCCAAAAAATCCCTGAAATCCTCCCCAAAATCACCCAAAAAAATCCACGAAAATCACCCCAAAAATCCCCCCAAAATTCCCTCAAAAACCCCTCAAAATCCCCCCCAAATTTTCCCCAAATTCCCTCCAAAATTCCCCAAAATCCTCCCCAAAATCGCTCCAAAAATTCCCTCAAAAATCCCTCAAAAACACCTCCAAAAATTTCCCCAAATTCACCCCAAAATTCCCCAAAAATACCCCCAAATCACCCCAAAATCCTCCCCCAAACCCCAAAAAAAATCCCCAAAATTCACCCCAAAAATCCCCCCAAAATGCCCCCAATTCCCTCAAAAATCCTCCCCAAAAATCACCCCAAAACCCCCCAAATTCACCCTAAAAATCTCCCCCAAAATCTCCCAAATTCACCCCAAAACCCCCGAAAAATCCCCAAAATCCTCCCCAAAATCACCCCAAAAAAATCCCCGAAATTCACTCCAAAAATCCCCCCAAAAACCCCCAAAATTGCCCCAAAAATTCCCTCAAAAACCCCTCAAAAATCTCCCCAAAATCATCCCAAAATCCTCCCCAAAATCCTCCCAAAAACCCCCAAAAAATCCCCGAAATTCACCCCAAAAATTCCCTCAAAAATCCCTCAAAATCTCCCCCAAAATTTCCCCAAATTCCCCCCAAAATTCCCCAAAATCACCCCAAAAAAATCCCTGAATTTCACCCCAAAATCGCCCAAAAATCCCCGAAATTCACTCCAAAAATCCCCCCCAAAATCCCCCAAAAATTCCCTCAAAATCCCTCAAAAATCCTCCCCAAAAATCTCCCAAATTCACCCCAAAATTCCCCAAAATCTTCGCCAAAAATCTCCCAAATTCACCCCAAAATCACCCCAAAAACCCCCCAAAAATACCCCAAAATCCTCCCCAAAATCGCTTCAAAAATCCCCGAAATTCACCCCAAAAATCCCCCCCAAAATGCCCCAAAAATTGCCCCCAAAAATACCCCAAAAATCCCTCAAAATCCTCCCCAAACCCCCCCCAAAAAATCCCCAAAATCCTCCCCAAAATCGCCCCAAAAATCCCTGAAATTCACCCCAAAAATCCCCCCCAAAATGCCCCAAATTCCCCCAAAAAATCCCCAAAATCCTCCCCAAAAACCCCCAAAAAATCCCCGAAATTCACCCCAAAAATTCCCTCAAAAATCCCTCAAAATCTCCCCAAAATTTCCCCAAATTCCCCCCCAAAATTCCCCAAAATCACCCCAAAAAAATCCCTGAAATTCACCCCAAAAATCCTCCAAAAATCCCCGAAATTCACCCCAAAAATTCCCTCAAAAATCCCTCAAAAGCTTCCCAAAAATTTCCCAAAATTCCCCCCAAAATCTGCCCCCAAAATCCCTGAAGTTCCCCCCAAAAATTTCCCCCAAAACCCCTCAAAAAAAATCCCTTTTCTTCCCGTTTTTTCTCCCCAAATCCCCCAAAATCCGCCCCAAATTCCCTCTTAAATCCCAAAAATCCTCAAAAAAATCCCATTTTTCCCATTTCCCCCCCAAAATTTTCCATTTTTCACCTGTTTTTCCCCCTAAAAAAAACATTTTTTCACCATTTTTGTCCCGTTTTTTCTTCCCAAAATCCCCCAAAATCCCCCCAAAATCCCTCCAAAATTCCCTCCTAAATTCCAAAAATCCCCCCCAAAACCCCATTTTTTCCCCCCCAAAATCCCATTTTTCCCCCTAAAAAATCTCATTTTCCCCCTAAAAATTCCCATTTTCCCCCCCAAAATCCCTTTTTTTTCCCAAAAATCCCATTCTTTCCCCATTTTTCCCTCCAAAAATCCCTTTTTTTTCCTATTTTCCCCCCAAAAATCCCATTTTTTTCCCAAAAATCCGACTTTTTCCCCATTTTTCCCCCCAAAATTCCCATTTCCCCCCCAAAAATCCCATTTTTCCCCCTAAAAATCCCATTTTTTCCCCATTTTCCGCCCGTTTTTCCCCGTTTTTTCACCGTTTCTCCCCGTGTTTTTTTTCCCCCTTTCCCCCCAACCCCCCATTTTTTCCCAAAATCCCCGTTTTTCCCCCCAAAATCCCGTTTTTCCCCCCCAGGAGTTCCTGCGGGCCACGGTGGACGTCGCTGACCTGGGGGGGCTGCAGCTGGCGCTGGGCCGGGGCGGGGGGGAGGGGCGAGCTGCGCATCCTGGTGGCCGCGCTGGGCTGGGCCAGCGCCGAGCTCCTGACGGCCAGGTGAGCCCGGGGGGGACAGGTGAGGGGCTGGGGGGGATTTGGGGAGTTTTGGGGATTTTTGGGGATTTTTTGGGGATTTTTTGGGGAATTTTTTCGATTTTTTTTCGATTTTTTTCGATTTTTTTTCGATTTTTTTTCGATTTTTTTTCGATTTTTTTACCAATTTTTAAGGATTTTTTGAGGGATTTTTTGGGATTTTTTTGGGGAATTTTGGGGGGATTTTGGGGGATTTTTTTGGGATTTTTTTGGGATTTTTTTGGGAATTTTTTCGATTTTTTTTCGATTTTTTTTCGATTTTTTTTTCCAATTTTTAAGGATATTTTGGGGGATTTTTGGGGATTTTTTGGGGAATTTTTGGGGATTTTTTGGGGATTTTTTGGGATTTTTTGGGGAATTTTTTCGATTTTTTTTCGATTTTTTTTCGATTTTTTTCGATTTTTTTTCGATTTTTTTCGATTTTTTTTCGATTTTTTTCGATTTTTTTTCGATTTTTTTTTTTCCAATTTTTTAGGGATTTCTTGGGGAATTTTGAGGGGAAATTTTTTGGGGAATTTTTGGGGATTTTTTGGGGATTTTTTGGGATTTTTTTGGGAATTTTTTCGATTTTTTTTCGATTTTTTTTCGATTTTTTTTTCAATTTTTTTAGGGATTTTTTGGGCTTTTTTTTTGAGATTTTTTTTGGAAATTTTGGGGATTTTTTTGGGAATTTTTTGGGATTTTTTCCGATGTTTTTTGGATATTTGGGGATTTCTTTGGGGATTTTTTTGGGATTTTTTGAGAATTTTTTCGATTTTTTTTCGATTTTTTTTCGATTTTTTTTCGATTTTTTTTCGATTTTTTTTTTCCAATTTTTTAGGGATTTTTTGGGGAATTTTGAGGGGAAATTTTTTGGGGAATTTTTGGGAATTTTTGGGGATTTTTTTGGAATTTTTTGGAAGTTTTTGGGGATTTTTGGGGAATTTTTTCGAATTTTTTTCAATTTTTTCGATTTTTTTTGGATTTTTTTTTTCAATTTTTTAGGGATGTTTTGGGCTTTTTTTTTTTTTGAGATTTTTTTGGGAATTTTGGGGATTTTTTGGGGAATTTTTTGGGATTTTTTTCCGATTTTTTTTTGATATTTGGGGATTTTTTGGGGAATTTTTAGGGATTGTTTGGGGAATTTTTGGGGATTTTTTGGGGATTTTTTGGGGATTTTTGGGGAATTTTTTCGATTTTTTTTCGATTTTTTTTATTTTTTTCGATTTTTTTTTCAATTTTTTAGGGATGTTTTGGGCTTTTTTTTTGAGATTTTTTTGGGAATTTTGGGGATTTTTTGGGGAATTTTTAGGGATTTTTGGGGAATTTTTAGGGATTGTTTGTGAATTTTTGGGGATTTTTTGGGAATTTTTTTGGGGATATTTTTGGGAATTTTTTCGATTTTTTTTCGATTTTTTTTCGATTTTTTTTTCGATTTTTTTTCGATTTTTTTTCGATTTTTTTTTCAATTTTTTAGGGATTTTTTGGGCTTTTTTTGAGATTTTTTTGGGGAATTTTGGGGATTTTTTTGGGAATTTTTTGGGATTTTTTCCGATGTTTTTTGGATATTTGGGGATTTCTTTGGGGATTTTTTTGGGATTTTTTTTGGGAATTTTTTCGATTTTTTTTCGATTTTTTTTCGATTTTTTTTCCAATTTTTAAGGATTTTTTTGGGGGATTTTTTGGGATTTTTTGGGGGAATTTTGGGGAATTTTGGGGGGATTTTTTTGGGAATTTTTTAGGGAATTTTGGGGGATTTTTTTTGGATTTTTTTGGGAATTTTTTGGGGGATTTTGTTGGGATTTTTTGGGGAATTTTTTGGGAGTTTTTGGGGATTTTTTTTGGAATTTTTAGGAATTTTTAGGGATTTTTTGGGGATTTTTTTTCAATTTTTTAAGGATTTTTTTTTGAGAATTTGGGGGATTTTTTGGGGGATTTTTTGGGGGATTTTTTGGGGGATTTTTCTGGGAATTTTTTAGGAAATTTTGGGGAATTTTGGGAGATTTTTTTGGGATTTTTTTGGAATTTTGGGGGGATTTTGTTGGGAATTTTTTGGGATTTTTTGGGGAATTTTTCGGGGATTTTGGGAATTTTTTGGGATTTTTGGGGGAATTTTTGGGGAATTTTTTGGGAATTTTTGGGAATTTTTTAGGATTTTTTTGGGAATTTTGGGGGATTTTTTTGGAATTGTTTTTGGAATTTTTTGGGGAATTTTTTGGGGAATTTTTGGGAATTTTGGGTGGATTTTTTGGGATTTTTTTTTTTTTTGTATTTTTTTTGGAATTTTGGGGGATTTTTTGGGTTTTTCTGGGATTTTTTGGGGAATTTTTTCGATTTTTTTTTGATTTTTTTTTTTTTAATATTTTTGGGGGATTTTTGAGGAAATTTGGGGGGGGATTTTTGGGGGGAATTTTGGGCGTTTTGGGGCTGAAATTTCGGGTGAATTTTGGGCACCTTGGGGGGCGATTTTGGGGTGAATTTTAGGAATTTTGGGGTCAATTTGGGGGATTTGAGGTTGGTTTTTTTTGGAATTTTTGGGGGGGTTTTTTGGGGGATTTTGGGGGGGGTTTGGAATTTTGGGTGAATTTCGGGGATTTTTGGGGATAAATTTGGGGCGGATTTTGGGTGAACTTTGGGGTTTTTTGGGGTGAATTTGGGGATTTTTTGAGCTGAATTTTTCCCCCCTGGCCCCGCCCCCTCTGACCCGGCCCCGCCCCCTCACCTGCCCAGGTGTGTCCCGCTGTGGGTGGGGGCGCGGGGGGGTGGAGTTCGACTGGAGGCACCTGCAGATGGGGCTGGACTCCAACATCAGCCTGGTGAGCACTGGGGGGACTGGGATGGACTGGTTTGTACTGGTTTGTACTGGTTTGTACTGGGAGGGACTGGGAGGGAACTGGGATCAAACTGGGATCAAACTGGGATCAAACTGGGATCAAACTGGGAGCACTGGTTTGTACTGGGAGGGACTGGGAGGGGACTGGGAGGGGACTGGGAGGGGACTGGGAGGGGGTTTGGGGTCACTGGTTTATACTGGTTTGTACTGGGAGGGAACTGGGAGGGACTGGGAGGGACTGGGAGGGACTGGGAGGGACTGGGAGGGACTGGGATCAAACTGGGATCAAACTGGGATCAAACTGGGAGGGACTGGGAGGGACTGGGATCAAACTGGGATCAAACTGGGAGGGGACTGGGAGGGAACTGGGATCAAACTGGGAGGGACTGGGAGGGACTGGGAGGGAACTGGGATCAAACTGGGAGGGACTGGGAGGGGGTTTGGGGTCACTGGTTTGTACTGGGAGGGAACTGGGAGGGACTGGGATCAAACTGGGATCAAACTGGGAGCACTGGTTTGTACTGGGAGGGAACTGGGAGGGGGTTTGGGGTCACTGGTTTATACTGGTTTGTACTGGGAGGGACTGGGAGGGACTGGGAGGGGACTGGGAGGGGACTGGGAGGGACTGGAATCAAACTGGGATCAAACTGGGATGGACTGGTTTGTACTGGGAGGGACTGGTTTGTACTGGGAGGGACTGGTTTGTACTGGGAGGGACTGGGATCAAACTGGGAGGGACTGGGAGGGACTGGGAGGGGGTTTCGGGTCACTGGTTTATACTGGTTTGTACTGGGAGGGAACTGGGAGGGAGTGGGAGGGAACTGGGAGGGACTGGGAGGGAACTGGGAGGGACTGGGAGGGGGTTTGGGGTCACTGGTTTGTACTGGGAGGGACTGGGAGGGACTGGGATCAAACTGGGATGGACTGGGATCAAACTGGGATCAAACTGGGAGCACTGGTTTGTACTGGGAGGGGACTGGGATCAAACTGGGATCAAACTGGGAGGAACTGGGAGGGACTGGGATGGACTGGTTTGTACTGGGAGGGGTCTGGGAGGGAGACTGGGAGGGACTGGGACAGACTGGGAGGGACTGGGAGGGGGTTTGGGGGTCACTGGTTTGTACTGGGAGGGAACTGGGAGGGGATTGGGATCAAACTGGGACAAACTGGTTTGGACTGGGAGAGGATTTGGGGTCACTGGGAGGGGACTGGTCCATACTGGTTTATACTGGTTTATACTGGTTTATATTGGTTTATATTGCTTTATACTGGTCTGTACTGGTCCATACCCGTCCATACCGGTCCGTACTGGTCCATACTGGTCCATACTGGTCCGTACTGGTCCGTACTGGTCCATACCGGTCCGTACTGGTCCATACTGGTCCATACTGGTCCGTACTGGTCCGTACTGGTCCATACTGGTCCCTACTGGTCCGTACTGGTCCGTACTGGTCCATACTGGTCCATACTGGTCCGTACTGGTCCGTACTGGTCCATACTGGTCCCTACTGGTCCGTACTGGTCCATACTGGTTTATACTGGTCCGTACTGGTCCGTACTGGTCCATACTGGTCCGTACTGGTCTGTACTGGTCCGTACTGGTCCGTACTGGTCCATACTGGTCCGTACTGGTCCATACTGGTCCATACTGGTCCGTACTGGTCCATACTGGTCCATACTGGTCCGTACTGGTCCGTACTGGTCCATACTGGTCTGTACTGGTCCATACTGGTCCGTACTGGTCCGTACTGGTCCGTACTGGTCCATACTGGTCCGTACTGGTCCATACTGGTCCATACTGGTCCATACTGGTCCATACTGGTCCGTACTGGTCCATACTGGTCCGTACTGGTCCATACTGGTCCATACTGGTCCATACTGGTCCATACTGGTCCGTACTGGTCCGTACTGGTCCGTACTGGTCTGTACTGGTCCATACTGGTCCATACTGGTCCATACTGGTCCGTACTGGTCTGTACTGGTCCGTACTGGTCTGTACTGGTCCATACTGGTCCGTACTGGTCCGTACTGGTCCGTACTGGTCCATACTGGTCCATACTGGTCCGTACTGGTCCGTACTGGTCCGTACCTGTCCCCAGGTGCGCCACGTGGCCGCCGCCGCGCTCCTTTGGGCCTCGGGGCGCCACGACCTCCCCTCCCCCCTGCGGCTGCCCCTGGGGGGGCTCCTGGCGGCCGCCGCCTACGAAGGGTTCCTGACCGGGTGAGTCCTTACTGGTTTGTACTGGTTTATACTGGTTTATACTGGTTTGTACTGGTCTGGACTGGTTTGGGCTGGTTTGAATGGGTTTTATTGGTTGTACTGGTTTGTACTGGTTTGTACTGGTTTGTACTGGTTTGTACTGGTGAGGGGGGCTCCTGGCGGCCGCCGCCTACGAGGGCTTCCTGACCGGGTGAGTCCTTACTGGTTTGTACTGGTTTGGACTGGTTTGTACTGGTTTGTACTGGTTTATACTGGTTTGTACTGGTTTGGGCTGGTTTGAATGGGTTTTATTGGTTGTACTGGTTTGTACTGGTTTGTACTGGTGGGGAGGGGGCTCCTGGCGGCCGCCGCCTACGAGGGCTTCCTGACCGGGTGAGTTATACTGGTTTGTACTGGTTTGTACTGGTTTGGGCTGGTTTGGGCTGGTTTGGGCTGGTTTGGGCTGGTTTGAATGGGTTTTATTGGTTGTACTGGGTTGTACTGGTTTGTACTGGTTTGTAGTGTCGGGGAGGGGCCAACGAGGGGTTCCTGACCAGGTGAGTCTGGGTTATACTGGGTTATACTGGGTTGTACTGGTTTGTACTGGTTTGGGCTGGTTTGGATGGGTTATAATGGGTTAAAATGGTTATACTGGTTTGTACTGGTTTGTACTGGTTTGGACTGGTTTGGACTGGTTTATACTGGTTTGGACTGGTTTGGACTGGTTTGGACTGTTTTGGGCTGGTTTGAATGGGTTATAATGGTTATACTGGTTTATACTGGTTCGTACTGGTTTGTACTGGTTTGTACTGGTTTGTACTGGTGAGGGGGGCTCCTGGCGGCCGCCGCCTACGAGGGCTTCCTGACCGGGTGAGTCCTTACTGGTTTGTACTGGTTTGTACTGGTTTATACTGGTTTGGACTGGTTTATATTGGTTTGGGCTGGTTTGAATGGGTTTTATTGGTTGTACTGGTTTGTACTGGTTTGTACTGGTGGGGAGGGGGCTCCTGGCGGCTGCCACCTACGAGGGCTTCCTGACCGGGTGAGTCTGTACTGGTTTATACTGGTTTGGACTGGTTTATACTGGTTTGTACTGGTTTATACTGGTTTGGACTGGTTTATACTGGTTTGGGCTGGTTTGGGCTGGTTTGAATGGGTTTTATTGGTTGTACTGGTTTGTACTGGTGGGGAGGGGGCTCCTGGCAGCCGCCGCCTACGAAGGGTTCCTGACCGGGTGAGTCCTTACTGGTTTGTACTGGTTTATACTGGTTTGGACTGGTTTGTACTGGTTTGGGCTGGTTTGGAGTGGTTTATACTGGTTTGGACTGGTTTGAATGGGTTTTATTGGTTGTACTGGTTTGGACTGGTTTGGACTGGTTTGGACTGGTTTGGACTGGTGGGGGGAGGCGTTCCTCACCAGGTGACTCTGGGTCATACTGGTTTGTACTGGTTTGTACTGGTTCATACTGGTTTGTACTGGTTACAATGGGTTTTATTGGGTTATACTGGTTTGGACTGGTGGGATAGGGGCGTGGCCCTGAGCTGGGGGAGGGGCGTGGCCCAGGTGACCCCCTCACTGAAGCCACGCCCCCTCTCCGTTGTCTCCTCCCCCAGGTGGGCGGGGTTGAGGCTGGGCCCCTGGGGGGCGGGGCTCTGGGCTGTGGGCGTGGCCCAGGTGAGCCCCTGACTGAAGCCACGCCCCCTCTGCGTTGTCTCCTCCCCCAGGTGGGCGGGGCTGGGGCTGGGGCTGGGGCCCTGGGCTGTGGGGCGTGGCCCAGGTGAGCCCCTCGCTGAAGCCACGCCCCTTTTGTGTTGTCTCCTCCCCCAGGTGGGCGGGGCAGGCGCTGGGGCTGGGCCCCTGGGGGGCGCTGGGCCTGCGGGCGCTGGGGGCGGCGGCGCTGGGGCTGGGGGCGCTGCGGCTGCTGGTGCCCCTGCTGCCCCCGCCCTGAGCGCACCTGGGCGCACCTGGGCACACCTGGGACACACCTGGGAAACACCTGAGCCCACCTGGATAAAGATTGAACACACCTGGATACACCTGAGCCCACCTGGATACACCTGGGACACACCTGAGCGCACCTGGATATACCTGGGATACACCTGAGCCCACCTGGATACACCTGGGAAACACCTGAGCGCACCTGGATACACCTGGGATACACCTGAGCGCACCTGGACACACCTGGGAAACACCTGAGCGCACCTGGACGCACCTGAGCACACCTGGATGGACATGGACGCACCTGCAGGAGTCACCTGTGCGATCACCGGGGGTCCCAGGTGCGCTGGTGCCCCTGCTGGCCCCGCCCTGAGCGCACCTGGACACACCTGGGGCACACCTGGATACACCTGAGCGCACCTGGACACACCTGGACACACCTGGGCTGGCCTGAGCGCACCTGGATGGACACAGACGCACCTGCAGGGGTCACCTGTGTGACCATCGGGGGTCCCAGGTGTGCTGGGGCGTGGCCCCAGGTGCGAGGTGGGCGTGGCCCCAGGTGCGAGGTGGGCGTGGCCCCAGGTTTGCGGTGGGCGTGGCCCCAGGTGTGCAGTGGGCGTGGCCCCAGATGTGATGTGGGCGTGGCCCCAGGTGTGCGGTGGGCGTGGCCCCAGGTGTGCGGTGGGCGTGGCCCCAGGTGTGCGGTGGGCGTGGCCCCAGGTGTGTGGTGGGCGTGCCCCAGGTGCGAGGTGGGCGTGGCTCAGGCATTCAGGTGCGGTCTGAGATGTGATGTGGGCGTGGCCCCGGATGTGCAGTGGGCGTGGCCCCGGATGTGCGGTGGGCGTGGCCCAGGTGTGGCCGCACCCGCCCCTGAGCAATAAACACACCTGGACACACCTGGCGGAGTCACCTGTGCCTTTATTTCGGGGGGGGGGGGGGATGGGGGAGGGGAAGGAATGGAGTCCAGGTGTTGGGGGAGGGGCCCAGGTGAGGCCCAGGTGTCCAAGGGAGGGGCCCAGGTGTTCGGGGAGGGTCCCAGGTGAGCCCAGGTGAGCCCAGGTGGGGCCCAGGTGAGCCCAGGTGAGTCTCTCTCAGTAGTAGAGCTCCCGGTCCCACCAACCTGGAAGAGGAGAGAACCCGGACAGGTGAGACGGGGGGAGGGGGGAGGTGGCAACCCCCAGGTGTGTCCCAGGTGCACCCAGGTGTGCCCAGGTGTGTCCCAGGTGCCCCCAGGTGTCCCCCAAGTGCCCCCCAGGTGTGCCCCAAACCTGCCCAGGTGAGTTCGGTGGGACCCAGGCACCTCCCCGTCTCCCCCCAGCTGCCACCAGGTGAGTGCCCAGGTGCCCCCAGGTGTGTCCCAGGTGCGCCCAGGTGCCCCCCAGGTGTGTCCCAGCTGCCCCCCAGGTGTGCCCAGGTGCCCCCCAGCTGCCCCCCAGGTGCCCCCCAGGTGTGCCCAGGTGTGCCCAGGTGTGCCCAGGTGTGCCCAGGTGCCCCCAGGTGTGTCCCAGGTGCCCCCCAGGTGCCCCCCAGGTGCCCCCAGCTCCCCCCAGCTGCCCCCCAGGTGCCCCCCAGGTGTGCCCAGGTGCGCCCAGGTGTGCCCAGCTGCCCCCCAGGTGTGCCTAGGTGCCCCCAGCTGCCCCCCAGCTGCCCCCCAGGTGTGCCCAGGTGTGCCCAGGTGCCCCCCAGGTGTGCCCAGGTGTGCCCAGGTGTGCCCAGGTGTGCCCAGGTGCCCCCCAGGTGTGCCCAGGTGTGCCCAGGTGTGCCCAGGTGCCCCCCAGATGCCCCCCAGGTGCCCCCAGGTGTGCCCAGCTGCCCCCAGGTGTGCCCAGGTGTGCCCAGGTGCGTCACTCACTGCCCGGGTGTCTCCGCACTCCGAGTTTCCGGATCTCGTCGTAGACGAGGATGAGGAGGCCGAAGGGCATCGGCACCAACCACCACTGGAACCTGGGGGGGGAGAACACCTGGCCAGGTGAGCCCCAGGTGTGCCCAGGTGTGCCCCCAGGTGAGCCCCAGGTGTGCCCCAGGTGAGCCCCAGGTGTGCCCCCAGGTGTGCCCCAGGTGAGCCCCCAGGTGAGACCCAGGTGTACCCCAGGTGTACCCCAGGTGTGCCCCAGGTGAGCCCCAGGTGTACCCCAGGTGTGCCCCAGGTGAGACCCAGGTGTACCCCAGGTGTGCCCCAGGTGAGACCCAGGTGTGCCCCCAGGTGTGTTTTAGGGCTCCCAGGAGGTTCCTAGGTGCATTCTGGGTGTGCCCAGGTGTATTTTGGGGGTGCCCAGGTGTGTTGGGGTGGTTCCCAGGTGTGCCCAGGTGTGCCCAGGTGTGCCCAGGTGCCCTCACCTGATGGGCATGAAGTTGAAGATGTTGGGCATCCCCGGGCAGTAGCAGAGGAAGCAGCCGATGCACACCTGGAACACGATGGCCACCAGGAGGGTGCGGTTCCTGTGGGACACACCTGTGTTACCTGTGAGACACACCTGTGTGACCTGTGTGACACACCTGTGTCACCTGTGTCACCTGTACAGCCTGTGCTGTGTCACCTGTGACACCTGCACAGCCGA
The DNA here is from genome assembly GCA_027886175.1 of Phylloscopus collybita. Taxonomy (NCBI): domain Eukaryota; kingdom Metazoa; phylum Chordata; class Aves; order Passeriformes; family Phylloscopidae; genus Phylloscopus; species Phylloscopus collybita. The sequence goes on along the minus strand of JAJNNQ010000180.1, from coordinate 35,803 downwards.
TGCACACCTGGAACACGATGGCCACCAGCAGGGTGCGGTTCCTGAAAACACACACCTGTGTGACCTGTGAGACACACCTGTGACACCTGTGAGACACACCTGTGTGACCTGTGACACCTGTACAGCCTGTGCTAACACCTGTGCTAACACCTGTCACACCTGCACAGCCGATGCACACCTGGAACACGATGGCGACCAGGAGGGTGCGGTTCCTGTGGGACACACACCTGTGTGACCTGTGTGACCTGTTACCTGTGTCACCTGTGTCACCTGTACAGCCTGTGCTGTGTCACCTATAACACCTGTAACACCTGTAACACCTGTGACACCTGTGTCACCTGTGAGACACACCTGTGTCACCTGACACCTGTGTCACCTGTCACCTGTGTCACCTAACACCTGTGCTAACACCTGTCACATCTGTGTCACCTGTCACACCTGTGCTAACACCTGTCACACCTGTGTCACCTGTGTCGTCAGTCACCTCCCGTACCTGTGTCGCACCCTACACCTGTCCCTGGGTGTGCCCAGGTGTATCGCACCTGCCCCAGGTGTGCCCAGGTGTATCCCAGGTGTACCTGAGCAGCCTCTGCTGGAACAGGGACAGTCTCCGGGTTTTGCGGATGAGGACGTCGGCGATCTGGCACAGCCTGTACCTGTCCCGAACCCCTCCCCAGGTGTGCCCAGGTGTGCCCAGGTGTGCCCAGGTGTGCCCAGGTGTATCCCAGGTGTACCTGAGCAGCCCCTGCTGGAACAGGGACAATCTCCTCGTTTTGCGGATCAGCACGTCGGCGATCTGGCACAGCCTGTACCTGTGCCCAGGTGTGCCCAGGTGTGCCCTACCTGCCCCAGGTGTATCAGAGGTGTATCCAGGTGTGTCACACCTGTCCCAGGTGTACCTGAGCAGCCCCTGCTGGAACAAGGATAACCTCCGGGTTTTCCGGATCAGGACGTCGGCGATCTGGCACACCTCGATGCTGATGAAGAAGACGGTGTAACAGGTGTACTGCTGGTACCTGCGCTGCCAGAAGGTCTGCGGGGACAGGTGAGCGCCCAGGTGAGCGCACAGGTGAGCGCCCAGGTGTGTGTGTTCCTGTGCCCCAGGTGTGCTCGCCCGCCCGCCGCTGCTGCCCACACCTGCGAGTGCCCCAGGTGTGTTCCCCGTGGCGCCCAGGTGTGCTCGGCTGGGCCCAGGTGAGCACAGGTGAGCTCCCAGCTGTGTCCCAGGTGTGTCCCCAGGTATTCCCACATGTACCCAGCTGTAGCCGGGTGGGCCCAGGTGTGTTCCCAATGTGCCCAGGTGTATCCCAGGTGTGCCCAGGTGTGCCCAGGTGTGCCCAGGTGTATCCCAGGTGTACCCAGGTGTATCCCAGCTGTGCCCAGGTGTACCCAGGTGTACCCAGCTGTGCCCAGGTGTACCCAGGTGTGCCCAGGTGTGCCCAGGTGTGCCCAGCTGTACCCAGCTGTGCCCAGGTGTGTCCCAGGTGTACCCAGGTGTATCTCAGGTGTGCCCAGGTGTGCCCAGGTGTATCCCAGGTGTGCCCAGGTGTACCCAGGTGTATCTCAGGTGTGCCCAGGTGTGCCCAGGTGTATCCCAGGTGTGCCCAGGTGTATCCCAGCTGTACCCAGCTGTGCCCAGGTGTGCCCAGGTGTATCCCAGGTGTGCCCAGGTGTGTTCCCTGTTATTCCCAATGTACCCAGGTGTGCCCAGGTGTATCTCAGGTGTATCCCAGCTGTACCCAGGTGTGCCCAGGTGTACCCAGGTGTATCTCAGCTGTACCCAGGTGTGCCCAGGTGTGCCCAGGTGTATCCCAGCTGTACCCAGGTGTATCTCAGGTGTTCCCAGGTGTATCCCAGGTGTGCCCAGGTATATCCCAGGTGTGCCCAGGTGTGCCCAGGTGTACCCAGGTGTGCCCAGGTGTGCCCAGGTGTGCCCAGGTATATCCCAGGTGTTCCCAGGTGTACCCAGGTGTGCCCAGGTGTGCCCAGGTGTGCCCAGGTGTGCCCAGGTGTATCCCAGGTGTGCCCAGGTGTACCCAGGTGTATCCAGGTGTGCCCAGGTGTGCCCAGGTGTATCCCAGGTGTATCCCAGGTGTTCCCAGGTGTACCCAGGTGTGCCCAGGTGTGCCCAGGTGTGCCCAGGTGTGCCCAGGTGTATCCCAGGTGTGCCCAGGTGTACCCAGGTGTGCCCAGGTGTGCCCAGGTGTGCCCAGCTGTACCCAGGTGTGCCCAGGTGTATCCCAGGTGTGCCCAGGTGTGCCCAGGTGTGCCCAGGTGTATCCCAGGTGTATCCCAGGTGTGCCCAGGTGTACCCAGGTGTATCCAGGTGTGCCCAGGTGTGCCCAGGTGTATTCCCTGTTATTCCCAATGTGCCCAGGTGTATCTCAGGTGTATCCCAGGTGCACCCAGCTGTGCCCAGGTGTATCCCAGGTGTACCCAGGTGTGCCCAGGTGTGCCCAGGTGTATCCCAGCTGTACCCAGGTGTGCCCAGGTGTGCCCAGGTGCGCTCACCCACTGCTGCCCGTAGCTGTCCTGCAGCTCCTGCTCGTGCAGGTGTATCCAGGTGTGCCCAGGTGTATTCCCTGTTATTCCCAATGTACCCAGGTGTATCCCAGCTGTACCCAGGTGTACCCAGGTGTGCCCAGGTGTACCCAGGTGTGCCCAGGTGTGCCCAGGTGTGCCCAGGTGTATCCCAGCTGTACCCAGCTGTACCCAGGTATATCTCAGGTGTATCCCAGGTGTGCTCAGGTGTACCCAGGTGTACCCAGCTGTGCCCAGGTGTGCCCAGGTGTGCCCAGGTGTACTCACCCACTGCTGCCCGTAGCTGTCCTGCAGCTCCTGCTCGTGCAGGTGTGCCCAGGTGTGTTCCCTGTTATTCCCAATGTACCCAGGTGTATCCCAGCTGTGCCCAGGTGTGCCCAGGTGTGCCCAGGTGTATCCCAGGTGTGCCCAGGTGTGCCCAGGTGTGCCCAGGTGTGCCCAGGTGTATCCCAGGTGTGCCCAGGTGTGCCCAGGTGTGCCCAGGTGTGCCCAGGTGTGCCCAGGTGTATCCCAGGTGTGCCCAGGTGTATCCCAGGTGTATCCCAGCTGTACCCAGGTGTATCCCAGGTATATCTCAGGTGTATCCCAGGTGTGCCCAGGTGTGCCCAGGTGTACCCACCCACTGCTGCCCGTAGCTGTCCTGCAGCTCCTGCTCGCTCAGGCTCTCCCAGCGCGGGCGCAGCCCCAGCAGCAGCAGCGGCCACCAACCCTCCTGGGCCATGGCCACGAAGTAATCGGTGAAGCCGGCGAAGGACTGGATGGCACCTGGGGACAGGTGAGCACAGGTGAGCACAGGTAGGGACAGGTAAGAGGGGAACAGGTGAGGGACAGGTGAGCACAGGTGGGGACAGGTGGGGACAGGTGAGCACAGGTGAGCACAGGTAGGGACAGGTGGGGACAGGTGAGGGACAGGTGAGCACAGGTGGGGACAGGTGGGGACAGGTGAGCACAGGTGGGGACAGGTGAGCACAGGTGGGGACAGGTGAGGGACAGGTGAGGGACAGGGAAAGGAAGGACTGGATGGCACCTGGGGACAGGTGAGCACAGGGGGAGCACAGGTAGGGACAGGTGAGCACAGGGGAGCACAGGTGAGAGCACAGGTAAGGGGGGAAGAGGTGAGGGAAGGACTGGATGGCACCTGGGGACAGGTGAGACAGGTGAGAGCAGGTGGGGACAGGTGAGCACAGGTGAGAGCAGGTGAGCACAGGTGGGGACAGGTGAGCACAGGTGAGAGCACAGGTAAGGGGGGAAGAGGTGAGGGAAGGACTGGATCGCACCTGGGGACAGGTGAGCACAGGTGAGGGACACAGGAGAGACGTGTGAGGGGAGGCAGGTGTGTGAGCACCCAGGTAACCCCGCCCCCAGGTGTGTGACCGCTCAGGTAACCCCAAACCCAGCTAGCCCCGCCCCCAGGTGTACCTGGGCACACCTGGCCCCGCCCCCAGGCGTGTCCGTGCACACCTGGCCCCGCCCCCAGGCGTGTCCGTGCACACCTGGCCCCGCCCCCAGGTGCCTGGCCACGCCCCCTCACCTATCTGGAAGTAGTAAATGATCACTCAGGTGTGTGACCGCTCAGGTAACCCCATACCCAGGTAACCCCGCCCCCAGGTGTACCTGGGCACACCTGGCCCCGCCCCCAGGTGTACCTGGGCACACCTGGCCCCGCCCCCTCACCTATCTGGAAGTAGGAGTAGGTGCTCACTCAGGTGTGTGACCCCTCAGGTAACCCCATACCCAGCTAGCCCCGCCCCCAGGTGTACCTGGGCACACCTGGCCCCGCCCCCTCACCTATCTGGAAGTAGGAGTAGGCGGCCAGGGGCTCGTTGACCAATCGGTCGCGCCGGGGGTCGCGGGGCTGCAGGTGCATGATGTCGCTCTCGGCGCGCTCGTAGGCCAGCGACACCGACGGGAACTGCCCAGGTGAGCCCAGGTGAGCACAGGTGAGCGCAGGGGAGGGGGGCGGGGACACAGGTGAGGGACTCTGCCACCCAACCTGGCCCCGCCCACGCGCGCACAGGTGAGGGAACCCGGAACGCACCTGGAGCGCCGGGACGGGGTGCTCAGGTGTGCCCAGGTGGGTTACAGGTGTGCCCAGGTGTGCCCAGGTGTGCCCAGGTGTATTACAGGTGTGCCCAGGTGTGTTACAGGTGTGCCCAGGTGTGCCCAGATGTGCCCAGGTGTGTTACAGGTGTGCCCAGGTGTATTACAGTGTGCCCAGGTGAGTTCCCAGGTGTGCCCAGGTGTGCCCAGGTGAGTTCCCAGGTGTGCACTCACGATGTCGGTGCAGAGCTCGATGAAGAGGATGGTGATGCAGCCCAGGGGGAGGGGCACGCTGGGTGCCCCCAGGTGTGTGACAGGTGTGCCCAGGTGTACCCAGGTGTGCCCAGGTGTGCCCAGGTGTGTGACAGGTGTGCCCAGGTGTACGCAGGTGTGTGACAGGTGTGCCCAGGTGTGCCCAGGTGTGCCCAGGTGTGTTACAGGTGTGCCCAGGTGTGCCCAGGTGTGTTACAGGTGTGCCCAGGTGTGTTACAGCTGTACCCAGGTATGCCCAGGTGTGCCCAGGTGTGCCCAGGTGTGCCCAGGTGTGTTACAGGTGTACCCAGGTGTACCCAGGTGTGCCCAGGTGTGCCCAGGTGTGTGACAGGTGTGTGACAGGTGTGCCCAGGTGTGCCCAGGTGTGTTACAGGTGTGTTACAGGTGTGCCCAGGTGCCCCCAGGTGTGCCAAAGTGTATTACAGGTGTGCCCAGGTGTACCCAGGTGTATTATAGGTATGTTACAGGTGTGTGACAGGTGTACCCAGGTGTACCCAGGTGTGTTACAGGTGTGCCCAGGTGTGCCCAGGTGTGCCCAGGTGAGTTCCCAGGTGTGCCCAGGTGTACCCAGGTGTGCCCAGGTGTGCCCAGGTGAGTTCCCAGGTGTGCCCAGGTGTGCCCAGGTGTGCACTCACGATGTCGGTGCAGAGCTCGATGAAGAGGATGGTGATGCACCCGAGGGGGAGGGGCACGCTGGGTGCCCCCAGGTGTGTGACAGGTGTGTGACAGGTGTGTTACAGGTGTGCCCAGGTGTGCCCAGGTGAGTTCCCAGGTGTGCACTCACGATGTCGGTGCAGAGCTCGATGAAGAGGATGGTGATGCAGCCGAGGGGGAGGGGCACGCTGGGTGCCCCCAGGTGTGTGACAGGTGTGTGACAGGTGTGCCCAGGTGTGTCACAGGTGTGTTACAGGTGTACCCAGGTGTGCCCAGGTGCCCCCAGGTGTGTTACAGGTGTGCCCAGGTGTGCCCAGGTGTGCCCAGGTGTGCACTCACGATGTCGGTGCAGAGCTCGATGAAGAGGATGGTGATGCACCCCAGGGGGAGGGGCACGCTGGGTGCCCCCAGGTGTGTGACAGGTGTGCCCAGGTGTACCCAGGTGTGTTACAGGTGTGTTACAGGTGTGTTACAGGTGTGCACTCACGATGTCGGTGCAGAGCTCGATGAAGAGGATGGTGATGCACCCGAGGGGGAGGGGCACGCTGGCCGTGATGTAGATCAGGTACGGGGTCAGCTCCGGAATGTTCTTGGTCAGCGTGTAGGCGATGGACTTCTTCAGGTTATCGAAGATCAGCCGGCCTGGGACAGGTGAGATACAGGTGAGACAGGTGAGTTACAGGTGAGACAGGTGAGATACAGGTGAGATACAGGTGAGACAGGTGAGACAGGTGAGATACAGGTGAGACACAGGTGAGATACAGGTGAGACACAGGTGGGACAGGTGAGACAGGTGAGACACAGGTGAGACACAGGTGGGACAGGTGGGACAGGTGAGATACAGGTGAGGTACAGGTGAGATACAGGTGAGGTACAGGTGAGACACAGGTGAGATACAGGTGTGTGAGCAGCCAGGTGTGCACAGACAGGTGTAGGCGATGGACTTCTTCAGGTTATCGAAGATCAGCCGGCCTGGGACAGGTGAGACAGGTGAGACAGGTGAGGGACAGGTGAGACAGGTGAGATGGACAGGTGAGACAGGTGGGACAGGTGAGATGGACAGGTGAGACAGGTGAGGGACAGGTGAGATACAGGTGAGGGACAGATGAGCACAGGTGAGGGACAGGTGAGGGACAGGTGAGATACAGGTGAGATACAGGTGTGTGAGCAGCCAGGTGTGCACAGACAGGTGTAGGCGATGGACTTCTTCAGGTTATCGAAGATCAGCCGCCCTGCGACAGGTGGGACAGGTGAGGGACAGGTGAGACAGGTGAGATACAGGTGAGAGAGGTGAGATACAGGTGAGGTACAGGTGAGACACAGGTGGGACAGGTGAGACAGGTGAGACAGGTGAGGTACAGGTGAGACAGGTGAGACACAGGTGAGATACAGGTGTGTGAGCAGCCAGGTGTGCACAGACAGGTGTAGGCAATGGACTTCTTCAGGTTATCGAAGATCAGCCGCCCTGGACAGGTGAGACAGGTGAGATACAGGTGAGATACAGGTGAGACAGGTGAGACAGGTGAGAGACAGGTGAGACAGGTGAGATACAGGTGAGAGAGGTGAGATACAGGTGAGATACAGGTGAGATACAGGTGAGGTACAGGTGTGTGAGCAGCCAGGTGTGCACGGACAGGTGTAGGCGATGGACTTCTTCAGGTTATCGAAGATCAGCCGCCCTGGGACAGGTGAGACAGGTGAGACAGGTGAGATACAGGTGAGAGAGGTGAGGGACAGGTGAGACAGGTGAGATACAGGTGAGATACAGGTGAGACACAGGTGAGATACAGGTGAGACACAGGTGAGACAGGTGAGACAGGTGAGGGACAGGTGAGACAGGTGAGTTACAGGTGAGATACAGGTGTGTGAGCAGCCAGGTGTGCACAGACAGGTGTAGGCGATGGACTTCTTCAGGTTATCGAAGATCAGCCGGCCTGGGCAGGTGAGACAGGTGAGACAGGTGAGACAGGTGAGGGACAGGTGTGTGAGCAGCCAGGTGTGCACAGACAGGTGTAAGCGATGGACTTCTTCAGGTTATCGAAGATCAGCCGGCCTGCGACAGGTGAGACAGGTGAGACAGGTGAGATACAGGTGAGATGGACAGGTGAGACAGGTGAGACAGGTGAGACAGGTGAGACAGGTGGGACAGGTGAGGGACAGGTGAGATACAGGTGAGACAGGTGAGACAGATGAGATACAGGTGGGACAGGTGAGAGACAGGTGAGATACAGGTGAGATACAGGTGAGTTACAGGTGAGACAGGTGAGACAGGTGTGTGAACAGACAGGTGTGCCCCCCCAGGTAACCCCAGGCCCATGTAAGCCCAGCACACCTGTGCCTACCTGCCCAGGTAACCCAGGTAATCCTGACACGCCTGTGCACAGGTAACCCTGACACACCTGACACACCTGTCCCAGGTAACCCAGGTAACACACCTGTGCACAGGTAACTCACCTTGCTCCACCCCTGTGACGATGGAGGCGAAGTTGTCGTCCAGCAGGATCACGTCGGTACCACCCGACACACCTGTCCCTACCTGCCCAGGTAACCCTGACACACCTGTCCCAGGTAACCCTGACACACCTGTCCCAGGTAACTCACCTGTGCCCAGGTAACTCACCTTGCTCGACGCCGGTGACAATGGAGGCGAAGTTGTCGTCCAGCAGGATCATGTCGGTACCACCTGTCCCTGGTAACCCTGACACACCTGTCCCAGGTAACCCAGCACACCTGTGCTCACCTGTCCAGGTAACTCACCTTGCTCGACGCCGGTGATGATGGAGGCGAAGTTGTCGTCCAGCAGGATCATGTCGGTACCACCTGTCCCTGGTAACCCTGACACACCTGTGCCCAGGTAACCCAGCACACCTGTGCCCAGGTAACACACCTGTGCCCAGGTAACTCACCTTGCTCCACACCTGTGACGATGGAGGCGAAGTTGTCGTCCAGCAGGATCATGTCGGTACCACCTGTCCCAGGTAACCCTGACACACCTGACACACCTGACACACCTAACACACCTGTGCACACCTGTCCCAGGTAAGTGACTCACCTTGCTCGACGCCGGTGACGATGGAGGCGAAGTTGTCGTCCAGCAGGATCATGTCGGTACCACCTGTCCCTACCTGCCCAGGTAACCCTGACACACCTGTGCACACCTGCCCAGGTAACCCAGGTAACACACCTGTCCCAGGTGACTCACCTTGCTCCACGCCGGTGACAATGGAGGCGAAGTTGTCGTCCAGCAGGATCATGTCGGTAACACCTGTCCCTGGTAACCCTGACACACCTGTCCCAGGTAACCCTGACACACCTGTCCCAGGTAACCCAGCACACCTGTGCTCACCTGTTCAGGTAACTCACCTTGCTCCACGCCGGTGACGATGGAGGCGAAGTTGTCGTCCAGCAGGATCATGTCGGTACCACCTGTCCCTACCTGTCCCAGGTAACCCAGCACACCTGACACACCTGTCCCAGGTAACCCAGGTAACTCACCTGCCCAGGTAACTCACCTTGCTCCACACCTGTGACGATGGAGGCGAAGTTGTCGTCCAGCAGGATCATGTCGGTACCACCTGTCCCTGGTAACCCTGACACACCTGTCCCAGGTAACCCAGCACACCTGTGCACACCTGTCCCAGGTAACTCACCTTGTTCCACACCTGTGACGATGGAGGCGAAGTTGTCGTCCAGCAGGATCATGTCGGTACCACCCGACACACCTGTCCCTACCTGCCCAGGTAACCCTGACACACCTGTCCCAGGTAACCCAGCACACCTGTGCTCACCTGCCCAGGTAACTCACCTTGCTCGACGCCGGTGACGATGGAGGCGAAGTTGTCGTCCAGCAGGATCATGTCGGTAACACCTGTCCCTACCTGCCCAGGTAACCCTGACACACCTGTCCCAGGTAACCCAGGTAACACACCTGTGCCCAGGTAACTCACCTTGCTCCATGCCGGTGACGATGGAGGCGAAGTTGTCGTCCAGCAGGATCATGTCGGTACCACCTGTCCCTACCTGCCCAGGTAACCCTGACACACCTGACACACCTGACACACCTGACACACCTGTGCACACCTGTCCCAGGTAAGTGACTCACCTTGCTCGACGCCGGTGACGATGGAGGCGAAGTTGTCGTCCAGCAGGATCATGTCGGCGGCGTTCTTGGCGGCGTCGGAGCCGGCGACGCCCATGGCCACGCCGATGTCGGCTTTCTTCAGCGCAGGTGAGTCGTTGACGCCGTCACCTGTCACCGCCACGATGGCGCCCTGGGGAGGAGGGGGGGTTGGGGGGAATTTGGGAATTTTTTAGGGAATTTTGGGAAATTTTTTGGGGGATTTTGGGGAATTTTTGGGGGAATTTTGGGGAATTTTGGGGAATTTTTGGGGGATTTTGGAGGATTTTTGGGGGAATTTTGGGGAATTTTTGGGGAAGTTTGGGGGAATTTTGGGGGGATTTTGGGGAAATTTTGGGGGAATTTTTGGGGGAAATTTGGGGAAATTTTTGGGAATTTTTGGGGGAATTTTGGGGAATTTTTGGGGAAATTTGGGGAATTTTTTGGGGGAATTTTGGGAAATTTTGGAGAATCTTTGGGGAATTTTTGGGGGAATTTTGGGGAATTTTTGGGGAAATTTGGGGAAATTTTGGGGGAATTTTGGGAAATTTTGGAGAATTTTTGGGGAATTTTTGGGGGAATTTTGGGGAATTTTGGGGAAATTTTGGAGAATTTTTGGTCGAATTTGGGGGAATTTTTTGGGAATTTTTGGGGAAATTTGGGGAATTTTTTGGGGAATTTTGGGGAATTGAATTTTTGAGGGAATTTTGGGGAATTTTTGGGGAAATTTGGGGAAATTTTGGGGGAATTTTGGGAAATTTTGGAGAATTTTTGGGGAATTCTTGGGGAATTTTTGGGGAATTTTTTGGAAAATTTTGGGGAAATTTTGGAGAAACTTTTGGGAAATTTTGGGGAATTTTTGGGGAATTTTTGGGGGAAATTTTGGAAATTTTGGGGAAATTTCAGGAAAATTTTGGGGGAAATTTGGGGCCATTTTGGGCCATTTTTGGGGCCATTTTGGGCCATTTTTGGGGCCATTTTGGGGAAATTTCTGGAAAATTTTGGGGCCATTTTTGGGACATCTTGGGACAATTTTGGGGCCATTTTTGGGGCCATTTTTGGAAATTTTGGGAAATTCTGGGCAATGTCCCCCCCGGGTGCCCCCCAGGTACCCCCACGTACCCCCAGGTACCCCCAGGTGCCCCCCAGGTGCCCCCCAGGTGTGCCCAGGTACCCCCCAGGTGTGCCCAGGTACCCCCAGGTGTGCCCAGGTGTGCCCAGGTGCCCCCCAGGTGCCCCCAGGTACCCCCAGGTGTGCCCAGGTACCCCCAGGTGTGCCCAGGTGCCCCCCAGGTGTGCCCAGGTGTGCCCAGGTGTGCCCAGGTACCCCCAGGTGCCCCCCAGGTGTGCCCAGGTGCCCCCCAGGTGTGCCCAGGTGTGCCCAGGTGTGCCCAGGTGTGCCCAGGTACCTTCCAGGTGTGCCCAGGTGTGCCCAGGTGTGCCCAGGTACCCCCCAGGTGTGCCCAGGTGTGCCCAGGTGTGCCCAGGTGCTCACCAGGCGCTGGCAGCTCTCCACGATCAGCAGCTTCTGCTGCGGCGACGTTCGGGCGAAAACCATCTCGGGGTGGGCGCGGAGCAGCTCCTGCAGCCGCTCAGGTGAGAGCGCGGCCAGCTCGGCACCTGTCAGCACCCGCGCCCGCGCCTGCCTGCGAGAGAGAACACACCTGAGCACACCTGGGTACACACCTGAGTGCACCTGGGTACACCTGGGTACACCTGGGTACACCTGAGTGCACCTGGGTACACACCTGAGTGCACCCGGGTACACCTGAGTGCACCTGAGTGCACCTGGGTACACCTATCAGTGCCAGCTCGGCACCTGTCAGCACCCGCGCCCGCGCCTGCCTGCGGGAGAACACACCTGGGTACACCTGGGTACACCTGGGTACACCTGGGTACACCTGGGTACACACCTGAGTGCACCTGGATACACCTGGGTACACCTGGATACACCTGGGTACACCTATCAGTGACAGCTCCGCACCTGTCAGCACCCGCGCCCGCGCCTGCCTGGAGAGAACACACCTGAGCACACCTGAGCACACCTCAGTGCACCTGAGTGCACCTGGATACACCTATCAGTGCCAGCTCGGCACCTGTCAGCACCCGCGCCCGCGCCTGCCTGCGAAACAGCACACCTGAGCACACCTGAGCACACCTGAGCACACCTCAGTGCACCTGAGTGCACCTGGATACACCTATCAGTGCCAGCTCGGCACCTGTCAGCACCCGCGCCCGTGCCTGCCTGCGAAACAGCACACCTGGGTACACCTGGGCACACCTGAGCACACCTGGGTACACCTGAGTGCACCTGAGTGCACCTGAGTGCACCTGGATACACCTGAGAGCACCTATCAGTGCCAGCTCGGCACCTGTCAGCGCCCACGCCTGCCTGGGAAACAGCACACCTGGGTACACCTGGGTACACACCTGAGCGCACCTGGGTACACCTGAGTGAACCTGGGTACACCTGGGTACACACCTGAGTGCACCTGGGTACACCTGAGAGCACCTATCAGTGCCAGCTCGGCACCTGTCAGCGCCCACGCCTGCCTGGGAAACAGCACACCTGGGTACACCTGGGTACACACCTGAGTGCACCTGGGTACACCTGGGTACACCTGAGCGCACCTGAGTGCACCTGGGCACACCTGAGCGCACCTGGGTACACCTGGGCACACCTGAGCGCACCTGGGCACACCTGGGAGCACCTGGGAGCACCTGGGACACACCTAGGAACACCTGCATACACACCTGAGCACACCTGAGTGCACCTGAGCACACCTGGGAACACCTGGGTACACCTGGGTACACCTGGGAACACCTGGGACACACCTGAGCTACCGGGGAAACACCTAGGGACACCTAAGCACACACCTGACACACCTGAGTGCACCTGAGGGCACCTGGGGGACACCTGGGGACACCTGGGGACACACCCGAGCAGCCGGGGACACACCTGAGTGGCTGGGGAGACACCTGAGCCTGGCAGGTGACACACCTGAGCACACCTGGGAGCACACCTGAGACACTGGGGACACACCTGAGCCGCCAGGGACACACCTGTCGCACAGCTGTCACACACCTGGGCACACCTAAGGCCTCACCTGGGGGCCCCATGGCACACACCTGAGCCCACCGGGGACACACCTGGGCACACCTGGGGGGCCTCACCTGAGGCCTCATTTGAGCCACCAAGGGACACACCTGAGCCACCACACACCTGTCCCACACCTGTCCCACACCTGTCCCACACCTGTCACACACCTGAGCACACCTGGGCACACCTGGGGCCTCACTTGGGCACACACCTGAGCCACTGGAGACACACCTGAGCCACCACACACCTGTCCCGCACCTGTCCCACACCTGTCACACACCTGTCCTGCACCTGTCCCACACCTGAGCCCACCAGGGACACACCTGAGCAGCCAGGGAGACACCTGTCCCACACCTGAGCACACCTGAGCACACCTGGGGGCTCACTTGGGCACACACCTGAGCCACCACACACCTGTCCCACACCTGTCCCACACCTGTCCCGCACCTGTCACACACCTGAGCACACCTGGGCGCACCTGGGGCCTCAATTGAGCCACCAAGGGACGCACCTGAGCACACCTGTCCCACACCTGTCCCACACCTGTCCCACACCTGTCACACACCTGAGCACACCTGTCACACACCTGAGCACACCTGAGCACACCTGGGGCCTCACCTGGGCACACACCTGAGCCACCGGGGACACACCTGAGCCACCAAGGGACACACCTGAGCCACCACACACCTGTCCCGCACCTGTCCCACACCTGAGCACACCTGGGCACACCTGGGGCCTCACTTGGGTACACACCTGAGTCACTGGAGACACACCTGAGCCACCACACACCTGTCCCACACCTGAGCACACCTGGGCACACCTGGGGCCTCACCTGGGCACACACCTGAGCCACTGGGGACACACCTGAGCAGCCGCACACCTGTCACACACCTGAGCGCACCTGAGCCCACCAGGGACACACCTGGGCACACCTGGGGCCTCACCTGGGGCCTCATTTGAGCCATCAAGGGAGGCACCTGAGCACACCTGTCACACACCTGTCCCGCACCTGTCCCACACCTGAGCACACCTGGGCACACCTGGGGCCTCACTTGGGCACACACCTGAGCCACTGGAGACACACCTGAGCCACCACACACCTGTCCCACACCTGTCCCGCACCTGTCACACACCTGGCTGCACCTGTCCCACACCTGAGCCCACCAGGGACACACCTGAGCAGCCAGGGAGACACCTGTCCCACACCTGGGCACACCTGAGCACACCTGGGGCCTCACTTGGGCACACACCTGAGCCACTGGGGACACACCTGAGCAGCTGCACACCAGTCACACACCTGAGCACACCTGAGCCCACCAGGGACACACCTGGGCACACCTGGGGGGGCTCACCTGGGGCCTCATTTGAGCCACCAAGGGACACACCTGAGCCACCACACACCTGTCCCGCACCTGTCCCGCACCTGAGCACACCTGGGCACACCTGGGGGCTCACCTGGGCACACACCTGAGCCACTGGAGACACACCTGAGTCACCACATACCTGTCCCACACCTGTCCCACACCTGTCCCACACCTGAGCCCACCAGGGACACCTGAGCAGCCAGGGAGACACCTGTCACACACCTGAGCACACCTGGGCACACCTGGGGGCTCACCTGGGCACACACCTGAGCCACCGGGGACACACCTGAGCCACCAAGGGACACACCTGAGCCACCACACACCTGTCCCACACCTGTCCCACACCTGAGCCCACCAGGGACACACCTGGGCACACCTGGGGCCTCACCTGGGGCCTCATTTGAGCCATCAAGGGACGCACCTGAGCCACAGGGGACACACCTGAGCCACCACACACCTGTCACACACCTGTCCTGCACCTGTCACACACCTGAGCACACCTGAGCACACCTGGGCACACCTGGGGCCTCACCTGGGCACACACCTGAGCCCACTAGGGACACACCTGAGCCACCACACACCTGTCCCACACCTGTCCCACACCTGTCCCGTACCTGTCCCACACCTGTCCCGCACCTGTCCCACACCTGGGGGCTCACCTGGGGTCCACCTGCTCGAGGGGCAGGTGCAGCCGGGCGGCCACGTCCTCGGGGGTCTCGCTGCCCTCGGAGATGATTCCCACGGCGGCCGCGATGGCCTTGGCCGTCACCGGGTGGTCACCTGTCACCATGATCACCTGGGGGGACAGACACACCTGTCAGCATCTCACCTGGCACCTGGGGGGACACACCTGGCACCTGCCGGCCTCTCACCTGGCGCCTGCCGGCCTCTCACCTGGCGCCTGTGACCGTGGTGACCCAAAACGGCCCCAAAATGAACCCAAAATGGCGCCAAACCACCCCCCCAAGGTGCCCCCAGGTGTCTCCAGGTGTGCCCAGGTGTGCCCAGGTGTATCCCAGCCCCCCCCCAGGTGTCCCCAGGTGTGCCCAGGTGCCCCCAGGTGCGCCCAGGTGTATCCCAGGTGTGCCCAGGTGTCCCCAGGTGTGTCCCAGGTGTCCCCAGGTGTCCCCAGGTGTGCCCAGGTGCCCCCAGGTGCGCCCAGGTGTATCCCAGGTGTGCCCAGGTGTCCCCAGGTGTGTCCCAGGTGTGCCCAGGTGTCCCCAGGTGTGTCCCAGGTGTCCCCAGGTGCCTCCAGGTGTCCCCAGGTGCCCCCAGGTGTGCCCAGGTGTACTCCAGGTGCCTCCAGGTGTCCCCAGGTGTACCCCAGGTGTACCCCAGGTGTGCCCAGGTGCCCCCAGGTGTGCCCAGGTGTGCCCCAGGTGTGCCCAGGTATCCCCAAACCCCCCCAAGTGTATCCCAGGTGTATCCCAGGTGTCCCCAGGCCCCCCCAGGTGTGCCCAGGTGTGCCCAGGTGTCCCCAGCTGCCCCCACCTGTCCCCAGGTGTATCCCAGGTGTGCCCAGGTGTCCCCAGGCCCCCCCAGGCCCCCCCAGGTGCCCCAGGTGTGCCGTACCCGTATCCCGGCGGTGCGGCACTTGCGCACGGCCTGGGGCACGGTGGCGCGGGGGGGGTCGATCAGGGACACCAGGCCGGCGAAGCAGAGCCCCCGCGCCGCCTCCCCCACCTGCTCAGGTGAGGCACCGGCGGGCACCGTGCCAGGGGGCAGCCAGCGGGCACAGAACCCTGCGGGGGAGGGGCCGAGAGGGGGCCGAGGGGTCAGCGGGGTCATGGGGTCACTGGGGGGATTGGGGTCACTGGGATTATTGGGGTCAATGGGGTCAATGGGGACATTGAGGTCAGAGGGGTCAGTGGGGTCAGTGGGGTCAAGGGGGTCAATGGGGTCAGTGGAGGCTGTGGGGTCATGAGGTCAGAGGGGTCATTGGGGACATTGAGGTCAATGGCGTCAGAGGGGTCAGCGGGGTCATGAGGTCACTGGGGTCACTGGGGTCAGCGGGGGCTGCGGGGTCAAGGGGGTCACTGGGGTCATTGGGGTCATTGGGGTCATGGGGTCACTGGGGTCAATGGGGGCGTTGGGGTCAGCGGGGTCATCGCTGGGGGGGGATGGGCAGGAGAGGTCACGACCCCCTCTGCCCTCCCCCCCTCCCAGCCCCGCCCCCCCAGCTCCAGGCCCCGCCCCCAGCTCCAGACCCCGCCCCCTGCAGGCCCCGCCCCCACTCACCCAGCACGCGCTCGCCCCGCCCCCCCAGCTCCAGGCCCCGCCCCCATCTCCAGGCCCCGCCCCCATTTCCAGGCCCCGCCCCCACTCACCCAGCACGCGCTCGCCCCGCCCCCCCAGCTCCAGACACGCCCCCTCCAGGCTCCGCCTCCACTCGGGGTCCAGCGGCCGCTCCTCCCCCCCCTGCAGCGCCCCCTGGCAGCGCTCCAGCACCCGCTCGGGGGCGCCCTTCAGCACCAGCAGCTGTTGGGGGCCGGCCTCGTGTACGGACACCTGCACAGGTGAGACAGGTGAGACATGGACAGGTGAGAGATGGACAGAACACCTGTACAGGTGAGATATGTGAGATATGGACAGGTGAGACATGGACAGGTGAGCCCTTCAGCACCAGCAGCTGCCGCCCGCCCGCCTCGTGCACCGACACCTGCGCAGGTGAGAGACAGACAGGTGAGACAGGTGAGACAGGTGAGAGACAGATAGACACATGGACAGGTGAGATATGTGAGATATGGACAGGTGAGACATGGACAGGTGAGCCCTTCAGCACCAGCAGCTGCCGCCCGCCCGCCTCGTGCACCGACACCTGGACAGGTGAGAGACAGGTGAGACAGGTGAGAGACAGATAGACACACGGACAGGTGAGATATGTGAGATATGGACAGGTGAGACATGGACAGGTGAGCCCTTCAGCACCAGCAGCTGCCGCCCGCCCGCCTCGTGCACCGACACCTGCACAGGTGAGAGACAGACAGGTGAGACAGGTGAGAGACAGATAGACACACGGACAGGTCAGACAGGGACAGGTGAGACAGGTGAGACAGGTGAGACAGGTGAGAGACAGATAGACACACGGACAGGTGAGACAGGGACAGGTGAGACAGGTGAGACATGGACAGGGGAGACATGGACAGGTGAGCCCTTCAGCACCAGCAGCTGCCGGGGACCCGCCTCGTGTACGGACACCTGCACAGGTGAGACAGGTGAGTCTGACTGCATAGTGCACTGACACCTGTACAGGTGAGACAGACAGGTGAGAGACAGATAGACAGCTGTACAGGTGAGACAGGTGACACAGGCGGTACAGGTGAGACAGGTGAGGACAGGTGAGGACAGGTGGGAGAGGTGAGACAGGGACAGGTGTGGGGCAGGTGAGGGACACCTGAAGGACAGGTGGGACAGGTGAGGGGTCACCTGCGCTCACCTGGAATTTGTTGGTGGAGTTGAACCTGGCCTGTCCCTCTCACCTGTCCCTCACCTGTGCTCACCTGTCCCTCACCTGTGCTCACCTGTCCCACCTGGGCTCACCTGGAATTTGTTGCTGGAGTTGAACGGCAGCTCGGCCACCTTCGGGTAGCGCCCCCTGGCGGCCGCCACCGGCCCTGACGTCACCTCCGCGAATTTCAGCAGCGCCGACTCCGAGGCGTCCCCGATGACGTCACGCTGGGGGCGGGGCGAGGGGGGGGGCGGGGCCGCGGTCAGGACACGCCCACCTCCCGGGCCCCTCCCAGTGACCCCAAAGCCCAAAACCAGTATAAACCAGTATAAACCAGTATGAACCAGTCCAAACCAGTCCAAACCAGCACAAACCAGTCCGAACCAGTACAAACCAGTGACCCCAAAGCCCAAAACCAGCACAAACCAGCACAAACCAGTACAAACCAGTATAAACCAGTACAAACCAGCACAAACCAGTACAAACCAGCACAAACCAGTACAAACCAGTGACCCCCAGTCTGATCCCAGTGCTCCCAGTTCCCTCCCAGTCCAAACCAGTGACCCCAAACCCCAAACCAGTAACAAAAAACCCCGAACCAGTATAAACCAGTATAAACCAGTATAAACCAGTACAAACCAGTTCCCTCCCAGTTCCCTCCCAGTTCCCTCCCAGTTCCCCTTCATGAGCTCCCAGTGTCTCCACCTGGTGGCCAATTTGGGAACTGCAGCTCCCTCCCAGTTCATCCCAGTCCAAACCAGTTTATCCCAGTCTCTCCCAGTTCATCCCAGTACAAACCAGTTGCTCCCAGTCCCCGCCCAGTCCCCTCCCAGTGACTCCCAGTAACCTCAAACACCAAACCAGTCTGAACCAGTCCAAACCAGTATAAACCAGTGATCCCAGCCTCCCTCCCAGTCCCTCCCAGTAACCCCAAACCAGTCCGGACCAGTATAAACCAGTAACCCCAAACCCTCTCCCAGTTGCCTCCCAGTAACCCCAAACCCCCTTCAACCCCTTCCCAGTCCCTCCCAGTACAAACCAGTACAAACCAGTAACCCCAGCCTCCCTCCCAGTTCCCTCCCAGTCCCTCCCAGTATAAACCAGTCCAAACCAGTCCAAACCAGTGACCCCAAACCCCCTCCCAGTCCAAACCAGTCCAAACCAGTATAAACCAGTCCAAACCAGTCCCTCCCAGTACAAACCAGTCCAAACCAGTCCAAACCAGTCCCTCCCAGTCCAAACCAGTCCAAACCAGTCCAAACCAGTCCAAACCAGTATAAACCAGTCCCTCCCAGTATCCCCCAGTCTCCCCCAGTCTCACCTGTGCCACGGGCACGCCCTCCTGGCCGGCGCGGAACTGGGCGCGGTTGCAGAGCGTGATCACCTGGCTGAGCAGCGCCCACGAGGGCGATGATTGGTCGAAGCTCTGCCCTGGGGGGAGGGGGGGACAGGTGAGCTCAGGTGTGTGCCCAGGTGTGTTACAGGTGTGTTACAGGTGTGCTCAGGTGTGTGCCCAGGTGTGTCCCAGGTGTGTTACAGGTGTGCTCAGGTGTGTCTGGGTGTGCTCAGGTGTGTCCAGGTGTGTCTGGGTGTGCCCCAGGTGTGTCCCAGTTGGCCCCAGGTGTGCCTGGGTGTGGCCCAGGTGTGTCCCAGGTGTGTTACAGGTGTGCTCAGGTGTGCCTGGGTGTGGCCCATGTGTGTCCCAGTTGGCCCCAGGTGTGCCCCAGGTGTGCTTAGGTGTGCTCAGGTGTTCCCAAGTGTCCCCAGGTGTGCCCCAGGTGTGTCCCAGGTGTGTCTGGGTGTGCCCAGGTGTATCCCAGGTATCCCCAGGTGTGCTCAGGTGTGCTCAGGTGTATCCCAGGTGTATCCCAGGTGTGTCTGGGTGTTCTCAGGTGTGCTCAGGTGTGCTCAGGTGTATCCCAGGTGTGTCCCAGGTGTGTCTGGGTGTGTCCAGGTGTGCTCAGGTGTGCTCAGGTGTGTCTGGGTGTGCTCAGGTGTGTCCCAGGTGTGTCTGGGTGTATCCCAGGTATCCCCAGGTGCCCCCAGGCGCTCACCTGACTGGTCCTCGGTGGTGTCGGCGGCGTGCACCTGCCCGTCGAACCACAGGTGCGCCACGGCCATGCGGTTCTGGGTCAGGGTGCCCCCAGGTGTATCCCAGGTGTGTCTGGGTGTATCCCAGGTATCCCCAGGTGTGCTCAGGTGTGTCCAGGTGTGTCCCAGGTGTGTCTGGGTGTGCTCAGGTGTGCTCAGGTGTTCCCAAGTGTCCCCAGGTATCCCCAGGTGTGCTCAGGTGTACTCCAGTGTGCTCAGGTGTGTCCCAGGTGTATCCCAGGTGTGTCTGGGTGTTCTCAGGTGTGCTCAGGTGTGTCTGGGTGTGGCCCAGGTGTGCCCCAGGTGTATCCCAGGTATCCCCAGGTGTGCCCAGGTGTGTCCCAGGTGTGTCTGGGTGTGCTCAGGTGTGTCCCAGGTGTGTCTGGGTGTGTCCAGGTGTGCTCAGGTGTGTCCCAGGTGTGCTCAGGTGTATCCCAGGTGTGCCCCAGGTGTATCCCAGGTGCCCCCCAGGCGTGCCCCTCACCTGACTGGTCCTCGGTGGTGTCGGCGGCGTGCACCTGCCCGTCGAACCACAGGTGCGCCACGGCCATGCGGTTCTGGGTGAGGGTCCCGGTCTTGTCGGAGCAGATCACCGAGGTGGAGCCGAGCGTCTCCACCGCCTCCAGGTTCTTCACCACGCAGCTGCGGCGCGCCAGCCGCTTGGCCGTCAGCGACAGGCACACCTGCGCAGGTGAGGGAGCACACCTGAGCGCACCTGGGCACACCTGGCAGGTGCCCATCCCAGCCCTGAGTGACCCCCTGGGAGTTGGGGTGGGACAGGTGAGGAGGTTGGAGGTTCTTCACCCCTTGGTTGTCAGGGACAGGCACACCTGGGCAGGTGAGGGAACACCTGAGCGCACCTGGGAACACCTGGGCACACCTGAGTGCACCTGGGCAGGTGCCCTTCCCCGCCCCTGAGGGGTTTTGGTGGGACAGGTGAGGAGGTTGGAGGTTCTTCACCCCTTGGTTGTCAGGGACAGGCGCACCTGGGCAGGTGAGGGAACACCTGGGCAGGTGAGCTCCACCTGTCCCTGCCTGTCCTCACCTGCCAGGTGACCTCCCAGGTCATGGTGGGACCCACGAGGACCTGAAGACCTCCATGAAGAACCCCAAGAACCCATAAACCGGTGGTGGAACCACATCAACACCTCAAACGTTCTCCAACCTCCCACCCCTCTACCTGTCCCCAGGTGTGCCCAGGTGTGCCCAGGTGCCCTCATCTGCCAGGTGACCTCCATGTTATGGTGGCACCTGTGAGGACCTCAAGACCTCCACGAAGAACCCCAAACCCCAGAACTTTTTGGTAGAACCCATAAACATCTCAAACGTTCCTGAAGCCCCCACAGCTTCCCGCCCCGCCAGGTGTGTCCAGGTGCGCCCAGGTGTCCTCACCTGACCCCATCACCTCCTAGGTCGTGGTGGGACCCACGAGGACCTCAAAACCTCCACAAAGACCCTCAAGAACCCACAAACCGGTGGTGGAACCCCATCAACACCTCGAACGTTCTCTGACCTCCCACCCCTCTACCTGTCCCCAGGTGTGCCCAGGTGCGCCCAGGTGTGCCCAGGTGTCCCCTCTGACCTCCCAGATCATGGTGGAACCCATGAGGACCTCAAGACCTCCACGAAGAACCCCAAGAACCCACAAACCGGTGGTGGAACCCCATCAACACCTCAACGCCAACACAACTTCCCGCCCCGCCAGGTGCGCCCAGGTGCGCCCAGGTGTGCCCAGGTGTCCCCTCTGACCTCCCAGATCATGGTGGAACCCATGAGGACCTCAAGACCTCCACGAAGAACCCCAAGAACCCATAAACCGGTGGTGGAACCCCATCAACACCTCAACGCCAACACAACTTCTCACCCCACCAGGTGTGTCCACCTGTCCCCAGGTGTCCCCAGGTGCGCGGCCGTACCGTGACGGTGGCCAGCAGCCCCTCGGGCACGTAGGCCACCACGATGGCCATGAAGAAGACCAGGGCGCGCAGGAAGGGGTAGCCGATCAGCATGGCCACGGTGAAGAAGGTGGCGCCGAAGAGCAGCGCCAGCCCGGCGATGATGTCCACAAAGTGCTCGATCTCCACCGCGATCGGCGTCCGCTCCTCGCCCACGCCCGAGGCCAGCGAGGCGATGCGGCCGATGACGGTGCGGTCACCTGTGCTCACCACCAGGCCCGTGGCCGTACCTGTGCCGACAGGTGAGGGACAGGTGAGACACAGGTGAGATTCTCGTTTGATGGACATGGATCTCCAGGTGTGACCAGGTGTGACCTAAAGGGTGTCCAAGTGAATCTCAGACCCCCAAATGTGACCCAGGTGTGAGCCAGGTGTGAGCCAGGTGTCCAGGTAAGAGCCTCATTTGAGAGGGACATGGATCTCCAGGTGTGACCCAGGTGAGCCCAGGTGAGAGCCCCAGGCCAGCGAGGCGATGCGGCCGATCACCGTCCGGTCACCTGTGCTCACCACCAGGCCCGTGGCCGTACCTGCGCGGACAGGTGAGGGACAGGTGAGATCCTCGTTTGATGGACATGGATCTCCAGGTGTGACCAGGTGTGACCTAAAGGGTGTCCAAGTGAGTCTCAGATGCCCAGGTGTGACCCAGGTGTGACCCAGGTGGGATCCAGGTGAGGTCCTCATTTGATGGACACGGATCTCCAGATGTGTCCAGGTGTGCCCAGGTGTGAGCTAAAGTGTGTCCAGGTGAGTCTCAGACCCCCAAATGTGACCCAGGTGAGCCCAGCTGAGACCCAGGTGGGACCCAGGTGTGCCCAGGTGTCCAGACAGGACCCAGATCCCAAGGTTGAACTCAGATCTCCAGGTGTCACCCAGGTGTGTCCAGGTGAGGCCCCCATTAGAGGAGGACCCAGACCCCCAGATGTGCCCCAGGTGTGTCCAGGTAGGATTCAGACTCCCAGGTGTGGTCAGGTGAGAGCCAGGTGTGTCCCCAGGTGCCCCCCAGGTGCGCCCAGGTGCGCCCAGGTGTGTCCCCAGGTGCGCCCAGGTGCGCCCAGGTGTGTCCCCAGGTGTGCCCAGGTGCGCCCAGGTGTGTCCCAGCTGCCCCCAGGTGTGTCCCAGGTGTGTCCCAGGTGCGCCCAGGTGCGCCCAGGTGCGCCCAGGTGCGCCGCTCACCTTCCAGGCACATGGTGGAGAAGAAGGCGATGTTCCGCGTCTCCAGGTGCGACTCGTGGGTGCACTCA
Organism: Phylloscopus collybita; assembly: GCA_027886175.1. Taxonomy (NCBI): domain Eukaryota; kingdom Metazoa; phylum Chordata; class Aves; order Passeriformes; family Phylloscopidae; genus Phylloscopus; species Phylloscopus collybita. The sequence continues at coordinate 12,979 of JAJNNQ010000180.1, read as the reverse complement.
GGTGAGCGCGGCTGCGGCTCCGACTCCCCGGTCAGCGAGGAGTTGTCCACCTGCGCCCAGGTGTGCCCAGGTGAGCCCAGGTGTGCCCAGGTGAGCCCAGGTGTGTCACAGGTGAGCCCAGGTGTGTCACAGGTGAGCCCAGGTGAGCGCAGGTGTGTCACAGGTGTGTCACAGGTGAGCCCAGGTGCGCCCAGGTGCGTTCCCAGGTCCCCTCAGGTGTGCCCCAGTGTGCCCCAGGTGTGTTACAGGTGTGTGCCAGGTGCGTCCCCAGGTATCCCCAGGTGTGTCCCCAGGTGTGTCCCAGGTATCTCCAGGTACCCCCAGCAGCCCCCCCCAGGTCCTCCCGGGTGCCTCCAGGTGCGCCCAGGTGTGTTACAGGTACCCCCAGGTGCATCCAGGTGTATTACAGGTGTATCCCAGGTGCCCCCAGGTGTGCCCAGGTGTGTCCCAGGTGCCCTCCAGGTGTGCCCAGGTGTGCCCAGGTGTATCGCAGGTGCCCCCAGGTGCCCCCAGGTGTGCCCAGGTGTGTCCCAGGTGCCCCCAGGTGCCCCCAGGTGTATCGCAGGTGCCCCCAGGTGTGCCCAGGTGCCCCCAGGTGCGCCCAGGTGCGCCCAGGTGTATCCCAGGTGTATCCCAGTTTCCCCCAGGTGTGCCCAGGTGTGCCCAGGTGAGCCCAGGTGTGTCACAGGTGAGCCCAGGTGAGCCCAGGTGTATCCCAGGTGTGTCCCAGGTGTGCCCAGCTTCCCCCAGGTGCGCCCAGGTGTGCCCAGGGTGTATCCCAGGTGTGTCCCAGGTGTATCCCAGTTTCCCCCAGGTGCGCCCAGGTGCGCCCAGGGTGTATCCCAGGTGTGCCCAGGTGTATCCCAGATCCCTCCAGGTGCCCCCAGTTGCCCCCAGGTGTGCCCAGGTGCGCCCAGGTGCGCTCACCTTGCAGCCCTGCGCCGCCAGGATCCGGACGTCGGCCGGCACTCGGTCGCCGCCCTTGAACTCCACCAGGTCCCCCTGGACCAGCTCGGCCGCGTTCACCTGCAGCACCTGCCCGGCCCGGATCACCGTGGCTTGCTGCACAGGTGAGCTCAGGTGAGCTCAGGTGAGTTCACCTGCAGCACCTGCCCGGCCCGGATCACCGTGGCTTGCTGCGCAGGTGAGCACAGGTGAGTGCAGGTGAGCACAGGTGAGCACAGGTGAGTTCACCTGCAGCACCTGCCCGGCCCGGATCACCGTGGCTTGCTGCGCAGGTGAGCACAGGTGAGCACAGGTGAGCTCAGGTGAGCACAGGTGAGCTCAGGTGTGACAGGGGAGAGCACAGGTGAGAGCACAGGTGAGCGCAGGTGCCCCCAGGTGTGCCCAGGTGAGCACAGATGAGCACAGGTGTGACAGCGGAGAGCCCAGGTGAGCCCAGGTGAGAGCTCAGGTTAGCACAGGTGTGACAGGGTACAGCACAGATGAGCGCAGAGGAGCGCACAGGTGTGCGCAGGTGAGAGCAGAGGTGAGCACAGGTGCCCCCAGGTGTGCCCAGGTGAGCACAGGGGCGCCCAGGTGAGAGCACAGCTGAGTCTAGGTGTGTGCAGGTGTGTCCCAGCTGCCCCCAGGTGCCCCCAGCTGCCCCCAGGTGCCCCCCAGGTGCCCCCAGGTGCGCCCAGGTGCGCCAGGTGCGTTACCTGCGGCACCAGGCTGCGGAAGCTGGCGATGATGTTGGTGCTCTTGAACTCCTGGTAGTAACCGAAGCAGCCGGTGACGACCACGACGGCGATCAGCGCCACCGCCAGGTACAGCTGGGACAGGTGAGCCCAGGTGAGCACAGGTGAGCCCCAGGTGTGCTCAGGTGAGCCCCCAGGTGAGCCCCAGGTGTGTCTGTGTGCCCCCCAGGTGTGTTAGATCCGCCCCAGGTGTGTCACAGGTGACGACCACGACGGCGATCAGCGCCACCGCCAGGTACAGCTGGGACAGGTGAGCCCAGGTGAGCACAGGTGAGCCCCCAGGTGAGCCCCAGGTGAGCCCCAGGTGTGTCTGTGTAACCCCAGGTGTGTTAGATCCGCCCCAGGTGTGTCACAGGTGACGACCACGACGGCGATCAGCGCCACCGCCAGGTACAGCTGGGACAGGTGAGCCCAGGTGAGCACAGGTGAGCCCCAGGTGTGCTCAGGTGAGCCCCCAGGTGAGCCCCCAGGTGTGTCTGTGTGCCCCCCAGGTGTGTTAGATCCGCCCCAGGTGTGCCCCAGGTGAGCCCCAGGTGAGCCCCAGGTGTGTCTGTGTGCCCCCCAGGTGTGTTATATCTGCCCCAGGTGTGTCACAGGTGACGACCACGACGGCGATCAGCGCCACCGCCAGGTACAGCTGGGACAGGTGAGCCCAGGTGAGCCCCAGGTGTGTCTGTGTAACCCCAGGTGTGCCCCAGGTGAGCCCCAGGTGAGCCCCAGGTGAGCCCCAGGTGTGTCACACCTGTCTCAGGTGTGCTCAGGTGTGTCTGTGCGAGCCCCAGTGTAGCCCCATGTACCCCAGGTGTATCCAAGGTGCGTCACACCTGTCCCAGGTGTATCCCAGGTGTATCCCAGGTGTACCCCAGGTGTACCTACGTTATCAGAACTCCCATGATCCCCCTCTCCCTGCTGCACACCGTACGCGATCAGGCAGATGGCGGCCGCCACCCACATCAGGCACTGCAGCCCCCCCGCCAGGTGTGTCCCATGTAACCCAGGTGTGTCACAGGTGTGCTCAGGTGTACCCCAGGTGTACCTACATTGTCCGAACTCCCATGATCCCCCTCTCCCTCCTGCACTCCATAGGCGATCAGACAAATGGCGGCCGCCACCCACATCAGGCACTGCAGCCCCCCCGCCAGGTGTGTCCCATGTACCCCAGGTGTATCTCACCTGTCCCAGGTGTACCTACGTTATCAGAGCTCCCATGATCCCCCTCTCCCTGTTGGACCCCATAGGCGATCAGGCAGATGGGCACTGCCAGGTGTGTGTGTGTCAGCCCAGGTGTGTCCCATGCACCCCAGGTGTATCTCACCTGTCCCAGGTGTACCTACGTTATCAGAACTCCCATGATCCCCCTCTCCCTGCTGCACTCCATAGGCGATCAGGCAGATGGGTGACCCCAGGTGTGTCTGTGTGAGCCCAGGTGTGTCACACCTATCTCAGGTGTATCCCAGGTGTGCCCAGGTGTGCTCAGGTGTACCTACATTGTCCGAGCTCCCATGATCCCCCTCTCCTTCCTGCACTCCGTAGGCGATCAGACAAATGGGCACTGCCAGGTGTGTGTGTGTGACCCCAGGTGTATCCCATGTATCCCAGGTGTATCTCAGGTGTGCTCAGGTGTACCCCAGGTGTACCTACGTTATCAGAACTCCCATGATCCCCCTCTCCCTGTTGGACCCCATAGGCGATCAGGCAGATGGGCACTGCCAGGTGTGTGTGTGTGACCCCAGGTGTGTCCCATGTACCCCAGGTGTATCTCAGGTGTGCTCAGGTGTGCCCAGGTGTACCTACATTGTCCGAACTCCCATGATCCCCCTCTCCCTGCTGCACCCCGTACGCTATCAGACAAATGGCGGCCGCCACCCACATCAGGCACCGCAGCCCCCCGGCCAGGTGTGTCTGTGTGACCCCAGGTGTGTCACACCTGTCCCAGGTGTACCTACATTGTCCGAACTCCCATGATCCCCCTCTCCCTGCTGCACTCCATAGGCTATGAGGCAAATGGCGGCCGCCACCCACATCAGGCACTGCAGCCCCCCCGCCAGGTGTGTCTGTGTGAGCCCAGGTGTATCCCATGCACCCCAGGTGTGTCACACCTGTCCCAGGTGTACCTACGTTATCAGAGCTCCCATGATCCCCCTCTCCCTGTTGAACACCATAGGCGATCAGACAGATGGCGGCCGCCACCCACATCAGGCACTGCAGCCCCCCCGCCAGGTGTGTCCCCATGTAACCCAGGTGTGTCACAGGTGTGCTCAGGTGTACCCCAGGTGTACCTACGTTATCAGAACTCCCATGATCCCCCTCTCCCTGCTGCACGCCGTAGGCGATCAGGCAGATGGCGGCCGCCACCCACATCAGGCACTGCAGCCCCCCCGCCAGGTGTGTCCCATGTACCCCAGGTGTGTCACAGGTGTGCTCAGGTGTACCCCAGGTGTACCTACGTTATCAGAACTCCCATGATCCCCCTCTCCCTGCTGCACTCCATAGGCGATCAGACAAATGGCGGCCGCCACCCACATCAGGCACTGCAGCCCCCCCGCCAGGTGTGTCCCCATGTAACCCAGGTGTGTCACAGGTGTGCTCAGGTGTACCCCAGGTGTACCTACGTTATCAGAACTCCCATGATCCCCCTCTCCCTGCTGCACGCCGTACGCTATCAGGCAGATGGCGGCCGCCACCCACATCAGGCACTGCAGCCCCCCCGCCAGGTGTATCCCCATGCACCCCAGGTGTGTCTGTGTGACCCCAGGTGTATCCCATGTACCCCAGGTGTATCTCAGGTGTGTCACACCTGTACCAGGTGTACCTACGTTATCAGAACTCCCATGATCCCCCTCTCCCTGCTGCACGCCGTACGCTATCAGGCAGATGGCGGCCGCCACCCACATCAGGCACTGCAGCCCCCCCGCCAGCTGGCGGCCGAACCGCACCCAGCCAGGTGAGCCCCGGGGGGGGCGGAGCTCGTTGGGGCCGTCCCGGAGCAGCCGCGCGGCCGCCTCGGCCTCCGAGAGACCCTGAGGGGAGAGGGGAAAGGTCAGGGGTCAGGGGTCACTGGGATCAGGGGTCACTCAGGTCAGTCAGGGGTCACTGGGGTCACTGGCGTCAGTGGTTACTCAGGGGTCAGTGAGGTCACTCAGGTCACTCAGGGGTCATTGGTTATTCAGGGATCAATGGGGTCACTCAGGGGTCACTCAGGGGTCAGTGGTCAGTGGGATCAGGGGTCAGTCAGGGGTCAGTCAGGGGTCAGTCAGGGTCACTCAGGTCACTCAGGGGTCACTCAGGGGTCAGTGGTCACTGGGATTGGGGTCACCCAGGGGTCACCCAGGGGCCACCCAGGGGCCACCCAGGGGTCACCCAGGGGTCACTCGGGGGTCACCTGGGTGGCGCTGGTGCTGTACTTGAGCTCGAGCTCCTTCACGTCCAGTTTGTGATCGTCCTGCGGAGACCAGTACAGACCAGTATGGACCAGTATGGACCAGTATGGACCAGTACGGACCAGTACAGACCAGTACAGACCAGTATGGACCAGTACGGACCAGTACGGACCAGTACAGACCAGTACAGACCAGTACGGACCAGTATGGACCAGTATGGACCAGTACAGACCAGTACGGACCAGTACGGACCAGTATAAACCAGTACGGACCAGTACAGACCAGTACAGACCAGTACGGACCAGTACGGTTCCCCCCCAGTTCCCCCCCAGTCCCTCCCAGTATAAACCAGTATAACCCAGTCCGCACCAGTTCCAGCTCCCGTTTCATCTCCTCCAGCCGCTCCCGTTTCTTCTTCGGGCGCGCGCGGCCCCGCCCGGGGGGGGAGGGGCGGAGCTCGAACCTCTGGGGGCGGGGTCAGAGGAGGGGGCGGGGTCAGATGAGGGGGCGGGGTCAGAGGAGGGGGCGGGGTCAGAGGCATTTTTCCCGCCATTTTTCCCTCCCCCAAATCCCGAATTTTTCTCCCAAAATTCCGATTTTTTTTTTCCCAAAAAATCCCGAATTTTTTTTTTTCCCAGTTTTTGTCCCCAAAATCCCCAAATTTCCCCCCCAAAAATCCCGAATTTTTCCCCCAGATCCTGATTTTTTTTTTCCCAAAAATCCCCGAATTTTCCCCGAATTTTTCCCCCCCAAAATCCCAAAATTTTTCCTAAAAATCCCCACATTTTTCCCCCAAAAATCCCGATTTTTTTCCCCCAGATCCTGAATTTTTTTTTCACAAAAATCCCCAATTTTTCTCCCAAAGACCCAAATTTTTCCACCAAAATCCCAATTTTATTCCCATTTTTCCCAAAAATCCCGATTTTTTCCTGTTTTTCCCCCTAAAATCCCAAATTTTCCCCCAAAATCCTGAATTTGTTCCCATTTTCTTTCCCCAAAAATCCCAATTTTTTTTCCAGTTTTTCCCCCCAAAATTCCCGATTTTTTCTCCCAGAATCCCGATTTTTTTCCCAAAAATCCCGAATTTTTCCCCCCAGATCCTGAAATTTTTTTTTCCAAAAATCCCAAATTTTTCTCCCCAAATCCCGAATTTTCCCCCCAAAAATCCCGAATTTTTCCCCATTTTTTTTGTCTCCAAAATCCCGAATTTTCCCCTCAAAATCCCCAAATATTTTTCCCAAAAATCTCCAAATTTTCCCCGAATTTTTCCCCCCAAAATCCCGAATTTTTCTCCCCAAATCCCGAATTTTTCCCCATTTTTTTCCCCAAAAATCCCAAATTTTCCCCAAATTCTCCCCCCAAAATCCCCAAATTTTTCCCCCAGAATCCCAATTTTTTTTTTCCCAAAAATCCCAAATTTTACCCGAATTCTTTCCCCCCAAATCCCCAATTTTCTCCCAAAAATCCCGAATTTTTCCCGCCAAAAATCCCGAATTTTTACCCCAAAAATCCCGAAATTTTTCCAGTTTTTGCCCCAAAATCCCGAATTTTTCCCCCCAAATTCCGATTTTTTTTTCCCCAAAAATCCCAAATTTTCCCCAAATTTTCCCCCAAAAATCCCAAATTTTCCCCCAAAAATCCCGAATTTTCCCCCCAAAATTCCCGAATTTTTTCCAAAAAAATCCCGATTTTCCCCCCCAAATTCAGATTTTTTTCCCCCAAAAATCCCAAATTTTCCCCAAATTTTTCCCCCAAAATCCCGAATTTTTCCCCCCAAATTCCGATTTTTTTTCCCTCAAAAATCCCGATTTTTTTCCAGTTTTTGCCCCCAAAATCCCGAATTTTTCCCCCCAAATTTCGATTTTTTTTTCCCCCAAAATCCCAAATTTTCCCCAAATTTTTCCCCCAAAAATCCCGAATTTTTCTCCCTAAATCCCGAATTTTTTCCCCATTTTATTCCCCCAAAAATCCCGAATTTTTCCCCCCAAATTCCGATTTTTTTCCCTCAAAAATCCCGATTTTTTTTTCCCTCAAAAATCCCGATTTTTTTTCCCTCAAAAATCCCGATTTTTTTCCAGTTTTTGTTCCCAAAAATCCCGAATTTTTCCCTCCAAATTCCGATTTTTTTTTCCCCAAAAATCCCAAATTTTTCCCCCAAAAATCCCGAATTTTTCCCCCCCAAATTCCGATTTTTTTCCCCCCCAAAATTCCCGAATTTTTTCCAAAAAAATCCCGATTTTCCCCCCAAATTCCGATTTTTTTTTTCCCCAAAAATCCCGAATTTTTCCCCAAATTTTTCCCCCAATACTACCGATTTTTTTCCAGTTTTTGCCCCCAAAATCCCGAATTTTTCCCCCAAATTCCGATTTTTTTCCCCCAAAAATCCCAAATTTTCCCCAAATTTTTCCCCAAAAAATCCCGAATTTTTCTCCCTAAATCCCGAATTTTTTCCCCATTTTATTCCCCAAAAATCCCAAATTTTCCCCCAAAAATCCCGAATTTTTCCCCCCCAAAATCCCGATTTTCCCCCCAAATTCCGATTTTTTTTTCCCCAAAAATCCCGAAATTTTTCCAGTTTTTGTTCCCAAAAATCCCGAATTTTTCCCTCCAAATTCCGATTTTTTTTTCCCCAAAAATCCCAAATTTTTCCCCCAAAAATCCCGAATTTTTCTCCCTAAATCCTGATTTTTTCCCCATTTTATTCCCCAAAAATCCCAAATTTTCCCCCAAAAATCCCGAATTTTTCCCCCCCAAATTCCGATTTTTTTCCCCCCAAAATTCCCGAATTTTTTCCAAAAAAATCCCGATTTTCCCCCCCAAATTCCGATTTTTTTTTCCCCAAAAATCCCAAATTTTCCCCAATTTTTTCCCCAAAAATCCCGAATTTTTCCCCCCCAAATTCCGATTTTTTCCCCCCAAAAATCCCGATTTTTTTCCAGTTTTTGCCCCCAAAATCCCAAATTTTGCCACCAAAATCCCAAATTTTGCCGCCAAAATCCCGAATTTTCCCCCCAAAATTCCCAAATTTTCCCCCAAAAATCCCGAATTTTTCCCCCCCAAATTCCGATTTTTTCCCCCCAAAAATCCCGATTTTCCCCCCAAATTCCGATTTTTTTTCCCTCAAAAATCCCGATTTTTTTCCAGTTTTTGCCCCCAAAATCCCGAATTTTCCCCCCAAAATTCCCGAATTTTTTCCAAAAAAATCCCGAATTTTTCCCCAGAAAATCCCGAATTTTTCCCCCCAAATCCCGAATTTTTTCCCTCAAAAACCCCCGATTTTTCCCTGAATTTTTGCCCCCAAAATCCCCATTTTTTACCCCAAAAAATCCCGATGTTTTTCCCGCCCTCACCTCCTTCCCCATCGCTCCCAGTCCAATCCCAGTCCGTCCCAGTTCGCTCCCAGTTCCCGTTTTTATTCCCCCGCGGGCGCCGCCCCAAGGTGACCCCACCTGAGGGGGGAGGGGCCGCGCACCTGGGCACACCTGGGCCGGGGGGGGGCGGGGAAATTCGGGATTTTGGGGGGGGAAAAATGGGGAAAAAATCGGGATTTTTGGGAAAAAAATGGGAAAAAAATCGGAATTTTTGGGAAAAAAATGGGGAAAAAATTGGAATTTTTGGGAAAAAAAATGGGGAAAAAATTGGAATTTTTGGGAGAAATAAATGGGGAAAAAATCGGGATTTTTGGGAAAAAATGGGGAAAAAATCGGGATTTTTGGGAGAAATAAATGGGGAAAAAATCGGGATTTTTGGGAAAAAATGGGGAAAAAATTGGAATTTTTGGGAGAAATAAATGGGGAAAAAATCGGGATTTTTGGGAAAAAAATGGGGAAAAAATCGGGATTTTTAGGAGAAATAAATGGGAATAAATTGGGGATTTTGGGAAAAAAATGGGGAAAAAATCGGGATTTTTGGGAGAAATAAATGGGGAAAAAATCGGGATTTTTGGGAAAAAAAAATTGGGAAAAATTCGGAATTTTGGGGGGAAAAATGCGAGGGAAATTCCGGATTTTTGGGGAAGAATTTGGGATTTTTTTTGGGGAAAAAAATCGGGAAAAAAAAATCGGGATTTTTGGGGAAAATAAATGGAAAAAAATTGGGGATTTTGGGGGGAAAAATTCGGGATTTTTGGGGAAAAATTCGGGATTTTGGAGAGAAAAAAATTGGGATTTTTGGGAAAAAAATTCGGGATTTTGGAGGGGAAAATTCGGGAAAAATTCGGGATTTTTGGGAAAAATAAATGGGGGAAAAAACTGGGGATTTTTTGGGAAAAAATTGGAGGTTTTGGGGAGAAAATTTTGGGATTTTTTTGGGGAAAAAAAGAGAAAATGTTGAGATTTTGGGGGAAAAAAATTCGGGAAAAATTTGGGAATTCGGGGGAAAAAAAATCGGATTTTGGGGGAAAAATTTTGGGATTTTGGGGAAAAAAAAAAGGGATTTTTGGGGAGAAATTTGGGGGAAAAAATTTGGGATTTTGGGGGGAAAAATTCGGGGAAATTTGGGGTTTTTGGGAAAAATAAATGAGAACAAAATTGGGGATTTTGGACAAAAAAATTCGGGGGTTTGGGGAGAAAAAATTGGAATTTTTCGGGAAAAAAATTCGGGAAAAAATTGGGGATTTGGGGGGAAAAAAAACAAACCGAGAAAATTCGGGATTTTTGGGGAAAAAAAAAATGGGGAAATTTTGGAGATTTTGGGGAAAAGAAATTGGGGAAAAATTCGGGATTTTGGGGAGAAAAACTGGAAAAAAATCGGGATTTTTTGGGGGGGAAAATTCGGGATTTTGGGGGGCAAAAAATCAAAGAAAATTCGGGATTTTTGGGGAAAAAAAACCGGAAAAATTTGGATTTTTTGGGGAAAAATTTGGGGATTTTGGGGGGAAATCGGGGCTGAGGGGGGGAGGGGTCTCCCCTCCCCCCCCCCGTTATCGCGCCGCCCTTATCGCGGGGGGGGGGAGGGGCGGGCGCCGCTCCTTTTGTGCCGCCGGTTAATGATTGATTAATTGATTAATTAATCAGCGATTAACGAGCGATTAATGAGCGGAGATAACGGGGGAGGGCGGCCAAGGGCGAATTTTGGGGGGGAAATTTGGGGATTTTTGGGGAAAATTTGGGGAATTTTGGGGAAAAAAATCGGAATTTTTTGGGGGGAAATTTGGGCATTTGGGAAAAAAATCGGGAATTTTTGGAGGGAAAATTTTGGGATTTTTTGGGGGGAAATTTGGGGATTTTGGGGGAAAAAAAATCGGGAATTTTTGGAGGGAAAAATTGGGGATTTTCTGAGGGAAAAATTTGGGGATTTTTTTGGGGAAAATGTGGGAACTTTGGGGAAAAAAATCGGGAATTTTTGGAGGGAAAAATTGGGGATTTTTTAGGGGGAATTTGGAGATTTTTGGGAAAAAAAAATTGGAATTTTTCGAGAGGAAATTTGGGATTTTTGGGAAAAAATCGGGAATTTTTTGGGTGAAATTTGGGATTTTGGGGGAAAAAAAATGGGGGATTTTTGGAGGGAAAAATCGGAATTTTTGAGGGGAAAATTTGGGGATTTTTTGAGAGGAAATTTGGGATTTTTGGGGGAAAATTTGGGGATTTTGAGGGAGAAAACACCGAGAAAAGTCCCGAGCATTCCCGAAACCGGCAAAACTCCCCCCAAACTTTTAAAAAACCCCAAAAATCCCCAAAAAACCCCAAAAAATCCCCAAAAAATCCCCCCAAAAATCCCAAAAAACCCCCCAAAAAATCCCCAAAAAATCCCCCAAAAAATCCCCCAAAAAAATCCCCAAAAAATCCCCAAAAACCCCCCCCAAAAACCCCCCCAAAATCCCCCAAAAAAACCCAAAAAAATCCCCCCAAAAAGTCCCCAAAAATCCCCCAAAAAATCCCCAAAAATCCCCAAAAAAATCCCCAAAAAACCCCCCAAAAATCCCCAAAAATCTCCCCAAAAAAATCCCCAAAAAATCCCCAAAAAACCCAAAAAAATCCCCAAAAAACCCAAAAAAAATCCCCCCAAAAACTCCCCAAAAAATCCCCAAAAAATCCCCAAAAAAATCCCCAAAAAAAGTCCCCAAAAAAAATCCCCAAAAAACCCCAAAAAAATCCCCAAAAAAACCCAAAAAATCCCCCCAAAAAACTCCCCCCAAAAAATCCCCAAAAATCCCCAAAAAATCCCCAAAAAAACCCCCAAAAATCCCCAAAAAAATCCCCAAAAAACCCCAAAAAAATCCCCAAAAAACCCCCCAAAAATCCCCAAAAAGTCCCCAAAAAATCCCCCAAAAATCCCAAAAAAACCCCAAAAAATCCCCAAAAAATCCCCCCAAAAAACCCCAAAAAACCCCCCAAAAAACCCCAAAAAACCCCAAAAAAATCCTCCAAAAAACCCCAAAAAATCCCCCAAAAAGTCCCCAAAAAACTCCCCCCAAAAAATCCTCAAAAAAATCCCCCAAAAACCCCCAAAAATCCCCAAAAAATCCCCAAAAAATCCCCAAAAATCCCCCAAAAAATCCCCAAAAAATCCCCCAAAAAATCCCCAAAAATCCCCCAAAAAATCCCAAAAAAATCCCGCGGCGCCGCTTCTCGTCACGTGACGCGCTCAGGCCCCGCCCCCGTTTCCCAGCATGCCTCGCGTAGAGGGGGCGTGGCTTCCGCGGCTTGATCTGCGAGATGACGTCACGGCGTTCGCCGCCTTGTGGGCGTGGCCTCACTACAGCGACGCGAGTGGGCGTGGCTTTATCGCCGGGGTGACGTCATTCCGGCGCTTTTGTGGGCGTGGTTTCCGCCGGAGGGGGCGGAGAAAGGGGGCGTGTCTCCAAGATGGCGGCGCTGCGCGTGCTGGTGGGGGTGAAGCGCGTCATTGACTTCGCCGTCAAGGTGAGCGCGCCTCACCTGGCCAGGTGTGCGGGGGGAGGGGCTCACCTGGGCCACGCCCACCCCGGGCCACGCCCACCCAGCTCAGGGACACGCCCCCTCCTTGAAATCCCCCGAATTTGGTTTTTTTTTTGTTTTTTTGTTTTTTTTTAAAAAAAGGGGGCGGGGCCAAGGTGAGGGCGGGGTCACCTGAGCGCACCTGAGCGCACCTGGGAGGGACACGCCCACTTCAAGATGGCGGGGTTTTGGCGGGAATTTTTTGGGGGCATTTTGGGGGGGGGGGGGTTTGAAGGGTGGGGGAGGGTTGGGGGCGTGGCTTTGGGGGGAGTCGCACCTGGGCTCACCTGGGCTCACCTGGCCACTCCAAAATCCTCCAAAAAAATCCCAAAAAATCCCTAAAAATTCGCAATAAATCCCCAAAATTTCGGGATTTTTTGGCTCTGGGTGGGTCTCACCTGAGGAGCTCACCTGTGCTCACCTGTGCTCACCTGGGCTCACCTGTGCTCACCTGTCCACCAAAAAAAACCCCTTAAAAATCCCCAAAAAATCACCAAAAAATCCCAAAATTGGCAATAAATCCCAAAATTTGGGGATTTTTTCTACCTGGGGTGGGTACCAGATGCTGTCACCTGAGGAGCTCACCTGGGCTCACCTGGACACACCTGGACACACCTGGCCACACCAAAACCACCAAAAAAACCCCCAAAATCCATAAAAAATCCCTAAAAATCACCAAAAATTCGCAATAAACCCCCAAAATTCGGGGATTTTTTTGGCCTGGGGTGGGTCCCGGATGCCCTCACCTGAGGCAGGTGGGCCGGGCACACCTGTGCTCACCTGTGCTCACCTGGCCACCCCAAAAAACCTTAAAAAATCCAAAAAAAATTGCAAAAAATCCCAAAAAATCCATATAAATCCCAAAAATTTCGTGGTTTTCTCTAACTGGGGGGGATTCCTGTCCACCCTCACCTGGGCTCACCTGAACACACCTGTCCACACCTGTCCACCCCAAAAAAATCTTTAAAAATCCCAAAAAATC
>JAJNNQ010000179.1:2500-83454 GCA_027886175.1 Phylloscopus collybita | reverse complement strand
CCGCGCTGACCCTGGGCAACCCGACATCCTCATGGGCTCAGGTCCGGCCCCAAAACCCCCAAAAAACAGCCAAAAATGGCCCCAAAACACCCCAAAAAACGGCCCCAGAATCAGCCCCAAAATTCCCCAAAGAACCCCAAAAATGGCCCCAAAATCTCCCAAAAAACGGCCCCAGAATCCCCAAAAAAACCCCAAAATCAGCCCCAAAACCCCCCAAAAAACACTCAAAAATGGCCCCAAAATCTCCCAAAAAACGGCCCCAGAATCCCCAAAAAAACCCCAAAATCAGTCCCAAAATCAGCCCCAAAAAACCCCCAAAATCAGCCCCAAAATCCCCCAAAGAACCCCAAAAATGGCCCCAAAATCCCCCAAAGAACCCAAAATCCCCCAAAAAACGGCCCCAAAATCTCCCCAAAACCCCCCAAAAAACGGCCCCAAAATCCCCCCAAAAAACCCCCAAAATCAGTCCCAAAATCAGCCCCAAAAAAACCCCAAAATCAGCCCCAAAATCCCCCAAAGAACCCCAAAAGACAGCCCAAAAAACCTGAATTTTCTTGAATTCCCCCGAATTTTCCCGAATTTTCCCGAATTCCCCCGAATTTTCCCGAATTCCCCAAATTCACCCGGATTTTCCCGAATTCCCCCGCATTCCCCCGAATTCCCCCCAATTCCCCCGAATTTTCCCGAATTTTCCCGAATTCCCTTGGATTCCCCCGCATTCCCCCGCATTCCCCCCCAGGGATCCTGGTGGCCCATTACCTGCAGAGCGTCACCGCTCACCTGGCGCTGGGGGCGGAGCTCGTCTATCACCGGCGCCCCGGCGAGGAGGGGGCGGTGCTGTCGCTGGCCGGGCGCTACTCAGGTGAGGGGGGGCCCGAAAAACCCCAAAATACATCCAGGTGAGAGCCCCAGAAACACCTGAACCCTCAGGTGAGAGCCCCAAAAACACCTGAACCCTCAGGTGAGGGGGGGCCCGAAAAACCCCAAAATCCCTTCCAGGTGAGAGCCCTAAAATACCCCAAAATCTTCAGGTGAGAGCCCCAAAAACACCTGAACCCTCAGGTGAGGGGGGCTGGGAACACCTGAACCCTCAGGTGAGGGGGGCTGGGAACACCTGAACCCTCAGGTGAGGGGGGCTGGGAACACCTGAACCCTCAGGTGAGGGGGGCTGGGAACACCTGAACCCTCAGGTGAGGGGGGCTGGGAACACCTGAACCCTCAGGTGAGAGCCCCAAAAACACCCAAAATCCTCAGGTGAGAGCCTCAAAATCCCTCGGGTGGGAGCCCCAAAAATCCACCAGGTGACCCCAGGTGCCCCCAAACCCCCCCTCAGGTGACCCCAACCCCCCCAGGTGACCCCAGGTGACCCCAACCCCCCCCCAGGTGACCCCACCTGTCCCCGCAGCCCCCTCGTGGATCGGGACGGTGACGCTGGGACAGGCCGGGGCTCACCTGACCTACTACCACCGAGCCAGCGAGCAGGTAACCCCAGAAACACACCTGGGAGCCAAAAAAACACACCTGGGAGCCAAAAAAACACACCTGGGGAGCCCAAACACACCTGAGGAACTGCAAAAATACACCTGGGGAACCCCAAAAACACACCTGGGGAGCCGCAAAACACACCTGGGGAGCTGAGAAGTCACCTGGGGAACTGCAAAAATACACCTGGGGAGCCCAAACACACCTGGGGAATCGCAAAACACACCTGGGGAACCCAAAAACACACCTGGGAGCCAAAAAAACACACTTGGGGAGCCCGGACACACCTGGGCACACCTGTGCAGCTGCAGGTGGGGGTGGAGTTTGAGGCCCCAGGCACACCTGGGCACACCTGGGCACACCTGGGCACACCTGGGCACACCTGTGCAGCTGCAGGTGGGGGTGGAGTTTGAGGCCAGCACGCGGCTCCAGGACTCGAGCGTCGCCTTCGGTTACCAGCTGGAGCTGCCCCGCGGGAACCTGCTCTTCCGGGGTGAGCTGGACCCAAAAACCCCCGAATTCACCCCAAAATCCACCCCCAATATTCACCAAAATTCACCCCAAAAATCGCCCCGCGGGAACCTGCTCTTCCGGGGTGAGCTGGACCCAAAAACCCCCAAATTCACCCCAAAATCCACCCCCAAAATCCACAGAACTCACCCGAAAAAAATCCCAAAATCCACCCCAAAAAATCCCCAAAATCACCAAAATTCACCCCCAAAATCGCCCCGCGGGAACCTGCTCTTCAGGGGTGAGACACCCCCAAAAAATCCCCAAAATTCACAGAATTCACCCCAAAATCCAACCCCGGAATTCACCCCAAAAATCACCCAAAATCCACCGAAAATCCCAAATTCCAACCCCAAAATTACCCCCAAAAAATCCCCAAAATCACCAAAATCCACCCCAAAATCCACCCCAAAATCCCCAAAATTCACCCCAAATCCAGCCCCAGATCCAGCCAAGAATTCCCAAAATCCACCCCAAAATTTACCCCAAAATTCCCCAAATCCTCCCCAAAATCCACTCCCAAATTCACCCCCAAATTACCTGAGATTCCCCCCAAAATGCCCCACGAAATCCACCCCAAAATTCCCCAAAAATTCCCAAAATCCACCATGAAAGTCACCCAAAAATCCACCCCGAAATTCCCCAAAATTGCCCCGAAACTCCCAGGAATTCACCCCAAAAATTCCCAAACCTCCCCACAAAATTTCCCCCCCAAAATCCCCCAAAAAATTCCCCCGGAAAATTCCTGCGAATTCCCCCCCAAAATTGGGAAAATTCTCCAAAAATTGGGGAAATTCCCCAAAATTGGAGAAAATTCTCCAAAAATTGGGGAAAATACCCCAAAATTGGAGAAAATTCTCCAAAAATGTGGGAAAATTCCCCAAAAATTGGGAAAATTCCCCAAAAATTGGGAAAATTCCCCAAAATTGGGAAAATTCTCCAAAAATTGGGGAAAATTCCCCAAAAATTGGGAAAATTCCCCAAAAAATTGGGAAAATTCTCCAAAAATTGGGAAAATTCTCCAAAAAATTGGGAAAAGTCTCCCAAAATTGGGAAAATTCCCCAAAATTGGGGGAAATTCTCTAAAAATGTGGGAAAATTCCCCAATATTGGGAATATTCTCAAAAATTGGGGAAAATTCTCCAAAAATTGAGGAAAATTCTCCAAAAATTGAGGAAAATTCTCCAAAAATTGGGGAAAATTCTCCAAAAATTGGGGAAATTCCCCAAAATTGGAGAAAATTCTCCAAAAATTGAGGAAAATTCTCCAAAAATTGAGGAAAATTCTCCAAAAATTGGGGAAAATTCTCCAAAAATTGGGGAAAATTCTCCAAAAATTGGGGAAAATTCCCCAAAAATTGGGGAAAATTCTCCAAAAATTGGGAAAATTCCCCCAAGAGTTGGGGAAGCTCTCCAAGGCTGTGGGCAAACCCCCGGGATTGTTGAGAATTCCCGAATCCCGGCGCAGCGTTCCCGCTCTCCCCGCAGGCTCCCTGGACAGCTCCTGGCAGGTGGGGGCGGTGCTGGAGAAGAAGCTGCCGCCCTCCCCCTGACCCTGGCCCTGGGAGCCTTCATCAACCACCGCAAGGAGAAATTCCACTGCGGCTTCGGCCTCACCATCGGCTGAGAGAGCCTTCATCATCATCATCGTCATCATCCTCATCATCATCATCATCATCATCATCATCAACCACCGCAAGGAGAAATTCCACTGCGGCTTCGGCCTCACCATCGGCTGAGCGTCATCATCATCATCATCCTCCTCATCATCATCATCATCATCATCATCATCATCCTGGCCTTCATCATCATCATCATCATCAACCACCGCAAGGAGAAATTCCACTGCGGCTTCGGCCTCACCATCGGCTGAGCATCCTCATCATCATCATCATCATCATCATCGTCCTCATCATGATCATCATCATCATCATCTTCATCATCATCATCATCATCGTCATCAACCACCGCAAGGAGAAATTCCACTGCGGCTTCGGCCTCACCATTGGCTGAGAGAGCCTTCATCATCATCCTCATCATCATCATCATCATCATCATCATCGTCCTGGCCTTCATCATCATCATCATCATCATCATCATCATCGTCCTGGCCATCATCATCATCATCATCGTCATCATCATCATCATCCTGGCCATCATCTTCATTATCTTCATCATCCTCCTCCTCCTCATCCTCACCTTCATCATCCTCGCCGGGACACCAGAGAGAGGCCTTCATCCTCTTCCTCCTCCTCCTCCTCCTCCTCGCAGCCTTCGGCCTCATCGGGTTCGGTTTCCTCCTCCCCCTCCCCCAGCTGCCGGCAGCCCTCCCCCACCCAGGAAAACCCGGGGGGGGGAAACCCCAAAAATTCCCCAAAAAATTCCCCAAATTTCCCGCCCCTCCCCCCCCCCAGACACTGGATCCACTGCGGGGGGGGTGGGGGAGGGGCGAGCCCAGACCCCTCCCCCACCTCCCAAAAACGAGACATTTCGGAGGGACCCCCCCTCCCAAAAAATCCCAAAATTTGGGAGAACTTGGGGGCCCCTCCCCAATAAAGGAACTGCTCTGGAATTTTGGGGTCTCGGCTCTTTTTTCTGGGGGGGGGAGGGGGGTGACCCCAAATTTGGGGAAAAAAAAAACCCAAATTCAGGGAAAAAAAAATCTCAATTTGCGGGAAACATCCCAAATCTGGGGGGGAAAATCCAAAATATGGGGGAAAACCCCAGTTCGGGGGAGAAAAAATCCCACTTTTGGGGAAAACCCCCAAAATTTGGGGGAGAAAAGTCTCAATTTGGGGAAAAAAAAAACCCCAAATTTGAGGTTTGGGGGCAATTTTGGGGCGGAAATTGCAATTTGGGGGGTTTCAGGGGGATTTTTTGGGAGGATTTCACCCCAATTTCGGGGGTTTCTCGGATTTCGGGGTTGGCAGGAAGTTTTGGGGATTTCAGCCCCGAAATTTTGGGATTTGGGGAGGGTTCCCTCCGGCTTTTGGGGTTCTCACAAATACTGAACTCAGATTTGGGGGTTCCGCCCAAATTTGGGGGCATTTAACTCGGATTTGGGGTTCGGGAGGGATTTTTGGGGGTTGTTCACCCAGAGTTCGGGGGAGTTCACTCAGATTTTGGGGGTTCAGAGGGATTTTTAGAGGTTTCACCGAATTTGGGGGATTTTCACACAGATTTGGGGATTTTCACCCGAATTTGGGGATTTTCACCTGGATTTCCTGATTTTGACCGGATTTTGGGGATTCTCACCCAGATTTTGGGGATTTTTCACCCGGATTTTGGGATTCTCACCCAGATTTTGGGGATTTTCACCAGATTTTGGGGATTTTCACCCAGATTTTGGGGATTCTCACCCGGATTTTGGGGATTTTCACCCGGATTTTGGGGATTCTCACCCAGATTTTGGGGATTCTCACCCGGATTTCAGGAACCGGCTCCGATTTTTGGGAGTTTCCTCCCCGATTTTGGGAGGATTTTGCCCCAGATTTTTTTGGGGGGAATTTTGCCCAAATTTCCCGAATTCCCCCGGAATTTTCCGGCTCTTTCCCCCTCCCCCCCTCCCCCACCCCCCCCCGGGTTGGACCTTGCCCCTCCCCCACCCTCGGCCACGTCGTGTCCCAAGTCCAGCGGGGGTGGGGCCGGGGTGGGGGAGGGGCGGGGAGGGGCGGGGGGGAGGGGCGTGTCCCCCCCTCCCCCACCCCAAATCCCCTCCCCCACCCCGATTTGGGGGGTGATGAGCGGGGTGGGGGAGGGGTGGTTTCTCCCCTCCCCCTCTCCCCCCGCAAATTTTGGGGGGAGGGGGAAGAAGGGGTGGGGGAGGGGTGGGGGAGGGGCAGGGCAAAGGTCAGGTGGGCCCCGCCCCCCGCCCCGCCCCCACCCGGGGGTATTTAGGGATCCCCAAATTCCCGGGGGGGCGGGAAGGAGCCGGAGGGACCCCACAGGTGAGGGGGGGAGGGGACATTTGGGGACGATTTGGGGGGGGGGGGTTGGGGGAGAATTTGGGGAGAATTTGGGGAGAATTTGGGGACATTTTGGGGACATTTTGGGGACATTTTGGGATGTTCTGAGGGTTTGGGGGCCGTTTGGGGACAATCCCGGGGGTTGGGGACAATTCGGGGGCTGTTTGGGGACATTTGGGGATTTTGGGGACATTTGGGGGCTTTTTAGGGCTTTGGGTGAAATCTTGGGGACATTTGGGGACATTTTGGGGCCATTTCCGAGGTTTTTGGGGTCGTTTTGGGGCCATTTCCGAGGTCTTCGGGTCATTTTGGGGCCATTTCCGAGGTTTTCGGGCACATCTTGGGGACATTTCTGAGGTGACATTTTGGGGCCGTTTTGGGACATTTTGGGGACGTTCCCCTCCCCCCCCAGGTGCCACCATGAAGTTCTGGGTCGCGCTGGTGGCGCTGACGCTGCTGGCAGGTGAGTGACGTCATCGCCCCCCGCCGGCCGCTTTGGGGACAAATCCCGGGGATTTGGGCAATTCCGGGGGAAGATTTATTTTTTTTTTAGGAATTTTAAGGGGATTTTGCAAAAGGATTTTTTTGGTTTTGGTGTTTTTGTTTTGTTTTTGTTTTTTAAAGGAATTTTCGAGGGATGTGGGGGATTTTTTTGAGGGAATTTTTGGGAATTTTTTTTTTTGCGGGAATTTTCGGGAACTTTTTATTTTTAGGGATTTTGGGGTAAAATCTTGAAGGGATTTGGGGGGGAATTTGGGAGATTTTGGGCGGAATGTTGAGGGATTTTCCGAGGCATTCCGAGGGGGATTTGAAGGATTCCTGGAGAATTCCCAACGGTTTTCCAAAGCGCTGAATTCCCACCGAGCCCGATTTTTTTTTTTTTTTTTTTTTTTTTTTTTTTTTTTTTGCGGCGAATTTTTGAGGAATTCCCGGCGATTTTTATTTTTTCAGCTTTTAATTTTTTAACCTTCAACCTTCATATATTTTCGGTTTTTATTTTGGATTTTTTAAATACTGCTTGGTTTATATTTGAATAGCTCAACGATTTCAAACACGAGACGTTACAAACACAATTACTCACAATTAACGATTTTCGTTTTTAAAACCTTCTCACTCGACATTTTCAAAACGTTTTTCATTTAACTTTTTTTCACTTTTTTTCCACCCACCTTTTTTTTTTTTTTTTTAATTGTTTAATTCATTTAACAAACTTCCAACTTAAATCCGAACTTCCCGATTTTCGGCTGAATTCAGATGGATTTTGAGGCAGATTTGGGGATAAATCCCGGCGGGGTTTTGGGGGATAAATCCCGGGGATTTTTCGGGGATAAACCCCGGGATTTTTTGGGGATAAATCCCGCGGTTTTTCGGGATAAACCCCGGGGTTTTTTTGGGGATAAATCCCGGAATTTTTGGGGATAAATCCGGGTTTTTCGGGGATAAACCCCGGGGGTTTTTTGGGGATAAATCCCGGGGATTTTTTGTGGATAAATCCCGGGGATTTTTTGGGGATAAATCCCGGGTTTTTTGGGGATAAATCCCGGGTTTTTGGGGGATAAATCCCGGGTTTTTGGGGATAAATCCCGCGGTTTTTTGGGTATAAATCCCGGGTTTTTGGGGGATAAATCCCGGGTTTTTGGGGGATAAACCCCGGGGGTTTTTTGGGGATAAATCCCGGGGATTTTTTGTGGATAAATCCCGGGGATTTTTTGGGGATAAATCCCGGGTTTTTTGGGGATAAATCCCGGGTTTTTGGGGGATAAATCCCGGGTTTTTGGGGGATAAATCCCGCGGTTTTTTGGGTATAAATCCCGGGTTTTTGGGGGATAAATCCCGGGTTTTTGGGGGATAAATCCCGGGTTTTTTGGGGATAAATCCCGGGTTTTTGGGGATAAATCCCGGGTTTTTTGGGGATAAATCCCGCGGGTTTTTTGGGGATAAATCCCGGGGATTTTTCGGGGATAAATCCCGCGGTTTTTAGGACAAATCCCATTTTTTTTCCCTTTCCAGGCTGCGGGGCTGAGCTGCTGAGCGACCCCGACCCGACCCCCGCGGCCCCCCCGGCGCCGCCCTCGCGGGTCTGGGGGCTCCTGGGGGCGCTGGGGGAGGCGGCCGAGAACGCGACCGAGCGGCTGCGGGAGAGCGCCCTGGCCCAGCGGCTGCAGTGAGTGCGGGCAGCCCCGAAACGGGGGAAACGCCCCAAAAACGGCGGCGGAGAGCGGCGGAAAACGGGGGAGGGGAGAGCGAGAATCGGGGCAAAAAATAGCAAAAATTGGGGCAAAAAATAGCGAGAATTGGGACAAAAAATAGCGAGATTCGGGGCAAAAAAATAGCGAAAATTGGGGCAAAAAATAGCGAGAATCGGGGCAAAAAATAGCGAGAATCGGGGCAAAAAAATAGCGAGAATCGGGGCAAAAAATAGCGAGAATTGGGGCAAAAAATAGCAAAAATTGGGGCAAAAAATAGCGAGAATCGGGGCAAAAAATAGCGAGAATCGGGGCAAAAAATAGCGAGAATTGGGACAAAAAATAGCGAGATTCGGGGCAAAAAAATAGCGAAAATTGGGGCAAAAAATAGCGAGAATTGGGGCAAAAAATAGCGAGATTCGGGGCAAAAAAATAGCGAGAATCGGGGCAAAAAAAAGTCATAAAAATGGGGGGAACAAAGCCTAAAAACTGAGGGACAAAACAGCGAAAATTGGGGGCAAAAAATAGCGAGAATTGGGGCAAGAAACTAAGAAAAAAGGGTGGGGGGCAAAGTGTAAAAATTTGTGGGGGAGAAATAGTGAAAATTGGGGGGAAAAAATTAAAACGGGAACAAAGCATAAAAATTTGAGGGGGAAAAAAAAACCCTTCACAAATCGGGGGCAAATCGCTCAAAAGTTGAGGGGGAACACCCCCAAACTGACCCTGGACCCCAAAAATGTGACCCCGGACCCCCCCAAACCAACCCAAATTCTCTTTTATTTTCCAAAACCGACCCAAATCCCCCCTTTTCCCCCCCAAACCGACCCAAAATTCCCGGTTTTTTTCCCCAGGAATGCGCTGCGGGAGCTGCGGGAGCTGCGGGACGAGGCCACAGGGATCCCAAAGCCCCCGGAATGACCCAAAATTCCCGGTTTTTCCCCAGGAACGCCCTGCGGGAGCTGCGGGAGCTGCGGGACGAGGCCACAGGGATCCCAAAGCCCCCGGAATGACCCGAATTCCCGGTTTTTTTTCCCCAGGAATGCGCTGCGGGAGCTGCGGGAGCTGCGGGACGAGGCCACAGGGATCCCAAAGCCCCCGGAATGACCCAAAATTCCCGGTTTTTCCCCAGGAACGCCCTGCGGGAGCTGCGGGAGCTGCGGGACGAGGCTCGCCGCCGCGTCTCCGAGTACGGGGAGGAGGCGCGGGCGCTGCTGGAGCTCAGCGCCGCCGATCTCCGCGCCCGCGGCGCCGCCTTCGCCCGAAAGCTGCGGAAGCGCCTGAACCGCGACCACGAGGAGCTGCGGCGGCGCTGGGACGGGGGGGTGGCGACCCTCAGGGGCCTCTGGAGCTTCCCCGAGCCCCCCCGGGCCGGAGGGGACTGAGGGGGGAATTCTCTCCCCCCGAAAGGGAATGAGGAAATAAACGGAGATGGAGGAAAAGCGGAAAAAAAAATGAATGATGATGGGGGAAAGTGGGAGCTGTGGGGCTGGAAATGGGATGGGAGCGGCCCGAAAAGGGCTGGGGGGTGGCCTGAAAGGCGTGGGATTGTCCCCAAACGGGGTGGGAGCGCCAGAAATGGGATCAGAGTGTCCCCAAACGGGGTGGGATTGTCCCCAAACGGGGTGGGATTGTCCCCAAACGGGGTGGGATTGTCCCCAAACGGGGTGGGGTTGTCCAAAATGGGATGGGAGCGCCAGAAATGGGATCAGAAGGTCCCAAAACGAGATCAGAACGCCTCAGAATGGGATGGGATTGTCCCAAAATGGATGGGAGGGTCCTGAAAAGGGATGGGAGCACCCAGAAACGGGATCAGAACGCCCCAAAATGCGGTCGGAGGATCCCCAAAGGGGTCCCGAAAATGGGCGGGGGAGACCACAACACCCCAAAAAGGGCTCAGAATGTCCCAGAAAAAGGGTGGCAGGATCCCAGAAAGGGGGCGAGAGCGCCCCAAATGGGCTCAGAAACCCCCAAAAGGATATGGGAAAGTTCCTAAAAGGACCCAAAAAGGGATGGAACCATCCCAAAACGGGACCGGAACACCTCCGAAAGGATTGGAGAGTCCCCAAAAGGGACGGAATTATCCCAAAAGGGATGGAATTACCCCAAAAATGTCCCGGGGGGGGTCCCAAAATGGGATCAGAACGCACAAAAAGGCGGCAGAGGGTGGCAAAAAAGGGACGGGAGTGCCCCAGAATCCCTGGAGATTCCCCCCAAATTTTCCCTTTCCCCCTCCTTTTCCTCCCAAATTCCCCTCGAATTCCCCCGAATCCTTCCAACATCCCCCGCATTCCCCAGGAATTTCCCTTTCCCCTTTTTTTTCTTTCCCTATTTCCCCCAAATCCTCCCCCAACCTCCCAAAATTTCCCCTTTTCTCCCCAAATATTCCTTTTCTCCCTCTTTCCCCCTTTTTGCCCCTAAAATCCCCCAAACCCTTCAAATTTTGGGCTTTGGCGGGGTGGGGGGTGGAAATTTGAGGGGAATTTAGAAAAGATTTGGGGAATTCGGGAAGGGATTTGGGGGAATTCGAGGGGGATTTGGGGGCATTTTGGGGGGAATTTTCCCCCAAGTCTGAGGGGATTTGGGAAATTTTTTCCCCCCTAAATTTGAAGGGATTTGGGGCCCCCTCCCCCCGTTTCTCCTCCCCCCTTTTCCCCTCCCCCCGCCATGTTTATCTGGACTTTGCCCCCTCCCCAAATTCCCCGCCCCCCCCGCCCCCCTCCCCCATAAATGGAGCGGCCCGGGGTGGGGGAGGGGAAAGGAGCAGCCGCTACCAACGGTGGGTGCGGGGGGGGGTTTGGGGCTCCCGGAAGGGATTTTGGGGGAGAAACCCCTGGATTTGGGGGTCACGGGTAGGGGGGGTTGGGGAAATCACGGAGGGATTTTGGGGGAGAAATCCTGGAATTTTTGGAGGGGGGAAGATCCCGGAATTTCGGTGGGGGGAACTGCCGGGATTTTGAGGCAAAAATCCTGGAATTCTGTGGGAAGAAGCCTGGAATTTGGGGAGGGGAATCCTGGACCTTCTGAAGGGGGAAATCCCGGAATTTTTTTGGGGGAGGGAGAAATCCTGAAATTTGGGGGGGAAATCCCGGAATGGGGGGCGGGGGGGCTGGGTAGGGAATCCCGGAATTTTGGCGGGGGCAATCCTGGAGTTTTGAGGGAAAATCCTGGAATTTTGGGGGGGGGTTTTGGGGGTCCCCAGGACCCAGCATGGCCCGGGCCCCCCCCGGGCTGATGGGGGCGCTGCTGCTGCTGCTGCTGCTCCTGTGCTGGGGTGAGACCTCTCCCCCCAATTTTGGGGAGATTCCCCCAATTCTGGGGCACCCCGACCCCCTCCCAGCAGCCCCAACCCCCCCTCCCCCCCCCCAAATCCCCCAAACCCTCCCCCCAAAAAACACAAATCTCCCCAGATTTCACCACCAACCCCCCCAACACCCCCCCCCCCCAATTCTGGTCCTTTCCGACCCAATTTCCTGCCCCCCAACCCCCAAATGTCTCCCCCCGATCACCCCCCCAACCTCCCCCCCCCAAACTCCCCCAAAAAGCCCCAAATCCTCCCAAGTCTCCCAAACCCCCCAAATCTGAGCCCCAAAATCTCCCCGAAACCCCCAAATCCCCCCAAATGTACCCAAATCCCCCCCAAAATCTCAACCCCCAAATGTCCCCAAACCTCCAAATTCCCAGCCGCCAAAACCCTCAAATCCCCACTCCCCAAATCCCCCCAAACCCCCCCAAAATCTCAACCCCCCCAAATCCCTCCAAAACCTCTGCCCCTCCCCCCGCAGCCGCCGCCGCCCCGCCCACCCCCGCCCCTCCCCCCGCGGGCGCGCTGGGGCAGCTCCGGGGTTACCTGGGCCAGGTGGGCTCGGCCGCCGGGACCCTCCTGGAGGGGCTCAACCTGCCCCGGACGCAGCAGCGGATCCGGTGAGTAACGCCCCCCCAGAAACACCCCCAACCCCCCCTCCCCCCTGCCCAAAACCGGGGTGACCCCAGAGAGAGCCCCAAATCTGGCGGGTTTTGCCTCAGAAACCCCTTCAGGGATTGCCCCAACTCCCCAAAATCGGGGTTTTTCCCCCAGATGCCTTCAGGGACCCCCCAAAATCAGGGTTTTCTCTTCTCCAAATCCCCCAAAATCGGGGTTTTCTCCCCCCAGTCCCTTCAGGGACCCCCCAGCCCCCGCTGGCGGGTGACCCCAAATCCGCGGGATTTCCCCCTCAGGACGGCGTACGAGCAGGGGGCCACGGCGGTGGTGACCTACACGGGCATCCTGACGGACCAGCTCTACCACTGGTGGCAGGGGGAGCAGTGACCCCTCCCCAAAACCCGGGGGAGCCCCCCTAAAACCCCCCCAATAAAGGGTGACCCCAGCGCGGCGGTGTCGGTTCTGTGGCCTCGGAGCACAAAAGGGGCACAGCTGGGGGGGCCCACAGCGCCCTCAGCCCCAAAATCCCCCCGAAACCCCCCAAATCCCACCCCCCATGGTAACGCCGGAGAGGAGAAAAAGGAGAGAGACAAAGAACCGGGGGGGGACACACAAAGAACCAAGGGGGGGGACACAAAGAACCTGGGGGGGACACAAAGAACCGGGGGGGGACACAAAGAACCCGGGGGGGGACACAAAGAACCGGGGGGGGACACAAAGAACCCGGGGGGGGACACAAAGAACCTGGGGGGGACACAAGGAACCCAGGGGGGGACACAAAGAACCGAGGGGGGGACACAAAGAACCCAGAGGGGGACACAAAGAACCGAGGGGGGGACACAAAGAACCCAGGGGGGGACATAAAGAACTGAGGGGGGGACACAAGGAACCCACGGGGGGACACAAAGAACCCGGGGGGGACACAAAGAACCGGGGGGGGACACAAAGAACCCACGGGGGGACACAAAGAACCAAGGGGGGGACACAAGGAACCCAGGGGGGGACATAAAGAACCGAGGGGGAGACACAAAGAACCGAAGGGGGGGACACAAAGAACCCAGGGGGGGACACAAAGAACCTGGGGGGGACACAAAGAACCGAGGGTGTCCCCCCTTTTGGAAGGTTTGCATTGATGTGAAAATCCCCTTCTCCCCCCATTATTTCACAGATTGAAAGTGAGGTCAATGTGGAATTTGAGACGGACACTGCACTCTGAGCGCCTCTTTAAAAACTTCAGTTTTAAAAGCATTAACACCTTGTTATCGAGCAGTCTCTCATGTCTTTTCTCTAGAGCTTTTTATGGCCAACTCCAAACAGCTCTCAGGACCAGTCTATTTATGGCAGCAGCTACTCTGTAGACCCAGTGTCTCAACTTCATTTCTACTCTCTTTCTTCTGCTGTTCCAGCTCACTCCCTTCTGTCCCTAGCACGGCCGCCTATCTCCCTCTGTGCCTCGTACAGTAGCTTACCTCATTTGTCCCTTTCCTGCCCTCCCGTCCCTTCCCCCTCACAGCATGGCTAGCAGACTCCAACTCACTCCGACTTCAACCAAACCGCCTCCAAACTAAGTCACTCTTTATCACACCCAAAGCTGGGCGGGCAAGGCTGGTCCTGCTTTTTGATAATTAACACAGCTAAGGGTTAGGGTTACGGTTAGGGTCAGGGTTACGGTCTTAGGGTCAGGGTTAGGGCCTTGTCCAGCCTTGAGCGATTGCTTGGCGCTCGATTGGCCAGCCTGGATCGATTGCTCGGCGCTTAATTGCCGTCGCCTGGATCAGTTGATGGGCGCTCGATTGCCTAAGCATTGATCGATTGATCGGCACTCGATTGCTCAAGCCTGGCTCGATCGCTCGGCGCTCAATTTATAAAGGCCAGATCGATTGCTCGGCGCTCGATTAAAAACAAAAACAAAAACAAAAACAAAAACAAAAAAAACCAAAACAAACAAACAAAAAAAAAACCACAAAAAAAAAAAAAAAAAAAAAAAACCCAAAAAACCCAAAAAAACACCAAAAAAAACCACCCCAAAAACACACCAGCCTGGATCGATTGCTCGGCGCTCAACTAGTAATGCCTGGATCGATTGCTCGACGATCGACTGCTAATGCCTAGATCGATTGCTCGGCGCTCGACTACTAATGCCTAGATCGATTGCTCAGCGCTCGACTGCTAATGCCTAGATCGATTGCTCGGCGCTCGACTACTAATGCCTAGATCGATTGCTCGACGATCGGCTGCTAATGCCTAGATCGATTGCTCAGCGCTCGACTGCTAATGCCCAGATCGATTGCTCGGCGCTCGACTACTAATGCCTAGATCGATTGCTCGACGATCGGCTGCTAATGCCTAGATCGATTGCTCGGCGCTCAACTAGTAATGCCTGGATCGATTGCTCGGCGCTCAACTAGTAATGCCTGGATCGATTGCTCGACGATCGACTGCTAATGCCTAGATCGATTGCTCGACGATCGGCTGCTAATGCCTAGATCGATTGCTCGGCGCTCAACTAGTAATGCCTGGATCGATTGCTCGGCGATCGACTGCTAATGCCTAGATCGATTGCTCGGCGCTCGACTACTAATGCCTAGATCGATTGCTCAGCGCTCGACTGCTAATGCCTAGATCGATTGCTCGGCGATCGGCTGCTAATGCCTAGATCGATTGCTCGACGATCGACTGCTAATGCCTAGATCGATTGCTCGGCGCTCAACTAGTAATGCCTGGATCGATTGCTCGGCGCTCAACTAGTAATGCCTGGATCGATTGCTCGGCGCTCAACTAGTAATGCCTGGATCGATTGCTCGGCGCTCAACTAGTAATGCCTGGATCGATTTTTTTTACGGGTTTTGGGGTTTTTTGGGATTTTTTGGGGGTTTTTGGCGGGGGTTTTGGGATCTGAGCCTCGACTGCCAGGTGCAGGGGGGTGCGGCCACAGCCCGGCTCCTGGTGGGGGGAAACAGAGAGATTTTGGTGTTTTATTGAGGTTTTTTTGGGGTATTTTTAAGGGTTTTTTTGGGGGATTTTTAGGGTTTTTTTGGGGTTTTTTTTAGGGTTTTTTTTTGGTTTTTTTGGGTTTTTTTGTGGGTTTTTTTTTGTTGTTTTTTTTTTAAATTTTGTTGCGGTTTTTTTAGGAATTTTTTGGGGGTTTTTTGGGGGGTTTTTTGGGGGAAGGTTTGGGGGGCGGGTTACAAGTTTGGCCGAACGCAGCGACCGGTGCCGACTTCTGCCGAACCGAACCGAGCCGAGCTCAGCCGAACCAGCCGCCTGCTCTCGTGCCCATTAATTAGCGCGAGTGCGCTCACTGCCTAACGAGCTCCTGCCCGCCCCCCGCTCCCGTCCGTGTCCGTGCGGTGGCTGGCAGGCTGGGCAGCAGGGAAACACCGAGCAAACGCCGCTCTGCGGGGGGAACGCGAACCGGCGGCGCCGCTTTCCCGCTCGGTGCCTCAGCCCCGCCCCTCAGGGAGCCGAGCCGAGCTGAGCTGGGCGGAGCGCAGCGCAGCGAGCGGCACCGAGCGCAGCCGAACAGAGCCGAGCTTCCCCGAAGAGCCGAATCTAAACGACTGCATCCGGAAATAGCCGAGGTGTGCCGGGAACAGCCGAACAGAGCCGAGCTTCCCCGAAGAGCCGAATCCAAACGACTGCATCCGGAAATAGCCGAGGTGTGCCGCGAACAGCCGAACAGAGCCGAGCTTCCCCGAAGAGCCGAATCTGAACGACTGCATCCGGAAATAGACGAGCATAGCCGAAGAGCCGAAAATGGCCGAGTTCAGCTGTTCAGCTTGTGAAAAACGACGCTTCACCTTTTTATATTAATTTATAAGTTTAATAAAAATAAAATAAAATAGAATAAAAATAGACAATAAAGGATAAAAAAACCAAAGATCTTTTCGGCCGAGGTGCTGATTCCAACAACATCAGCACACCGTCTTTTTTTCAGATCCTTTGTTTTTAAGGACTTCTGTGTTACATATTTAAATGAGCTAATACATTATTCAAATATTCGTTTTTGGTTTCAAGACTTCCCTTAATTATGGAGTTTTTCTATGTGGCCTTGCTAAGTCTAGATAGAGGTAGTAAATCTCTCTTCTTCAACAAGGCTCAGTTGCTCCTTATCTTCAGGGATTCCAGATGCCCCTCCTGTCTTCTGTCTCTTTGAGGAATTAAAAAAACAACAATCCCATCTCTACTTTGTTACAATCTAAGAATACTTATCTATCACAAATTTTTAAATTCTATTAATAAAAAAAACCCAACAACATGCAATATAACCTTCCCATATTATACATAAAGCAATCTGCTTGTTATACGCAAAAAGCCAACTCCAAAATACGCATTTATAACAAGCTGCTGCTCCCCCGGCGGGCTGGCGGGACACGATGCCGCTGTGCCCCGGGAATCGGGGGTTCCCGGGGAAGGAGCTGAGGACAAGGCCGGGAAAGGGCCCGGAGTGCTCGTGTGCCCCCGAGAGCCCCTGGAACACGTCTTTGGGGTGGTCTGTACGAGCCGCTCGTGGCCTAAGGGAGAGGGATTTCTCACAAGGACACGTGGCGATGGACAAGGGGAACGGCCCTAGGATCAAGGGAGGCAAGTTTTGATTAAATATCAGGAAGAAATGTTTATTTTTCCCAAGGCATTTTCAATTTATACCAGAACCTTTCCTCTCCCCTCAGATCCCGCATCCTTCAGTTTTCAGTTTTCTCATAAAGAATTCTCTGCCTACGCTGGAAAAAAGATTCCCTGGCATCATGGGGAGCGGAGGCGTTTGGGGAGTCCTGGGACTGGTTATCGTACGTGATTAAGAAATAATTTCTTAAGCTGTCAAGAAAACCAGGATCTCACATGTACTCTGAAATTCTCTCAACACCATTTGCTGCTTCTCTCTCTGCCAGGGCCCCAGGAAGTTCTGGGTTAGTTCTTGTTCCGTGCTTGCCAGTGACCTTGAGAGATAAAAGAAGGCACCATTATTACTGCTAATTACGGCCACAGGCTTTAAACTTTCCAGAAGTCAAAAGCTTCTGGAACCAGAAGCAGATATGCCTCACCCTGCCAGAGCTGATTGGTTCGTTCCCTCCCCTGCTCGCACAAACACTTCAGCCGCTCTGCCAAACTCAGCACTGTGATCTGACACAGAACCTTTTTCATTTTCAACTTATTGTCTTAGAACTTAAACAGCCATTAAAAATAGAAAACACATGAGATGGACAAAAGCACCCGATAATGGACAAATGTTCAGACTCACATCCTTCTGAAAAATGGTTTCTCCAAGTCTTTTAGTATCATCCCAAGCTCCTCTTCATCCTTAGGATCACTGCGCTGACTCCCAGGTACTTAGCAGGAAAAAGGAGGAAGGAACTTGGTGGCTTCCCTGAGATCGCTCCCGGCTCCCCCCGGCCCCACTCCGACCCAGCCCCGGCCCGGCCCCCGGCCCCGGCTCCGCCCTGACTCCGGCCCCGTTCTCCCCGGCCCCGGCTCCGCCCTGACTCCGGCCCCGTTCTCTCCGGCCCCGGCTCCCCCCGCTCAGCCGGCCCCGTTCTCTCCGGCCCGGGCTCCGCCCTGACTCCGGCCCCGTTCTCTCCGGCCCCGGCTCCGCCCTGACTCCGGCCCCGTTCTCCCCGGCCCCGGCTCCGCCCTGACTCCGGCCCCGTTCTCTCTGGCCCCGGCTCCGCCCTGACTCCGGCCCCGTTCTCTCCGGCCCCGGCTCCCCCAGCTCAGCCCGCCCCGCCCGCCCCCATCCTCCCCGTAGTAGATTCCTGTTTGTGTTGTGTCTGAGAAGTGGCATTTGTGCTGGAGAGGTGCTGTTTGGAGGAAAGGATGGAATGCACCTTCTCCGGAGATGTGCAATGAAGGACTAAATTGCAAGGAAGGGGAGTATTTATAAACTGTCTCCATGTTTCCCTGTCATCCTGGGCATTTGGATTCAGCCTGGGCTGGTCAGTTAAATCAGAAACAAGCCAACCCAGCTCCTGAACTCCCTATGAATGTTTGAAACACCTCCACAGAAAGACAAGTTACTAGGGATTCCAAAAGCAAAATTGTAAATGAAGGCTAATGATTGCTGGGGAATTTCCTCAGGAGTTATGAACCTCAGGAATATGGGATTTTGGAGGTGGAATCTCAATTCCAGCCTTGGGTACGTGCAGGAGAAGAGGGGTCCTTATCCACAGCAAGGGAAGCCTGCTGCTGCAGTGTGTCAGCTGCAGACCAGGAGGTGTCCAGGGAATGAGCAGCAAGTCCCCTCTGCCCCTGCCCTGCCCTCACACTGAGAGTGGCAGAGCCACAGGCACAGCCACAGAGGCACAGGTGGGAGCTGTAAAGGATGATGCAGGCTCAGAGCAGTGCCTGGGGTGAGCTGTGAGGATGGTGAGGGGACAGGGCAGCCCACAGGTGTGAGCTGTAAAGGATGCTGAGGGGACAGGGCAGCCCACAGATGCGAGCTGTAAAGGATGGTGAGGGGACAGGGCAGCCCACAGGTGTGAGCTGTTAGGATGATCAGGGGACAGGGCAGCCCACAGGTGTGAGCTGTAAAGGATGATCAGGGGACAGGGCCACCCACAGGTGTGAGCTGTGAGGATGATGAGGGGGTGGCTCCTGCCGCGGGGGCTGCTTTAAGAGGGGAGCCTGGGCTCTCTTCAGCCTGGAGCTGCTGGAGCAGAGGGCTGAGGAGGTGCTGAGGGACAAACCTTTGTGCGCAGAAGCAGCAGGTGAGCCAGTGTGGGTTTGTAGGGGGGATTTCTTTCCTTTCCCTTTTCAATTTCATCCTGCTAATCCTT
Source organism: Phylloscopus collybita (assembly GCA_027886175.1). Classification (NCBI taxonomy): domain Eukaryota; kingdom Metazoa; phylum Chordata; class Aves; order Passeriformes; family Phylloscopidae; genus Phylloscopus; species Phylloscopus collybita. The sequence goes on along the minus strand of JAJNNQ010000179.1, from coordinate 64,623 downwards.
TCCCAGTGTCCTCAAAAAAAGAAAAGTGGGGGTTATGAGGACAAAAAAAGTTCAAATCAGGGGAAGAAATTCTTCTCCACTTATAGTCTACATTAGGAGGAATCCCCCTTTACCTGGGATTTTGATAAATAGTGATATCTCTATAAGGTTTTTATTCACTATTACATTCTTTGGTGGTACACTGCTTTTTGTTTTATTTTTTTGGTGTTATTTTTTTATGTGTAATTTGGTTTTTGAGTGATGATAACTTTATGGATGTGTTTGTTTGTATTTAAGGTAGAATTAATTTAAGTGGCTTTTTTTTTAGACTTGTGATGTGAGTTATTGGGGTTTTGTTTGTTATATGTAGGCATTCAGATTGGGTGGGGCCAGCTTGGCTGGTGGAGGTTTGGGTGTTTTGTTCCATGCAGTTTTTAGTTTTTGAAAGCTTTTTCCCTGTAGTGGTTTTAAGGTGGCTCTTACTAACTTACTGTGTAGTTTTATTTTGTTTGTAGATACTGTAAGATAAGGGATTTGGTCTATTTATTTAACACTGTATTTCTTAGTTCAGGTGTGATTAGGTTGCTTTTGAACTGAGTTTTGTGGCTGAATTTTTTTGGTGGGGTGTTATATTTTTAAAGGATATGTTTTCTAAGGCTTACAATGCTGTGATGGACTGTAATGTGAGGTATTGAGTAGGCTTTGAATGATTTAGTGGTGGTTTTTATTATGGTGAATAGGTAGAGTTAGTTTTGGTGGGTCTGAGGTGCTGTGATGTAGTTAATCTGTTACAGTTTTTTAATATTTATAATTGGACTATTGTTATTGTACTTTGAGGTTAATTTATTTGGCTTGTTTGTTTGCAATATGTGTTTTCTAGCTATGGCTAGAAACTATATTTTATATATTGTATATTTTTTATTATTTTTATGTATATTATATATTTGGGAGATACTGTTTGGAGATAAATTGATCTTTGGGTTTCGTGCATGCTTATAGGTGATAGTTTTGTTTTGATGGTTTGAGGCATTATGGGTTCATTGAGTCAGGAATAATTTTTTTGGTGTTGTTAATTTAAGTTTATTTGGGATATTTCTGTTATGGTAGTTTAATTTGTTGTTTTGCAGTTTTTTATTGGTTTTATTTCTGGGAACTTGGCTATTGATAGGATTGGTTTTTTAGGTAGTTTTTGGAGTAGTGATGTTCTGTTTTTAGTAGTTTTGATTTTTTCATGTTATTAGGGGTTTTTTGTTAATTTTATAGAGTACTGATGATTATTTATGAGTTAGTGTAGGGGGTTTTTTAGTCAGTTTTAGGGTCAGGTGTACAGTTTTGAGTTTAATAAGTAGGTTTGATTGATCTCTTTTGCTAGTTCTTGTGACATGTTGTGTGTGTGGGATTCCATATGGTTGTTTTTAGTTCTTGTTTCATTTTTATGATGTGAAAAGAATGTGGTGTGGTTTGTTTGCTGGCAGTTGGTTGTATGGTGGAGTTTTTTAGTTTGTGGACTTTTTGTTAGTGAGATTAAAGTTTTTTATTTTGGAGTTAATTTATGATGATGTTAAAGATTTCAGGGAGGTTTAGCTTTTTGATATGGGTGTGCTGTGTGAAGAAGGTAATTTATTTGTTTTATGTGATATTGGTGGTGCGGTGGATAGAGGGAATTTTTGCAGTAGTCATTTTAAATGTTTGAGGTTTTTTGGCATTTGAAATACTTGTTTAGGAGGAAGTTTGTTTGGAATGTATGGGGTTTGGGGTTAGTTGTAATGGTATATTTTATTTTTAGTTTTAATTAGATTTTTTTAAGTTTTATTATAGGTAAAAATTGTGATTTCTTTGTTATGTCAGTAAGAGAAATGGGTTTTGATTTTGTGTGTAGCGATGGGATTGGAGTATTCAGAGTACTAGTGTTGACTAAGAATTTAATTGTTGTGGTTTTGCTCTGTTAGATTAATGAATTGATGTACTTTGAAACACATGGGGTTTTATTTTTATGTGATTGCAAACAGGCTTTTTTAAGTTTGGGGTGATTCTGGGGATTCACTTGAGATTTTTTTAAGGGGATTGGACATGGGATTATTTTTATTATATTTGGAAAATTGATTATGGGTAATTAGGCTTGGTTTATTTTAGGGCAATTTTTTTTTTTTTCCAAAATTGATAAGTTTGTCAGGTTAGGGTATTTGTGTGGTGTTTGTGGTGCAACTCTAAGCATGCATCATTGTTTGTGAGTGTTAGGTGGTCTAATCATATTACACTGAGACCCACTCTCAAACCGGACAACAGATCTGCTAAGATCATGTTTTGATGTTGGTTTTCTTTATTGTAGCTGACAAAAAGATAGCACCCCGGTGACAGCAGAAATTATCCAGAGGGCGAGCGGGCCTTCCTTTGCACCTGACGATGTGGATTCTCATCTCCAGATGTCCCAGAGATAAGTGCAGGGCTACAGATCACAGAGGAGATCAGAAGCAGTGTGCCGGGTCGGGGGTCACCGGGAGGGATTTTTGAGTCAGCTTTGGAGACAGGGATGTCCAAGATGTGACCCCTTGGGCCCCATCGAAGGGAAGTCTCAGTTTTGATCACAATGCTGAGGTGTGCAGGGCAGAGCAGTCCCGGGGTGTGTTGTGTCACTTGTCTGTTGTGCCTTCTGTGTCTTCTGGGCATCTCATCTTTCACGGCTTTTGCCGTGGCCCTTCCAGGGGCCTCTCGGAAACCCTGGCGTCAGTCTTAGCATCTGCGCTCTCTGCGCTCCTCGGCCCGGCACCTTTGACTCGGGAGCTGGGACAGGCATCGCCCCTCTCCTCAGGAGCATCCAGTCCGGTGTCCGTTCAGGTCTTGTTCTGAGCTGTGTCGACAGCTGTGCTCCGCAACGATCCATTCTGGCGGATTAGGACTTGTCAGAAGGCAAAGACAGGGAGGTGATTCTGACCGTAGCACTCTCAGGCATCCATCTTTGCGCTCCTTGGAATAAGTCATCCCGCTGGCATCTTCTTCCTGCAGGGTTCTGCGAGCCTGGCCAGCTCGCCATCGGTCTTACCTCAGTCACCTCATTCTGAGTTCTCTGGGTTCTCAGGGCCATTCTTGTGGCCGAGAGTTTTCTGTCCCCGTTGTGTTCCCTCGTTTGTGGTCTCCTGTGTCACGGGTGTTGGTGTGTGTTTGGCCCGGAGCTGCTCTGCCTTGCTGCTTAGTCTGGGTGAAGGAGTAATAGGGCAAGTGCTGGGGCTTGAAATTTGGAATGTGGGGTGGAGTTGGACTGTAGGGAATATGCCTAGATTGACACAAGAGGTCTGGAGCTGTCAAGTTCTCCTGCAGCACTTTGACTTTTGTTGCTCACTTTCTTTCAGATGCAGATGGATAGAATCTGCGGCAGAGCGCCCCATGCCGGGTGAGGGGGCTTCCCCTGAGGAGGTGGGTCACTGTTTGTCTTTGCAGGGGAAGTGTAAATGGTGGCTCTGTTACAGCACTGTTCTTTGTCTTTATTTCTAGGAAGTGGAGCTGCGTATCTGCAGTAAAGGTCAGTGGAGGGAGGTGAGCAGAGATCGGAGGGCAGAAGCAGTTGTCACTGCTCAGGTCTCGATTTCTGGTGCAGCTCCAAGCATCATCTGGGGCTTTTTTATTTTAGGCGTTCTGCTTGCCAGTTCTCCTGACCGGGGCTGCCAGAGGCCAGATGGGTGCAAGCTTAAGGTACACTTTTGGCGTACTTCAGTCGGACCGGGGCGGTTGCCGTTTCACGGCATCTCAGCGATCCTTTTTGCTTTGTTTCTGTGCAGGTGCTGCCGCTGCCCCAGGCGTGCCAAGGAATAGAGGCGAGCGGGTGAGTCGGCCTTTAGGTGGGGTGACTCCTAAGAGAGCGGTGGGCAGCAGCTTGCTAAGCGTGTACCTTTTTATTTTGCAGGTACCCACCGAGCAGCCTCTGGAGTCAAATGAAGATTCGAGGCGAGCTGGGCCAATGGTGTGGAGGAGCCCTGGGCATTGTTCTTCTGGAGGGCAATAGTCACATTTTTGGTTTTGTGATCCTAGGTACTCTGAGGAGGTCTGGAGCCAAAATCCGGTTATGGAAGCACCGAGGCGGACACGGAGGTGTCTCGACGTCCACGGGGCCGACGCGTTCATTTCCATGGAGCCGGCCTTCCTTTGCACCCGACATGGATTCCCATCCCCAGATGCCCCAGAGATAAGTGCAGGGCTACAGATCACAGAGGAGGTCAAAAGCAGGGTGCCGGGTCAGGGGTCACCGGGAGGGATTTTTGAGTCAGCTTTGGAGATGGGGATGTCCAAGATGTGACCCCCAAGGCTCCATCGAAGGGAAGTCTCAGTTTTGATCACAATGCTGAGGTGTGCAGGGCAGAGCAGTCCCGGTGTGTGTTGTGTCACTTGTCTGTTGTGCCTTCTGTGTCTTTTGGGCATCTCGCCTTTCACGGCTTTTGCCGTGGCCTTTCCGGGGGCCTCTCGGAAACCCTGGCGTCAGCCTTAGCATCTGCGCTCTCTGCGCTCCTCGGCCCGGCACCTTTGACTCGGGAGCTGGGACAGGCATCGCCCCTCTCCTCAGGAGCATCCAGTCCGGTGTCGGTTCAGGTCTTGTTCTGAGCTGTGTCGACAGCTGTGCTCCGCAACGATCCATTCTGGCGGATTAGGACTTGTCAGAAGGCAAAGACAGGGAGGTGATTCTGACCGTAGCACTCTCGGGCATCCGTCTTTGCACTCCTTGGAATGAGTCATCCCGCTGGCATCTTCTTCCTGCAGGGTTCTGCGAGCCTGGCCAGCTCGCCATCGGTCTTACCTTGGTCACCTCATTCCGAGTTCTCTGGGTCCTCAGGGCCATTCTTGTGGCCGAGAGTTTTCTGTCCCCGTTGTGTTCCCTCGTTTGTGGTCTCCTGTGTCACGGGTGTGGGTGTGTGTTTGGCCCGGAGCTGCTCTGCCTTGCTGCTTAGTCTGGGTGTAGGAGTAATAGGGCAAGTGCTGGGGGCTTGAAATTTGTAATGTGGGGTGGAGTTGGACTGTAGAGAATATGCCTAGATATGACACAACATGTCTGGAGCTTTTAAGTTCTCCTGCAGCACTTTGACTTTTGTTCCTAACTTTCTTTCAGATGCAGATGGATAGAATGTGCGGCAGAGCGCCCCATGCCGGGTGAGGGGGCTTCCCCTGAGGAGGTGGGTCACTGTTTATCTTTGCAGGGGAAGTGTAAATGGTGGCTCTGTTACAGCACTGTTCTTTGTCTTTATTTCTAGGAAGTGGAGCTGCGTATCTGCAGTAAAGGTCAGTGGAGGGATGTGAGCAGAGATCGGAGGGCAGAAGCAGTTGTCACTGCTCAGGTCTCGATTTCTGGTGCAGCTCCAAGCATCATCTGGGGCTTTTTTATTTTAGGTGTTCTGCTTGCCAGTTCTCCTGACCCGGGCTGCCAGAGGCCAGATGGATGCAAGCTTAAGGTACGCTTGAGGCGTACTTCAGTCGGACCGGGGCGGTTGCCGTTTCACGACATCTCAGCATGCCTTTTTGCTTTGTTTCTTTGCAGGTGCTGCCGCTGCCCCAGGCGTGCCAAGGAATAGAGGGGAGCGGGTGAGTCGGCCTTTGGGGGGGTGACTCCTAAGCGAGCGGTGGGCAGCAGCTTGCTAAGCGTGTACCTTTTTATTTTGCAGGTACCCACCGAGCAGCCTCTGGAGTCAAATGAAGATTCGAGGCGAGCTGGGCCAATGGTGCGGAGGAGCCCTGGGGATTGTTCTTCTGGAGGGCAATAGTCACATTTTTGGTTTTGTGATCCTAGGTACTCTGAGGAGGTGTGGAGCCAAAATCCGGTTACGGCAGCACCGAGGCGGACGCGGAGGTGTCTCAACGTCCACGGGGCCGACGCGTTCGTTTCCATGGAGCTGGCCTTCCTTTGCACCCGACATGGATTCTCATCCCAGAGATAAGTGCAGGGCTACAGATCAGAGAGGAGGTCAAAAGCAGGGTGCCGGGTCAGGGGTCACCGGGAGGGATTTTTGAGTCAGCTTTGGAGACAGGGATGTCCAAGATGTGACCCCTTGGGCCCCATCGAAGGGAAGTCTCAGTTTTGATCACAATGCTGAGGTGTGCAGGGCAGAGCAGTACCGGTGCATGTCGTGTCACTTGTCTGTGGTGCCTTCTGTGTCTTTTGGGCATCTCGTCTTTCACGGCTTTTGCCGTGGCCCTTCCGGGGGCCTCTCGGAAACCCTGGCGTCAGCCTTAGCATCTGCGCTCTCTGCGCTCCTCGGCCCGGCACCTTTGACTTGGGAGCTGGGACAGGCATCGCCCCTCTCCTCAGGAGCATCCAGTCCGGTGTCCGTTCAGGTCTTGTTCTGAGCTGTGTCGACAGCTGTGCTCCGCAATGATCCATTCTGGCGGATTAGGACTTGTCAGAAGGCAAAGACAGGGAGGTGAATCTGACCGTAGCACTCTCGGGCATCCGTCTTTGAGCTCCTTGGAATAAGTCATCTTCTTCCTGCAGGGTTCTGCGAGCCTGGCCAGCTCGCCATCGGTCTTACCTCGGTCACCTCATTCTGAGTTCTCTGGGTCCTCAGGGCCATTCTTGTTGCCGAGAGTTTTCTGTCCCCGTTGTGTTCCCTCGTTTGTGGCCTCCTGTGTCACGGGTGTGGGTGTGTGTTTGGCCCGGAGCTGCTCTGCCTTGCTGCTTAGTCTGGGTGTAGGAGTAATAGGGCAAGTGCTGGGGGCTTGAAATTTGTAATGTGGGGGGGAGTTGGACTGTAGGGAATATGCCTAGATTGACACAAGAGGTCTGGAGCTGTCAAGTTCTCCTGCAGCACTTTGACTTTTGTTCCTAACTTTCTTTCAGATGCAGATGGATAGAATGTGCGGCAGAGCGCCCCATGCCGGGTGAGAGGGCTTCCCCTGAGGAGGTGGGTCACTGTTTGTCTTTGCAGGGGAAGTGTAAATGGTGGCTCTGTTACAGCACTGTTCTTTGTCTTTATTTCTAGGAAGTGGAGCTGCGCATCTGCAGTAAAGATGAGTGGAGGGAGGTGAGCAGAGATCGGAGGGCAGAAGCAGTTGTCACTGCTCAGGTCTCGATTTCTGGTGCAGCTCCAAGCATCATCTGGGGCTTTTTTATTTTAGGTGTTCTGCTTGCCAGTTCTCCTGACCCGGGCTGCCAGAGGCCAGATGGATGCAAGCTTAAGGTACACTTTTGGCGTACTTCAGTCGGACCGGGGCGGTTGCTGTTTCACGGCATCTCAGCGAGCCTTTTTGCTTTGTTTCTTTGCAGGTGCTGCCGCTGCCCCGGGCGTGCCAAGGAATAGAGGCGAGCGGGTGAGTCGGCCTTTAGGTGGGGTGACTCCTAAGAGAGCGGTGGGCAGCAGCTTGCTAAGCGTGTACCTTTTCATTTTGCAGGTACCCACCGAGCAGCCTCTGGAGTCAAATGAAGATTCAAGGTGAGCTGGGCCAATGGTGTGGAGGAGCCCTGGGCATTGTTCTTCTGGAGGGCAATAGTCACATTTTTGGTTTTGTGATCCTAGGTACTCTGAGGAGGTCTGGAGCCCAAATCCGGTTATGGAAGCACCGAGGCGGACACGGAGGTGTCTCGACGTCCACGGGGCCGACGCGTTCATTTCCATGGAGCCGGCCTTCCTTTGCACCCGACATGGATTCTCGTCCCCAGATGTCCCAGAGATAAGTGCAGGGCTACAGATCACAGAGGAGATCAAAAGCAGTGTGCCGGGTCGGGGGTCACCGGGAGGGATTTTTGAGTCAGCTTTGGAGACAGGGATGTCCAAGATGTGACCCCTTGGGCCCCATCGAAGGGAAGTCTCAGTTTTGATCACAATGCTGAGGTGTGCAGGGCAGAGCAGTCCCGGGGTGTGTTGTGTCACTTGTCTGTGGTGCCTTCTGTGTCTTTTGGGCATCTCGTCTTTCACGGCTTTTGCCGTGGCCCTTCCAGGGGCCTCTCGGAAACCCTGGCATCAGTCTTAGCATCTGCGATCTCTGCGCTCCTTGGCCCGGCGCCTTTGACTCGGGAGCTGGGACAGGCATCGCCCCTCTCCTCAGGAGCATCCAGTCCGGTGTCGGTTCAGGTCTTGTTCTGAGCTGTGTCGACAGCTGTGCTCCGCAACGATCCATTCTGGCGGATTAGGACTTGTCAGAAGGCAAAGACAGGGAGGTGATTCTGACCGTAGCACTCTCAGGCATCCATCTTTGCACTCCTTGGAATGAGTCATCCCGCTGGCATCTTCTTCCTGCAGGGTTCTGCAAGCCTGGCCAGCTCGCCATCGGTCTTACCTCAGTCACCTCATTCCGAGTTCTCTGGGTCCTCAGGGCCATTCTTGTGGCCGAGAGTTTTCTGTCCCCGTTGTGTTCCCTCGTTTGTGGTCTCCTGTGTCACGGGTGTGGGTGTGTGTTTGGCCCGGAGCTGCTCTGCCTTGCTGATTAGTCTGGGTGTAGGAGTAATAGGGCAAGTGCTGGGGGCTTGAAATTTGTAATGAGGGGTGGAGTTGGACTGTAGAGAATATGCCTAGATATGACACAAGAGGTCTGGAGCTTTTAAGTTCTCCTGCAGCACTTTGACTTTTGTTCCTGGCTTTCTTTCAGATGCAGATGGATAGAATCTGCGGCAGAGCGCCCCATGCCGGGTGAGAGGGCTTCCCCTGAGGGGGTGGGTCACTGTTTGTCTTTGCAGGGGAAGTGTAAATGGTGGCTCTGTTACAGCACTGTTCTTTGTTACTATTTTTAGGAAGTAAAGCTGGATATCAGCAGTCAAGGTGAAGAAGGCAAGGAGAGCAGTGACTGGTGCTGGGACAGTGCCCAGCCTGGACAATTGGGTGCAAGAAAGAGGCTCACACAAGTTCTTTTGCGGGAACAGCTGGCTTCAGCCTCCTCCTGGATTGCACCCAAAGAGTGGCCAGGGCTTATGCGGCAATCCAGGGGCTGCCTTTGCCCCTGCACCTCCCCGCAAGGCCACAGGACTCATTTCCGGGCCCTCTCTGGCCTCTAAATGTAGTCACTGCTTGTCATGTTCAGGTTCTCTGAAGTTCTTTCCCAGGGACCAAAACTGGTAAACAAGGTCATACTTTTTAAACTATCTAGTTTTTCACATTTCTCTCCTAAGGAGGGACTTTGCTTGTTGACCCTTGGTGTGACCAATGGTTCAAAGGATCCCACCTCTTAGGTGGGCACATTGTAAAAGGGAATAAAAATAGCTTCTGAGAATAAACCAGCCCCTTTTTAGAGCATCAGCCTTCTGAATCACGAGTCCGTGTCTTTCTTTCATGTCCAACAGTGACATCTAAACATGGAAAGGTCAAGCCCTGTTTCACTAATGAGCAGCAACCTAGTGCAGAACACTCATGAACCTGGTTCTTTCACTACTGAGGGGATACAAACACAACATCTGGTTTAAACTTTCATCTCGAGGTCAACTTGAGCTCAGGGCCTGTTGTTCAGGTCTTGGGACTTGACAGGTTCCAGCAAACTCACAGATGCCCAAGCATTTACACCTCTGATGCTGAAGTTCATGCACCCATTCTGGCTGAACTGTACTTACAGTTGAACTGCAGTCATTCTGCTCTGCATCACATTCTGAAATGGACTGGAATGAACTGGGTGAAAGAGCCTGGAAACCATGAAAAACGACTGCGACTGCCATTCCAACACCTCTCCCAGACATCCAGCTCAAGGAAGCACATCCTGAAGGAGCTGCTTTCCTAAAAGAAGCCCCAACCCTGGCAATGCCAGACCACAGGCAAAAGCACCAAACACTGGACACAGTACACACAGTTTTGGGTGCAAAACTGTCACACCTCATGACAAAGGCAAGACAAGGAAAACAGCTCCTCCAGGCAAGGAAAGTTAAATATTCTTTGCCCCAGTGATAAAAGCCCCAAAATAGATCACAAACCCAAAAGCAACCGAACCCCAGCTGTCCTGAGTTTCATTTGATGTTCAGTACCTTCCCAGACTAGGGACATGTAAGGCAAGTCTCACACGCCTTTTTCAACCCCTCTGTCCCTGCTTCCTTTTCCCTCAGGCACCATTGTTCAACGCCGGGGCTGAGGCTACCTAAATGCCTTGAAAAGGAAAGCTTAAGCTAGCAGAAATAATTCACATCACTCAAAAGCTGCCTCCACTTCAAAGAAATAGTTCTTAAAAACTTGATGGGGACTGCCACAGACATTTTATTATTGAAGTTACTTCCTAAATCAGCCAAGAACACAAATTTTAAAAAGCTGTTTCCTCATTCCATGTTCTTTCCAAATTAAAGGCTAATTAAAATCTTCAGTCTCAGCCCCCAGCCATCCACCACAAAAGATTCAAGGGGGAGAAACAAAGGCAGGAATGTCTCTGTGCTTTCCCAAACATGTTACATGTTCTCCTCTCACTTGTAAAAACACAGATGGCACTGTCACTCCACGGGTCATTGGCGACTTTCATTGCGGTTGCTGTAGTTTTGCACTCAAACCACGAGATGGCACAGTCGCCACACTGAGCAGCGTCGATTGTTGTGGGGGCTGCTATAGTTCTTCACTCCAGGCACCAGATGGCGCTGTCGCTCCACTGTTCCCTGGCGACTTGCGTTGCGTTTGGAGTAGATTTTCCCTCCAACCACGAGATGGTGCAGTCACACCACTGATTAGTAAGGACTGTCGTGGTGGCTGCTGTAGTTCTTCGTTCCAGGCAGAAGATGGCGATGTCGCTCCACTGGTCACTGGCGACTTGCGTTGCGGTTGCTGTAGGTGTTCCCTCTAACCACGAGATGGCGCAGTCACCCCACTGGTCCCTGGTGACTTGCGTTGCGGTTGCTGTAGTTTTTCCTTTGGACTACGAGATGGCGCAGTCGCCCCACTGCTCCGCAGCGACTGTCGTGGTGGCTGCTGTAGTTCTTCGCTCCAGGCACCAGATGGCGATGTCGTTCTACTGGTCCCTGGCGACTTGCGTTGCAGTTGCTGTAGTTTTTCCGCCCGACTACGAGATGGCGCAGTCGCCCCACTGATCAGCGGTGACATTCTTGGTGGCTCCTGTAGTTCTTCAATCCACGAACGAGATGGCGATCTTGCTCCACTGGTCACTGGCGACTTCCATTGCGGTTGATGTAGTTTTTCCCTCTAACCACGAGATGGCGCAGTCACCCCACTGGTCCCTGGTGACTTGAGTTGCGGTTGCTGTAGTTTTTCCCTCCAACCACGAGATGGCGCAGTCGCCCCACTGATCACCGGCGACTGTCCTGGTTGCTGCTGTAGGTCTTCGCTCCAGGCACCAGATGGCGCTGTCGCTCCACTGGTCACTGGCGACTTGCGTTGCGGTTGCTGTAGGTGTTCCCTCTAACCACAAGGTGGCGCAGTTGCCCCACTGATGAGCGGCGACTGTCCTGGTGGCTGCTGTAGTTCTTTGCTCCAGGCACCGGATTGCACTGTTGCTCCAGTGGTCGCCGGCGACTTTCGTTGCGGTTGCTGTAGTTTTTCCCTCAGAAGAGGAGATGGCGCAGTCGCCTTACTCATCAGCGGTGACTGTTGTGGTGGCTGCTCTAGTTCTTGGCTCCAGGCACCAGATGGCGATGTCGCTCCACTGGTCCCCGGCAACTTTCGTAGCGGTTGCTGTAGTTTTTCCTTCCGATCACGAGATGGTGCACTCGCCCCACTGATCAGCGGCGACTGTCGTGGTGGCTGCTGTAGTTCTACGCTCGAGGCACCAGATGGCGTTGTCGGTCCACTGGTCCCCAGCGACTTGCATTGCGGTTGCTGTATTTTTTCCTTCTGACCACGAGATGGCGCAGTCGCCCCACTGATCTGTGGCGATTGTCTTGTGGGCTGCTGTAGTTCTTTGCTCCATTCACCAGATGGCGCAGTTGCTCTACTGGTCACTGGTGACTTGCGTTGCGGTTGCTGTAGTTCTTCCGCCCGACCACGAGATGGCGCAGTCGCCCCACTGATCAGCGGTGACATTCTTGGTGGCTCCTGTAGTTCTTCAATCCATGAACGAGATGGCGATCTTGCTTCACTGGTCACTGGAGACTTCCATTGCGGTTGATGTAGTTTTTCCCTCCAACCACGAAATGGCGCAGTCGCCCCTTTGATCAGCGGCGACTGTCGTGGTGGCTGCTGTAGGTCTTCGTTTCAGGCACCAGATGACGCTGTCGCTCCACTGGTCTCTGGCGACTTTCGTTGCGGTTGCAGTCGTTTTTCCCTCTGACCACGAGATGGCGCAGTCGCCCCACTGATCCGCGGCGACTGTCTTGAGGGCTGCTGTAGTTCTTTGGTCCTGGTACCAGATGGCACTGTCGCTCAACTGGTCACTGGTGACTTGCGTTGCGGTTGTTGTAGTTCTGCCACCCGACCACGAGATGGCGCAGTCGCCCTGCTGATCAGCGGTGACATTCTTGGTGGCTCCTGTAGTTCTTCAATCCACGAACAAGATGGCGATCTTGCTCCACTGGTCACTGGCGACTTTCATTGCGGTTGATGTAGTTTTTCCCTCCAACCACGAGATGGCGCGGTCGCCCCACTGATCAGTGGCGACTGTCGTGGTCGCTGCTGTAGTTCTTCGCTCCAGGCAGCAGATGGCGCTGTCGCCTCATGCAGCAGACCCTCCGTGTCTAACCCCAACATTCCTGCTAACAACTCAAAAGCACTTTCTGTCTCTGATTTCTTTTCTACCTTTTCTTCCTTTTGAACCTTTACTTTTCGTTTCGCACCCACGCTTTCAGAGGCAGCAGCAACACTGAGAGCACGGTGGCCTATACTTTTGAAAGCTGCGGCCAAGCTTTTTGCTTGTTCGGCCAGCGCCCGCAGATCCTCCTCTCCGAGGGCGGATCCTCGATGGATCAGTCCGCCCTGGCCACGCCCTGGCCTTGCCTGCGCCGCTTCAGCCCCTGGGGGGGCAGCCTCTGCCGCTCCTCCCCCAGGAGCCTCTGCTCCCGGAGCCACCGCCCCCAGAGCCGCCCCATCCCGCATGTCACCTCTGCCCGGACTCCGCCCCAATGGACCTCACGTTCAGCGAAGCAGACACACCCTGACCCGCGCTGCTCCCTGTAGCTTGCGTTATTCCCACGTGACGAGCCGCTAACGCTGACCCTGCCACCATTGTCCCAGTTTCTGCGCACTCCGCTGTGCCCTGGCTCAGCACGTCCCCCAGGCCGTCCCAAACGCGTTCCTGCCCACGCGGTTTCCACGGAACCCCACCTTCCTCCACCGCCCCGCGCATCCCCAGCCCGTCGCTTGCCATTTCCCTCCCCCGCCCCACTATCTCCGAGGAAAGGGGAAGCACCGGAGGGCTGTTGCGTGGCGTCGAAGGGGGGGTGAACGGGCTCCTTGGTGGGCTAGATTCTCGACTCTCCCATCCCCCCTCCTGGGGTGCGTCTCCTGCCTCCGCAGGGCACGCCTCGAAAGAGAGCATGTCCTGATCTTCCTCCTCATTGGGGTGTATTAAAAGCTTTAAGTTCCCCGGGACAAATTTTGGGAAATCGTCTAACTCAATGCCTTTGTTCCCTTGTGTGGAAAGCTGCTGACCCCCAGCTGCTTCCGAGACAAGCTGTCATCTCTAATCTGTCTCCTGCAGGAGACCCTTTAACCGCTGGGTGATGGCCAACACCTGTCTCCGCTAGTAACCGACTAGCAGAGGAGTCACCTTGTTCATCCCCCTCCCCCTGCGGTGGGTCAGGGGAAGGAATTCCTATGCTTCACCCTGTGACTGCTTCTAACATAACTCTCGCAGCCGTCACGAGTTTCAAAGCTATCTTGTCCTTTTGAGTCGCCTGATGATATAATTCCCTGTTTGCCTCTTGCCAAAACCCCGGTTCAAATAACACTGTTGTCTCACAGAAAGGTTAATTACATCTCACCCAGAGCAGTAACGAATGGAACTCTTTTTCTGTGAGACCCGCAGGGTGAGCTGAAACAATCCCCTGCAAGGCAGACAGCAAGCTGAGCTGCTCCTGGGACAGGGACATAATTCCCCCCATTGTGTGATCTTGTATCTCAACTGGTCTTACCACTGAAAGAACCAAAGTGCAGGTGCTTTCCGGTTCAGCTCGGAGGTTCCCGATCACCGACCAGCATTTGACAGGACGATGAACTCCAGGGCCCTTGGAAATCCGTCTGTCTGAGACGAACCTGAGATCAGCTGCTCTCGTCCTTTTCTTCCTTCTCTGGTCTCCAGTTCAGATGATGGCAATTCGGCTCCTCGGCTTCTGGGGGCTTCTTGCTGGCTTCTGAGGACTCTTCTGGATGAAGGACTTCCCTGGGCGACGCCCACCCAGGGACGCCAGTTCTCGGGGTCTCTGCTTGCCCGAGAATGAGGGTGGTCGTCCTTCGGAAAGCCCTGAGCCACCCACAGAAAAGACGAGGAGTCTTCAGATGTTCTTTTTCAAGGTTTCTCTCCTTGTTTGTTTTATCTTATCTCTATACTTTTCCCTGAGCTCTGCCAAGGTCTGGACAGCACGGGCAACAGGTGACGACTGCCCGCCTGCTCCCAGCTCGTCATCTTATATACAGATAATTGCATGTACATTATTTACAATTGTGACCCAATGCATGCACTTGACACTAAACAGGTGTTTTCTACTTTGACCCAATCCCTCTAAATCTACTTCATGTTATCACCACTGCACAAAATGGAGACGAAGAGGGAGAAGACTCTAGAGTAACGCCCAGAATCCTCCATCTTGTCTCTGGTCATTCTTATCTTAAAACCCCTAATGTGAAACTATTAATACTTTCTACTAGCTTTGAGGGCTTGCAATTCATCCCATAGTGTTGGTAATTTTTTCCATGGACTACAATCGAGACCCTTGCCTGCCTGGGGTCCATGCCAGGGTCTGCAACCCCACTGCACAAATCTCAGACCCCCCTGTACAGGTTTTAAACCCCCCTGTACAGGTTTCTGTTTCCAGAGGAACACTCTGGACTCCCACAGGTCGGGGGTCACTGGGAGGGACTTTTTAGTCAGCTTTGGAGACAGGGATGTCCAAGATGTGACCCCCTAGGCCCCATCAAAGGGACTGCCTTTGCCCCTGCACCTCCCAGCAAGGCCACAGGACTGATTTCAGGGCCCTGCCTGGCCTCTAAATGTAGTCGCTGCTTGTCGTGTTTAGGTTCTCTGAAGTTCTTTCCCAGGGACCAAAACTGGTAAACAAGGTCATACTTTTTAAACTATCTAGTTTTTCACATTTCTCTCCTAAGGAGGGACTTTGCTTGTTGACCCTTGGTGTGACCAATGGTTCAAAGGATCCCACCTCTTAGGTGGGCACATTGTAAAAGGGAATAAAAATAGCTTCTGAGAATAAACCAGCCCCTTTTTAGAGCATCAGCCTTCTGAATCACAGTTCCGTGTCTTTCTTTCGTTTCCAACAGTGACATCTAAACATGGAAAGGTCAAGCCCTGTTTCACTAATGAGCAGCGACCTAGTGCAGAACACTCATGAACCTGGTTCTTTCACTACTGAGGGGATACAAACACAACATCTGGTTTAAACTTTCATCTCGAGGTCAACTTGAGCTCAGGGCCTGTTGTTCAGGTCTTGGGACTTGACAGGTTCCAGCAAACTCACAGATGCCCAAGCATTTACACCTCTGATGCTGAAGTTCATGCACCCATTCTGGCTGAACTGTACTTACAGTTGAACTGCAGTCATTCTGCTCTGCATCACATTCTGAAATGGACTGGAATGAACTGGGTGAAAGAGCCTGGAAACCATGAAAAACGACTGCGACTGCCATTCCAACACCTCTCCCAGACATCCAGCTCAAGGAAGCACATCCTGAAGGAGCTGCTTTCCTAAAAGAAGCCCCAACCCTGGCAATGCCAGACCACAGGCAAAAGCACCAAACACTGGACACAGTACACACAGTTTTGGGTGCAAAACTGTCACACCTCATGACAAAGGCAAGACAAGGAAAACAGCTCCTCCAGGCAAGGAAAGTTAAATATTCTTTGCCCCAGTGATAAAAGCCCCAAAACAGATCACAAACCCAAAAGCAACCGAACCCCAGCTGTCCTGAGTTTCATTTGATGTTCAGTACCTTCCCAGACTAGGGACATGTAAGGCAAGTCTCACACACCTTTTTCAACCCCTCTGTCCCTGCTTCCTTTTCCCTCAGGCACCATTGTTCAACGCCGGGGCTGAGGCTACCTAAATGCCTTGAAAAGGAAAGCTTAAGCTAGCAGAAATAATTCACATCACTCAAAAGCTGTCTCCACTTCAAAGAAGTAGTTCTTCAAAACTTGATGGGGTCTGCCATAGACATTTTATTATTGAAGTTACTTCATAAATCAGTCAAGAAGACAAATTTTAAAAAGCTGTTTCCTCATTCCATGTTCTTTCCAAGTTAAAGGCTAATTAAAATCTTCAGTCTCAGCCCCCAGCCATCCAACACAAAAGATTTAAGGGGGAGAAACAAAGGCAGGAATGTCTCTGTGCTTTCCCAAAGAACACACCCTAAGAGTACATGTTACATGTTCCCCTCTCACCTGTAAAAAAACCAAGGCTCAGCAAAACTGATTTATAGAGGAGCTTCTCAAGACAGTTTTCCAGCATGGAGCCAAAACCCCCACACTCCATCTGAGCAAAATGGAAAACTGACACAGAATACACCCTCATCCCCACCCCTCCCCTCCCCAATATTCAGCACCAAAAAAGGTCAAAACCAAACCAAATTAAAACCACCTTTGCCTCCCAACCCCACCCCACAAAAAGGCCTTGGGATTCTGAGGCAAACTCCTCTCCCAGCCACGGCCCCTTCCCCCTGGCCCCTGCCAAGCCCTGGCCACACCCCGGCTGCACCTTGTAGTACATTTCTGTTGGGTTTGTGTCTGAGAAGTGGTATTTGTGCTGGAGAGGTGTTGTAGGGAAGACAGGATGGAATAAATGTGCTCTGGGGATGTGCAAAAAAGGGCTGAATTGCAAGGAAGGGGAGTATTTATAAACTGTCTCCATGTTTCCCTGTCATCCTGGGCATTTGGATTTAGCCTGGGCTTGTCAGTTAAATCAGAAACAAGCCAACCCAGCTCCTGAACTCTCTACGAATGTTTGAAACACCTCCACAGAAAGACAAGTTAGTAGTGATTCCAAAAGCAAAATTGTAAATGAAGGCTAATGATTGCTGGGGAATTTCCTAAGGAGTTATGAACCTCAGGCATGTGGGATGTTAGAGGCAAAATCTCAATTACAGCCTTCAGCACCTGCAGGAGAAGAGGGGTCCTTATCCATAACAAAGAAAGCCTGCTGCTGCAGTGTGTCAGCTGCAGAGCAGGAAGTGTGCAGGGAATGAGTAGCAAATCCTCTCTGCCCCTGCCCTGCCCTCACACTGAGAGTGGCAGAGCCACAGGTCTGAGCTGTAAAGGATGATGAGCAGACAGGGCCGCCCACAGCTATGAGCTGTTAGGATGATGAGGGGGCAGGGCAGCTCACAGGTGTGAGCTGTTAGGATGATGAGGGGGCAGGGCAGCTCACAGGTGTGAGCTGTTAGGATGATGAGGGGACAGGGCAGCCCACAGGTGTGAGCTGTTAGGATGATGAGGGGGCAGGGCAGCTCACAGGTGTGAGCTGTTAGGATGATGAGGGGGCAGGGCAGCCCACAGGTGTGAGCTGTTAGGATGATGAGGGACAGGGCAGCCCACAGGTGTGAGCTGTTAGGATGATGAGGGGGTGACTCCTGCCAGGGGCGGGGTTACTTGAAGAGGGGAGCCTGGGCTCTCTTCAGCCTGGAACTGCTGGAGCAGAGGGCTGAGGAGGTCCGAGAGAGCGCTTCTACCTGCAGCAGTTCTTAAAGTAGGTGCTGAGGGAGAAACCTTTGTGCTCAGCAGCAGCAGGTGAGCCGGTGTGAGTTTGTAGGGGGGACTTTTCTCCTTTCACTTTTCAATTTCATCCTGCTAATCCTTTCCCAGTGTCCTCAAAAAAAAAAAAAAAAAAAAACAAACAAAAAAAAACACCCTCCCCCCCCCAAAAAAATAAAACCCCAAAAATTGATGATGAGGGGACAGGGCAGCCCACAGGTGTGAGCTGTTAGGATGATGAGGAAACAGGGCAGCTCACAGGTGTGAGCTGTTAGGATGATCAGGGACAGGGCAGCCCACAGGTGTGAGCTGGTAGGATGATGAGGGGGCAGGGCAGCTCACAGGTGTGAGCTGTTAGGATGATGAGGGACAGGGCAGCCCACAGGTGTGAGCTGTTAGGATGATGAGGGGACAGGGCAGCTCACAGGTGTGAGCTGTTAGGTTGATGAGGGGGCAGGGCAGCCCACAGGTGTGAGCTGTTAGGATGATCAGGGGACAGGGCAGCCCACAGGTGTGAGCTGTTAGGATGATGAGGGGGCAGGGCAGCCCACAGGTGTGAGCTGTTAGGATGATGAGGGGGCAGGGCAGCTCACAGGTTTGAGCTGTTAGGATGATGAGGGGGTGACTCCTGCCAGGGGCGGGGTTACTTGAAGAGGGGAGCCTGGGCTCTCTTCAGCCTGGAGCTGCTGGAGCAGAGGGCTGAGGAGGTCCGAGAGAGCGCTTCTACGTGCAGCAGTTCTTAAAGTAGGTGCTGAGGGAGAAACCTTTGTGCTCAGCAGCAGCAGGTGAGCCGGTGTGGGTTTGTAGGGGGGACTTTTCTCCTTTCACTTTTCAATTTCATCCTGCTAATCCTTTCCCAGTGTCCTCAAAAAAAAAAAAAAAAAACCAAAAAAAACACCCTCCCCCCCCAAAAAAAAATAAAAACCCAAAAATTGATGATGGGGGGACAGGGCAGCCCACAGGTGAGAGCTGTTAGGATGATGAGGGGGCAGGGCAGCCCACAGGTGTGAGCTGTTAGGATGATGAGGGGACAGGGCAGCCCACAGGTGTGAGCTGTTAGGATGATGAGGGACAGGGCAGCCCACAGGTGTGAGCTGTTAGGATGATGAGGGGGCAGGGCAGCCCACAGGTGTGAGCTGTTAGCATGATGAGGGGACAGGGCAGCCCACAGGTGTGAGCTGTTAGGATGATGAGGGGGCAGGGCAGCTCACAGGTGTGAGCTGTTAGGATGATGAGGGTGTGGCTCCTGCCAGGGGCGGGGTTACTTGAAGAGGGGAGCCTGGGCTCTCTTCAGCCTGGAGCTGCTGGAGCAGAGGGCTGAGGAGGTCCGAGGGAGCGCTTGTACGTGCAGCAGTTCTTAAAGTAGGTGCTGAGGGATAAACCTTTGTGCTCGCAAGCAGCAGGTGAGCCCGTGTGGGTTTGTAGGGGGGACTTTTCTCCTTTCACTTTTCAATTTCATCATGCTAATCCTTTCCCAGTGTCCTCAAAAAAACCAAAACAAAACAAATCAAAACTAAAAAGTGATGATGAGGGGACAGGGCAGCCCACAGGTGTGAGCTGTTAGGATGATGAGGGGACAGGACAGCTCACCAGGTATGAGCTGTTAGGATGATGAGGGGACAGGGCAGCCTGAAGGTGTGAGCTGTTAGGATGATGAAGCAACAGGGCTGCTGGAAGAGGTTTTCCGTCAGCTCACTTCAGCATGGAGCTGCTGGAGGAGTGGGGTTTGTGCTGGGCTCCCCGGGGTGAGGGCATCCCACAGAAGGAATTTGGGCCTGGAGGAGCACATGGATGCACTTGGATGTGGAGCATTGCTTAAAGGAGGTGCCAAGGGACAAACTTTTGTGCTGGGCAGCAGCAGGCTGGTAAGCCAGTGTGGGTTTGTTAGGGGAATTTTTTCTACTTTCTGTTTTTAACTTCATTTTGCTAATTCCTCCCTCACCCCCCAGAAAAAAGAAATGGGGGTTGTGAGAAGAAAAGAACTTTAATTTTTTAACTTTTTCTCTGTTTAGTTGTTTTCAGGTGTTTTTTAATAACTTCTAGTACAGTTTTATTTTGTTTGTAGCTGGTGTATGATAAGGGGTATGGTCTATTTAATGTTACGTTTCTTAGCCTACATACTGATCCGGTTGTTTTCAAATTGAGTTTTGTTGTTGATTATTTTTTTTGGTGGAGTATTGTATTTTGAAAGGCGATGTTTTCTGAGGTTTACGATGGTGTAATTGGCTGCACCAGGAGGTATAGGGGAGGTTTTTATTTATTAGATGGTGGCTTTTTTCATGGTGCCTATGTAGTGTTTGTTTTGGTGGGTTTGAAGAAGTGTGATGTAGTTAATCTGTGAAGGTTTCCTGATATTTATAATTGGATTGTTGCTTATTATGTTACAGGGGTTTATTTATTTGGCTTCTTTGATTGCAACATATATTTTTTCTTTATGGATAATTTGGAAGGTACTGTTTATGGTTAAAGTGATCTTTTGATTTTGTGTGTATATATCGGTGGTGTTTTTGTTCTGATGATTTGAGGAATAATATTTGGTGTTGGTAATTTAAGTTTATTTGTGATATTTTTATTTTTGTAGTTTGATTTGTTTGTTGTCTCGGTGTTTTTAGTTAGTTTTATTTTTGGCAACGTGGCTATTGATATGGTAGGGTATTTTGGGTAGGTTTTTTGGGTAGTGATGTCTCTATTTCAGTAGTTTATATTTTTACATGTTGGTCATTAGTTTGGTTTTTTTAAGTGAATTTTATAGATCATTGGTTATTATTTTTGAGTTAGTGTAGAGATAGAGCTTTGATTCTTTTTCTTTAGTCATGGTTACGATTAATGGTACAGTTTTGAGTTTAGTAATTTAGTTTATCTTTTTTGCTAGTTTTTGTGATTTGTTGTGTGGAATTCTATATGGTTGTTTTTTATTTTTGTTCCATTTTTATGATGTGATAAGAACTGTTAGTGAGAAGATTGTAGAGCGGTTTGTTTGCTGGTAGTTGGTTGTATGGTGACATTTTTTAGATTGTGTTTGTTTTAGAGTGTTTTGTTAATGAGATTAAAGTTTTTATTTTTGGGCTAATTTGTAATTGGATTCCAGATTTTAGAGAGATTTTTGTATTTGTGTAAGAGTGTGCTGTAGGAAGAGAATAATTTATTTGTTTTATGTGATATTAGTGGCATGGTGGATACAGGGCATTTTCGTAATAGTTATTTTAAATGTTTGCGGTTTTTCGGCACTAAAAAATATTACTTTGGAATGGTTGGGGATTTGGGTGAGTTGAAATAGGATTTTTAGATTTTATTTTTAATAGGGTTTTCTTAGGTTTTATTGTAGTTAAAATTCGAGATTTTTTTTTTAATGTTAGTAATAGAAATAGATTTCAGTTTTGTATGTAACCAGGATTATAGCTTGTGGCAGCTTGCATCTGGGAGAAATCCTGCAGCATTTGTGGATTTACTGGGTGAAAGCGCAGTGCTAGCAATGGGGCTTTAAGCACAAACGGTGGCCCTTTTCCATGGGAAACCAAACTCAGCCCCCAGGTTCCCGATGTCAGTTTGTAGGAGCTGTTTGGCAATCCAAGGGCAGCCAGGCTTCCAACTTGCGGCAGCTTGCATCTGGGAGAAGTCCTCATCCGTTCAGAATTTTAGTGGAATTTCAGCAGGCAGAAGCCCAGTGGCAGGCATGGGGCATTAGACACAAACAGTGGCCCTTTTCCATGGGAAACCAAACTTAGCCTGTCACAGCCCGCTAATGCAGGCAGGAGTCACGATGGTTCGAGTGATCTCAGAGTGCAAAAGGCACAGCAGGGGACAACAACAATCTGCTCTCAACAACAGTACACTTTGTTAATTGCACACATCACTATTTGCGATAGCAGGAGAGAGAGAAGGAAAAGAGAGAAAGAGAGAGAGATAAAGAGAAAAAAAAAAGAGAGAAAGAGAGAAGAGGGGATATAGCTACCAATGGAGAGACAGAGTCCTCGTGGTGCATGCTGACCAACAGACTTGTCTTACTCTTCCGTGGGGAGATATCGAATTCGGGTCATATCTTGAGGGGTCTCTTTATAGTCCCTTGCGAAGCGACAGGCAGGTGGCCAGCAGGTGGGGAGACCACAGGCAGCTACGCTGAAACAGGACAAAGCGCTCCACCGCTTAGAGCAAATGTCCATGTGTACAGCAATTGTCCACTGAGGGAACAGGTACAGGGCAGGTACAGAACAAACCAGTCCGAAAGCCGTTCGAGATCAGTCCAGCGTGGCGTGCCCATTGTTTCCACCGGGTTCCCACGGGGATGCCTCAGTCCAAGAAGCGCCCCTGCAGGCAGCGGTTGGCTGACATCCCCCCCAGCCAGGCCAGGGCTCCTGTAGTGGGGTCTCAGGTTTTAGTCGCAGTCCTTTTGGAGTCTTCAGTCTCTGTCTTTGGCGACGGTGGTGAGGCAGATGAGGAACTTAGGGACCGTCTCTTACACCACCCTTTGATTCATAATTGTTGACAAGAAAGCTCCATCAGCAAGGTTCTGTAGTGTTGTGGCAAAGTCTTCTGGACTCATCCATGTTGGTAGCATAACCCAGGAAAGGCAGAGACAGAAACAAGAGAGAGAAAAACAACAGGAAAAAAGATAGGAGATAATCAAAACAATTTGTACCAATAATTAATCACAATGACTATTTAAACTATTTCCTTCAAACAGTTTTTCAAATGATTATGACAAATCACAAGATCAAAAATACAGAAATTGATTCAAAACCTTAAGTACAATTATGCTCAATATTAATCACAAAATAATTTTTCAAATAATCAAAACAAATCAAAACCTAAAATTAATTTAAAACATATCCAAAGTTTTTATAATTCATGCTACTAATGGCTCTGTCTTATGTCAATGGCTCTGGGCACGGCTACAGGGAAAGGGACACTGATCAAATTGTGTGCATCAATCTTTTTAATCATTTCATCATTCTCTAAATCATAATGTATAAATTTGCTAATAAAACCAAACAAATTGTAACCAAAATCCAAAGACCAATAATGGGATGACAGAATTTGTTCAGAACACTTGTAGCAGTAGGTGACCACCCAGAAAGAGTATCCCACCACCTGTGTTCAGCATCCTTTCTTACCCTTTCCAAGACACGATGGATTTCTTTCACATTGCGATGAACAGTTACCAAGGTTTTCTGCCCATTTTCCTTGATCTTTGCTAAGATTTGAATTAAATCCTGATGAAGCAGCCATTGCTTCACCAAAGTAAGGTTCATTCCAAAGGGGGTAGGCAATAGTTTGTGTATCAGTGTGTAATTGGATTGTATAACATGGTGAGAGGTAACTGGAGCCAAATAAGAAAAAACACATCCGATGCTTTTGGTAAAATTGCAAACACAAAAATTGGAACGATTTCTAGTATTCACTACTAGATTTTCTACAACTATAACATCACACACAGTTCTCAAGCATGCACATCCATTGCCTTTATACACAAGCACTGTTTCAGGAGTCTCGTTAGGATGAACTTCAAAATGACAGATGTTTTGTTCTGCGTCCAAACAAGTATCTTGAACTATGATTGCATTCCTTTCACAAATGAACCCTCGTTGTCCCCGAGCAATACAAGATCCTATGTTAACAGTTTGACATTTCCCACCGATTTGACGGGCCCGTGTTCTATGCTCAAAAGGATAGAGAACAGCTCCGTCACGGTTCAATCCTAATGATAGGGAATATCAAATGCACTGAAGCATTATGTACGGTAAACACAAAAGCGGTGTCTGTGTTTGTAATAGCGTTGTAAGTTAAAAAGCACAAAGTTCCACCAGGACTGGGATTCTCTTTCAAAATCAGTGGCACTATCTCAAATTATTTTCTGAATTTCAGTAGGAAAATTGCCTTCTTTGCCTTCTCTTATAATTGAGGCAGCAAGTAACCGCATCCACAATTGAGCCCGGATGCAGCCGAAAGCCAAGATGATGTTCCTTTGAGTAACACCAAGCATGTCAATTTTCAATTTGTGGACATTCACATTTATCTTTTCCCAATTTGGTAATATGTTTGATAAAAGCCACCAATGGGTTCCCAAGGCCAATAAGGACAACTCCATCGGTGGCTGTAATTTGGTCAAATCTCTAGCTGCGGTAAGCAATGTATTCATTAGTATTTCTGATTCAATACTATTTAATCAATAATAATCCACAATAATCAACATTAATCCTGCATGTCCCTTGGAATTGTCCTGTGAAAAGTAAACACAACAGAGTCTGCCAACAAGAGACAGAAAATTAGAATCCAGAGAGTACTTATCTGTTGCTCTTTCCCCAGAGCATCAAAGGCTACCCATGCATGTTTATTCAGAGGGGTTTTTAGCACTAGCGGTACTTCCCCTACAGTAGGGAGGTCCACCGAAACAGGTCGTCCAGGGTAATGTGCTGGATACTTGGAATCACTTTGTCCCCCTAATGAGGGGATTCTGCTCGGAGCTGTCGGGCAAAAAGCAGCGGTTATGGGACACCCATTTACCCCCATCTATCATTCACACCTTTCACAGCTTCCCACAGACCACTGGTCCTTCCTACAGTCCCGTTAGCTCGAGGGTAGTAAGGGGTGTGAAAAGTCCATTTAATTACTTCACCTTTTGCCCAATCCTGTACAACTTAGGCAGTAAAGTGAGAGCCATTATCAGATTGAATTTCCTGTGGTCTTGGGAAAGTTCCAAACCATCCCTGTGATGCTTTAACAGTTTTATCTCCTGTAGCTCTTTTGAAAGCGCCAGCCTGGACCAACCCAGATATGATCTCTACTCCTGGAAGCACAAAGTGTTTACCTCTGTCACGACCCGCTAATGCAGGCGGGAATCGTGATGGTTCGAGTTTGATCTCAAGGCGCAAAAGATATAACAAGGGACAATAATAATTTGCTCAAAAGCAGTACACTTTATTAAGTACACTTTTGCACAGTACGCGATAGAAAAGGGAGAGAGGGGAGAGGGATAAAGTAAAAGAGAGAGAAAGAAATGGGTATAGCTACCAACGGAGAGACGATATCCTCGTGGTCCTGCCAATAGATCCGTCTTCTTCCGTGGGGAGATCTCAAAATTCGGGCGATCTTGAGGTATCTCTTATAGTCCTTTCTGAAGCGGCAGGCAGGAGGCCAGAAGGTGAGCTCAGCATCAGGTGAATCAGGTGCAGCACTCAAGCGCTTAGAGCAAATAACCACCTCAGGAACAGGTACAGGTATAGGGCAAGCACAGGACAGGCCGGCCCGAGACCAGTCTGCCGTGAAGTCCTATTGTCCAAGCCGGTTCCTAGGGGGATGTATCGGTCCAACGAGCGCACCTGTGGACAATGGCTGGCAGTCTTCCCATCTTAGTCAGGCCAGAACTGCTGCATTGCGGGGGGGTTTTAGTCCCAGTCCCTTTTGGGGTCTTCAGTCCTTGGCGATGATCGTGAGGCAGATGAGGAATTTAGGGACCGTCCCTTACACCACCCCGTGACTCACGATTGTCGACAGGACAGCTTCATCTGTAGTGTTGACACGAAGTCTTCAGGACTTGTCAATTGTCGGTAGCACAACCCAAGGAAAATAGAAGTGAGAAAAGAGAAAAAGAAAGGGATGGAGGAAAAATCAAAACAATTGATAATCACAATGATTATTAGTTATAATTGATCACAAAATAATCACAATGATTGTTACAACAATTTCTTTTTTTTTAATTGATTACAAACTTAAACATATAAAATTAACTTAAAATTTTAAAAGCAATTACAATTTCAATCACAAAATTAGGCATACAAAATTAACATATTAAAAACAACTACAATTTTTAGTTATACAAAATTAAGTAAAAATACTAAAACAATTACAATTTCAAATGGTCATAATAAATCAAAACACGGTTAATTCAAACAATAATTCAAGTTTTATAATTCAAGTTACAAACGGTGCTGGCTCACATCAATGGCTTTGGGCATATCTATAGGAAAAGGAACTCTAATCAAATTATGTGCTTTCATCACAGTGGTTAATCTTGTCAATCTTTTTATCATTTTCTAAATTATTATATACAGGATTGTCTGCAAAACAAAACTAATCAAAATTAAAATCAAAAGAACAACAATGGGATGACACAGTCTGTTCAGGATACTTGTAGCAGTAGGTGACTACCCGAAAAGAGTATCTCACCACCTGTGTTTAGTATCTTTTATTACTCTCTCTGAGATGGAATGGATTTCTTTTACATGATGTTGGACTGTCACCAAGGTCTTTTGCCTATCTTCCTTGATTTTTTCTAAAATGTCAATTAAATCTTGGTGGAGCAGCAATTGCTTTACTAAAGTTAAGTCTATCCCAATGGGTGTAGGCAATAATTTGTGTATCAAAGTATAATTGGATTGTATAAGTTGGTGAGAAGTAACTGGAGCTAAATAGGAGAAATCACATCTAGTAATTTTAGTAAAATTGCAAACACAGAAATTTGAATGATTTTTGGTATCTACTAGCATATCTTCTACAAATATAGCATCACAAGCAGTTTTTAAGCATGCACATCTATGGCTTATGTATATAAGCACTGTTTTAGGAGTCTCATTAGGATGAGCTTTAAAATGACAGATGTTTTGTTCTGTGTCCAAACAAATATCTTGAGCTATAATTGCATTACTATCACAAATGAATTCTTGTTGGCCCTGAGCTATGCAAGCTTCTAAGTTAACAGTTTGCTATTTCCCATCAACTTGACAGGCTCATTCTCTATGTTCTAAAGGATGGAGAACAGCTCTGTCATGGTTCAATCTTAGAGCAATGATAGGAAATATCAGATGCACTGAAGCATTACGTATGGTTAACACAAAGGCTGTGGCTGTATTTGTAACAGGGTTATAGGTAAAATTCACTAATTTCTACCAGGACTGGAATTTTCTTTCAAAATTAGTGGCACTATCCCAGATTATTTTTTGAATTTCAGTAGGGAAAGTACCTTCTTCCCCTTCTCTTATAATTGAAGCAGTAACTGACTGCATCCATAGTTGAGCTTGGATGCAGCTGAGAGCCTAAGAAACATTGGTTTGTGTAGCACCAAGTGCATCAATTATCAATTTGGAATAGTTTATATTTATTTTCTCCCAATCTGGTACTACATTTGATAACAGCCACTGATGGGTTCTCAAGGCCAATAGGGAGGATTGCAGTGGTTGTTGTAATTTGGCTAGATCTCTAGTTGTGGCAGTCAATTTGTTCATCAGTACCTCTGAATCAATACTATTTTGAATTCTCAGTCTTGTCCCCAGAATACCAGTGACATCTCTTGGCACTCGCTTCTTCAAAGGGGTACGTCCCCATAGCCAGGTAGTCTATCCTTCAAAGGAGGCTTGTAGGAAAGGTGAGCAAGCTGGCTGTATTTCTGAAACATTGTTTTGCATTAGTAGCTTAACTTTTTTAAGAGACCATGATGGATTAGACATTATTTGCTCTTGGTCTGTTTTCCTAATAATGTGTGATCCAACACCATAAATTTTTGGACTAAGAACCACAGGTGGTTGTGTTTGAGTAGTGGTAGGGGTCGTAACAGGTCGGGTTATGGCGTTTATTTTGAATTTAAAAGAAAGCCCTCTAATTGGGTTTTCGTACCAACTACATGTTACATAAGTCGGTTTGGTTAAGGTGAAATTATACTAACAATCAAATGCAGACTCATTATCACATTCTTTTATGATTACAACATTGTCGGCTTTTAGGCTCAGGGGGTGGTTATCAACATATTCTTGTCAACAACACAATTCTAAGGGTGTTTGTTTGGCAAACGTCTATCTCTTTGTGGGACAAAGTTCTGCTGAAATGTTGGGGTGAGAATCGCTTTTCCCATCTGGTTTTAGAAAATTACCAGCGATTCTAATGGTGGAAACTTTTTCATAAAAGGACCCGTCTACTTTTCTGCATCCTATATTTATTTTTTCACCAATTGTTCCAGCTAAAGTTCTAATCTACTCCCTCGGATCCCACTCCCATTCATTTGAGCGGTATACCTCAGAGTTGTGCAGCACTACTGTTGCCAGGTTTGGGTGGCGATCTCCGGGATATGTTCCTAGAATATGAGTGTACCTGATGGTGGCTTCAGACCACGGCCATTCAGCTGGGTTTTGGCCACAGCATTGTGGTAGGATGCAGAAAAGTATCACTAGTCTTATCATGGTTGTATAGTTTTCATGTCCCACGGAGTTCTCCTGTAAACAGTAAACACAACAGAGTCTGCCAACAAGAGGCAGAAGATTAGAATTTAGAGTGTACTTGTCCGATACTCTTTTCCCAGAGCATCAAAAGTTCCACTGAAATAGGTTGTCCAGGGTAATGTGCTGGATTCTTGGAATCATTTGGTCTCTGTAGTGAGAGAATTATGCCTGGAGCTGTTGGGTGAAAAGCAGTGGTTATAGGGCACCCATTTACCCTTCTATCTATTTCGTTAGCTTGAGGGTAGTAAGGGGTGTGAAAAGTCCATTTGATTCTTTCAGCTTTTACCCAGTCTTGTACATCTCTGGCAGTAAAGTGGAAGTCATTATTAGATTGAATTTCTTGTGGTTTTGGAAGAGTTCTAAACCATTCTTGCAATGCTTTAACAGTATTGTCACCTGTAGCTCTTTTAAAAGCTTCTGCTTGCACTAATCCAAATATAATTTCTACTGTTATTAACACAAAATGTTTACTACTTGACTGCTTAGAAGAAAGTGAGTTTGGCTCATTTCCCAGGACAGGTGAAAAGGATTGCTTTGGCTCATTGCCCCAGACCTGTGGAGGGAGGGGTGCACTGGGTGTACCAGGTTGTCCAGGATCGATAGAACCGGTTTGGTCACTCGGGTTTTCAAGGAATTTGTCCAACTTATTTACAGAGCTTAAAGCTACGATGGTTTTTTGTAAAGTAGTTAAAGTGGGTTTAAGTGTTTCGGGGAGTCTCCTAATTGGAAGAGTCATCATTTCAAGCTGGACAGGTAATTGCATTGGAGACACAAATTCAGGAGCTAATTTCCTTTCATGTATTATTTGCAGGCAGGCAGCTTTGTGCACACTTTCTAGGAGTTGGTCAGGGTTAGAGACTATGGCTAAAGGGTCTCCTCTTTCTAGAGGATTTATTCTCCCGGCCCAGAAAGCTGCACGCTGTGTCAGGGACCATGTGTCAAGTTTATCTTCTGTTGTTAGGAAGACTCCATGTTCCCAATAGCTACTTGCTTCTTGTTCATTTAACTTAATTCTATCACCACTAGTAAGAGACACTTGAAAGACATGTTCTGTTTCTGATTCATGTGAGAGCCGGCCATATTCTTTCTTTAATTTGGCCAACTCGGTAGCACTGAACGGTATTTGTTTGGTGGTGATGTGCGGGTCAAAGACCTCATCATTTATATAATTATATTCTGTTTTGATCAGGGGTCTCATGCGTGGACAACAGTCCTCCACACAATTTTTTTACCGATTCCAATTCTTTCTGGGGGTATATTTGATTAATGTGGGGAGCTTCTTTTTCCTCTGCCACCTTTGGGGAGTTATCATATTTCTCCCTCAAGGCAGCTTGTAATAAATGATTTTTATTTCTTTCTTCATCTAATTGTTTTTGCAAAATTTCCACTAAGTTTTGAAGGGAGTTTATTATTGCACTTTTTTTACTTGCCTGTTTAAAACGAGCTTCTACAGCTGCTGTAAGACAGGCTCCCAAAACTGAGCAAAGTACGGTTTTATTCTTGCCTAGTTTAAATTTTGCTTCATGTTGTAATGGACATATTCTATCTACTACATTTTCTAAATTAAACTAGTTATTTTGAGCCCATTCTTCTCCTTCAGGAGAGGGCTTGGCATTATGTTTTGCTAACGAAGCATAAAATGCTTCTTTACCTTTTGCCTCGAAATTCTCATTCATCTTGCGAAGGGACTAAAAACTATTTTAGGGAAGCACACACACACACACACACACACACACTGACTTCTACTATGTTCTCTTTCACTACCCTAGGTGTGTATAGGGTTTATCTTGTATAAAAAAGTTATTTTTTATGGTTGTTACAAACTAAGTTATAAAAAATTATAAAATAAGAAACGTCCCATCTTTTGCGCAAAGAGATCTATTTTTGTGAAATCCTGAAAACAGAGCCCTCAACTCGAGTATGGGGTCGCTTTACACCTAGGCGTGTACAGTTTGTGGGAAATTCGAGTCGCCCCCCTTGCTTTCTAGACACCACTCACCCTTTTTGAGGTGGCGGGCCTAGGTGCGGCTGGAGCGAAGCGTCCTTCCCCTGTTACAGACTGTACACAACCTGCAACCCCTCTGTCTCAGGATCCTGTCCGTGACGCCAATTTATGTCACGACCTGCTAATGCAGGCGGGAATCGTGATGGTTCGAGTTTGATCTCAAGGCGCAAAAGATATAACAAGGGACAATAATAATTTGCTCAAAAGCAGTACACTTTATTAAGTGCACTTTTGCACAGTACGCGATAGAAAAGAGAGAAAGGGAGAGAGGGGAGAGGGATAAAGTAAAAGAGAGAGAAAGAAATGGGTATAGCTACCAACGGAGAGACGATATCCTCGTGGTCCTGCCAATAGATCCGTCTTCTTCCGTGGGGAGATCTCAAAATTCGGGCGATCTTGAGGTATCTCTTATAGTCCTTTCTGAAGCGGCAGGCAGGAGGCCAGAAGGTGAGCTCAGCATCAGGTGAATCAGGTGCAGCACTCAAGCGCTTAGAGCAAATAACCACCTCAGGAACAGGTACAGGTATAGGGCAAGCACAGGACAGGCCGGCCCAAGACCAGTCTGCAGTGAAGTCCTATTGTCCAAGCCGGTTCCTAGGGGGATGTATCGGTCCAACGAGCGCACCTGTGGACAATGGCTGGCAGTCTTCCCATCTTAGGCCAGAACTGCTGCATTGGGGGGGGGTTTAGTCCCAGTCCCTTTTGGGGTCTTCAGTCCTTGGTGATGATCGTGAGGCAGATGAAGAATTTAGGGACCGTCCCTTACAACCTCCTGACTTCTCAAGGGAGTTGATACAGTCTACCTTACTCACTTTATCAAGGGGTAAACCATCCATCACATCTCTGGGGACCCCCTTTTTGATACCCAATAACAACCAACGTTGAAGGTTATAGAGATCCATCTTCCCTCCTCTAGTTTTTGCTGTGAGGAGCCTCAATATACTTAACACCTTTTATTTTTTCCAATTTTTCCTCCAGGGTTTTTACAGATCCATATTTTCTACTGTAATTAATGAGGTCTTTGGCAACCTGGCTCCATGTCCAAACTTTACGATCACAAGCATATGGATTAGGGTGTAAAGCTGGCCGTTCAGAATACGTAGCAAACCCAGGACCGGTAGGTCCGGTTCGGTCGCTCAGGTTTCCAAGGAACCCGGCCAGCCTTTCTACAGGGCTTAAAGCCGTTACGTTTTTTTGTAAAGTGATTGCAGTGGGTTTAATAGGGATTCTAGGAGCCCCCGAATTAAAGGGGTCATCAGTTCAAGCTGTACAGGTAATTGCATCGGGGATTCAAATCCCGGAATTAATTCCCTTCCACGTATCATTTGCAGGCAGGCGGCTTTGTGGACACTTTCCAGGAGTCGGTCGGGGGTACAAACTATGGCTAAAGGGTCCCCTCTTCCCAAAGGATTTATTCCCCCGGCCCAGAAAGCTGCATGCTGTGTCAGGGACCATGTGTCACGTTTATCTCCTGTTGTTAAGAAGACTCCATGTCCCCCGTAACCACCCGCTTCTTGTTCATTTAGCTTAATTTGGTCACCACCAAGAGAGACACCCAGAAGACACATTCTGTGTCCGATTCACATGAGCACCGGTCATATTCTTTCTTTAACTCGGCCAACTCGGCAGCACCATATGGCACTTGTTTAGTGGCAATGCGAGGGTCAAAATCCTATCATTAAAATAATTGTATTCTGTTTTAATCAGGGCTCGTAAGTGTGGACAGCAGTCCTCTCCACAATTTTTTACTGATTCCAGTTCCTTCTGGGGGTATCTTTGATTCAAGTGGGCAGTTTCTTTTTCCCCTGTCTCCTTTGGGGGTCAGAATTTTTTAAATTCTTAGACTACTCTCTCAAGGCAGCCCATAGCAAATGATTTTCATCTCTCAACAAGTGATTTTTATTTCTTCCTTCATCTAATTATTTCTGCAAAATTTCCACTGTTTTGGAGGGATTCTATTTTTGCATTTTCTTCACTTGCCCGGTTAAAATAAGTTTCTATAGCTGCTGTAAGACAAGCTCCCAAAACTGAGCAGAATATGGTTTTATTCCTGCCCAGTTTAAATTTTGCCTCATGTTGTAAAGAACATATTCTATCTACTACATTCTCTAGATTAAACCAGTTATTTTGAGCCCATTCTCCTCCAGGAGAGGGCCTGGCATTATGTTTTACTAGCAGAGCATAAAACGCAGCTTTGTCTTTTTCAGTCGTTTTGTGAAGGGAACAAAAGCACAACAGGGAAGTGAAACTTACACACACGCAGAGCTCTTGCTGTGCCTCCCTTGGATTCCCTGGCTCTCTGAAGAGACAAAATCTGCTTGGGAGGTACTCCTGAAATTACTTACGGTTGGCTCTTCACTACACCAAACAGTCCAGACTAATTCACACGAACACAAAAAAAAAACCAAACCAAAAAACAACAACCAAAAACCAAAAAAACCCCAAAAAATCTGTCCTGTCTTTCGCACAAAGAGATCTTTTGTGAAATCCTGAAGACAGAGCCCTCAACTCGAGTATGGGGATGCTTTTCACCTAGGCGTGTACAGTTTGTGGGAAATTCGAGTCGCCCCCCTTGCTTTCTAGACACCACTCACCCTTTCGAGGTGGCGGGCTAGGTGCGGCTGAAGCGAAACGTCCTTCCCCTGTTACAGACTGTACACAACCTGCAACCCCTCTGTCCGTCAGGATCTCGTCCTTGACGCCAATTTATGTCACGACCCGCTAATGCAGGCGGGAGTCGTGATGGTTTGAGTGATCTCAGAGTGCAAAAGACACAGCCGGGGACAACAACAATTTGCTCTCAACAGTTGCACACCTTATAAAGTGCACACAGCACTTTATGTAATAGAGGGAGAGAGAGAAGGAATAGAGAGAAAGAGAGAGAGAAAGAGCAAAAAGAGAGAGAAAGAGAGAAGAGGGGCTATAGCTACCAACGGAGAGACAGAGTCCTCGTGGTGCACGCTGACCAACAGACTTGTCTTACTCTTCCGTGGGGAGATATCGAATTCGGGTCATATCTTGAGGGGTCTCTCTGTAGTCCTTTGCCAAGCGACAGGCAGGTGGCCAGCAGGTGGGGAGACCACAGGCAGCTACGCTGAAACAGGACAAAGCGCTCCACCGCTTAGAGCAAATGTCCATGTGTACAGCAATTGTCCACTGAGGGAACAGGTACAGGGCAGGTACAGAACAAACCAGTCCGAAAGCAGTTCGAGATCAGTCCGCCGTGGCGTGCCCATTGTTTCCACCGGGTTCCCACGGGGATGCCTCAGTCCAAGAAGCGCCCCTGCAGGCAGCAATTGGCTGACATCCCCCCTCATCCAGGCCAGGGCTCCTGTAGTGGGGTCTCAGGTTTTAGTCCCAATCCTTTTGGAGTCTTCAGTCTCTGTCTTTGGCGACGGTGGTGAGGCAGATGAGGAACTTAGGGACCGTTTCTTACACAGCCCCCAGGTTCCTGATGTCAGTTTGTAGGAGGTGTTTGGCACTCCAAGGGCAGCCAGGCTTCCAACTTGTGGCAGCTTGCATCTGGGAGAAATCCTGTGTCGTTCCTGATTTTAGGAGGCAGCAGTCTGGTCTGAGCAGAATAACAGGGTACAAAATGCCATGCACAGGGTACAAAACACCAAACCCTTCACTCTAAAAAATATTTACATCTCTTTTTTCAAAATATCCATAAGACAGCCTACAGTGTTAAAACAATTTCTCAGGTTATAAAAATTCGATTCCAAAACATCAAAACACCTGCATTAAGTGTTTTAATAGTCATCCTGGTTTAAACGTATTAGAAATGCACGTTTCAAAGTGTCCATTTCAAAATACTAGGATAACAAGTTGAGAACCATCACAGTAACCCAGTTTTAAAATACTACAATAAATCTATTCCAAAATGCTAGAAGATTAAGTCCCAACATACCTATGTCACTCCATTTCATAATACCAAATTGCAAAATATCTTTTTTTTATGCTATATATGGATATATATGATATATATACATATATATACACATCTATATACACATATATATGATGCTATATATGGATATTAATCCCAAAAGAAAGCAATGTTGTCAAAATGGGATCTGTCCAATGGTTTTTTTCCTGTCTGAAAAGTTTTCCTCCAATGACCATCAATAAATGTATTTATTTTACTCATACAGCTACATGTAGTAAAAGTTTTCCTCTAAACCGAAACACTTGTAGTAGTTTTCTGCTTCGGTGGTGTCTGTGAGAACTGGCATTTGGGAACAAAGGATGGAATTGTTATAAATTAATAAAGCCAATTATAATAAAATAGAATTTTTTGCCAGATTGCCAGTGAAAAAGCCACAAGCGCAAAATTGACAAAACCAATACCGAAAGGAAGCGAGGAAATAGGCAGCGCGCAGCGGGCGAGACCTCCGTGAAGTGTCCTGTGACACCACACCCCCAGGTCTCATACCTGAGTGGACCTGTCTCCAGGCCCACTGGTTTTATACCTTTTGGCTCGGTGTACAAGTCTGAACATGTTGGAGAGTCCAGGTACAAGCTTGAACATGTTACGAAGTCCAGCTATCGAGGGAAGCAAAGAATCTCTAAAGGTTGGTGCTACAGTTCCGTTCTGAATTTCTATAGCTTCTTTGTCCCTCGATGGTTTTTGCCGATAGAATCGCAGCGGCGCTCAGGCAGTAGGGATGGGTTTAGGTGCTTCCAAGGATCTCTCGATGACTTGGCCGAATCCATTCTCTTGGGCTATCAGTTCTTATCAGATCTTAGTTGCACCTGGTTTCAGCATTCTGCTGTTTGTCTAATTTACCGTCACCCATACCTGTGAATACTGTATGTATAAAATATTCGTGAACATAAACCAACATACACAAGGAAACTGTAAAAGAGTTTCTTGTGAGGTTACCATTCAGTTCCTGCCTGAGCTGACAGCCTCCAAAACACATGTACTATAGGGAATGCACCTTCCCCCCCTCTACCAATATCACCTGATTTAATTTATTATTATATTCCTGGAACATGAATTAATATATACTACAGAGTGAATCTGTTCCCTGGATGCACACGGAAAGTCTGTGTAGCAGGCAAAGGGAGTCCTTATAAACTGTATCAATATTTCCCTGAAATTCAGGGTGGACCAGCAATTGGGGGTGCTCAGGTTTGGTCTGGGCCTGTCAGGATTAGCCATAAACAACCTGGCCAAACCCCCCCTGACCCCTCAAGGGACGTGTCAAAGAGTTCAACAGAAAAACAATTCAGTAATGATTGGCAAGGAAAAATTACTGCTCATTTCTTATGATCTGGGGACAATTTCCTCAGTAATTACAAACCTAGGACATCAGAATTTTGGAGGCAGAATGCCAATTTTGGCCACAGGCACCCAGGCAAGGATAGCTCTTGTCCACAGAAAGGAAAGCCCAGGATCTCAGTGTTTCAGGGGCAGATGAAGGTCTGTGCAGCGGAGGGAGCAACCAGCAGTACCTTTCTCCACCTCACCTCCCCACTCCAAGATGTCACAGCTCCAGGTGTGACCAGCTGCCTTCAGAGGGTTCCCCCGGCATACCTGTGCCAGGAGCCGTTAGTCCAGAGGCATCAACGGGCGCATCCCGAGCGTCCCTCCAGGAATGACCATCCGAGCATCCAGCAGGGGCTGGGGAGCAGCCGGGTGCACCTGGACACGGAGCGGGGCTTCAAGAAAATGCCGAGGGAAAAGCACTCGTGCCAAGGGGCAGCACCCGAGCGACCCGGGCAGCGTGCGGGGTCCCAGGGAGGAGCTCTAAACTTTCCCCTTTTATCTTGTCAGTCCCTCCCTAAAGCCCTTACTAAAGAGAGGGATTATTAGGAGAAAAGGGGTTTAAACTGAGGGGAAAAGCTTCCTTTTCCATAATTAACTGTGTTCAAATTGTGGGGGAAACCCCTTCCCCTGCAATTGTAATGGTCTCAATTGACAGAAAGCTTACCTTTTCCACACTTTCAGGGGTAGCGATACGGAATCCGCATTTTCCATTATTTTCCACGGAAAGGGAAAACTTTGATGATGCTCTTTCATGGGTTTGAATTAAGGGTAACGCCCCCTTTTTATCATCCTAAGACTTAAGAGGGGGAAGCCCAGCTGTCCCTCCTTTTCAAGGATTTGAATTGAGGGGAAAATTCCCCTTCTTCCATCACAGGAGAGATTTAAAATGAGGAAACCCCTTCTTTTCCAAAAATTTTAGGCAATGAAATTAAAGGGGGATAAGCCATTTATTTGTCATGTTATCGGTTTACGTGGAAACTACTGCCCCATTTCCTCATTCTTAGCTGAAGGAATCTCTGCCTTTTTCAGTATTTTAAGGGTTTAAAACTGCATTTTGGGGCACTTCTATCAGTACTCCAGTAACAAGGATCACAGATGGGAGCGAGCCCGGCACGTACATAACCCTAACACTGCCGGGGAGCGTACTATTTTTCTTATTTATAATACAGATAGCCCTATTTGGAGGTCTTATTGAGATATACACCATTCATATCACTGCCATTCTTTGCCACCCTACTTAGTCACATGTGGAGTACTACATAGTCATCACTAAGGAATAATTGCAACAAATTATACAACTTACCTAGCTGTGCTGCCAAAACACAAAGTTTTATTTCTGCCCTTTTGCTTGAAGTAGCTGTAGCAAAAAAAGAAAGTGTCGTTACCTCTCGGAAGAGTTTTCTTCTCTGTTGAGCCCTTTACTCACCTTGAATTTAAGTCAGAGGAGTCAAAGAACTGCAGCCCCTTTGAGAGCTTTTATACCTCGTGGGATTTGCCTCCTCCCTTTTCCCAGGCATCACGGCAGCGAGAAGCAGGCCCAATCAGAAAAATTCAGCCCGGTTCTTTTTGCCGACGCCACCCGTATAGATGCGTCTCGTGCTCCTTTCTTGTCCCGTGTGCTCCCCCTTCCATTTCCTTTCACTCTGTCTTCTTGTTCTTTTTCTTGTAAGGAATGAGTCCTCAATATTTGTTTAATAAAAGTTGCTCAGCCCCTCTCCCTGTTCTGTCCTGCTTTTTGTCTCCCTCCCTGCATCTTTATCTTTCTTCTTTCTTCCTTTTTTCCCTTGGTCCTGCATCACGACTCTATGTCTTCGTCCCTCTCGTCGTCCTTTTGCCCGTACCCGTCCGTACCCGCCTCCCAGTCCTTCGCACTCATCGCACCCGTCTGTCCGTCAACCTCCGCCCTTGCGGCCGCACCTCTCCGTCTCCATCCCCGCACCACGCTTCGCCCTTCTTCCCCCCCTACCGGCACATGCCACGGTCATTTCCCCTCTGGTTTCTCGTTTCCCTCTTTGTCACTGTATCCCTCTGTCTTTGCCATGTATTTGGCATTTGTCTTTTTCTCTGTCCTTCTCCATGTCTCACTCCCATTCCTTTTTCATTCTCTGTGGCTCTGTGGTGCTCCCCGTGCCACTTTCCCACAGGCTTCTTCCGCCAGCTCTCTCATCACCCTGGGACGGATCCCATCCGGTCCCACAGACTTACGGATATCCAAGTATTTCAGCAGTTTTCCGACCGCCTCCCCTTGGATAATGGGGGAACCATTCTGTTCCCTGACATCATCTACCAACCCAAGAGGACAGTTGTCATGAAGGCAAGTCGTCTTCTCACTAAAAACTGAGGCAAAGTAGGCATTAAGCACTTCTGCCTTTTCCTCATCTGCAGTTACTAAGTTCCCTCCCATGTCCAATAAAGAACAAAGGTTGCTCTTACCCTTCCTTTTACCGTTAATATATTTGTAAAAACATTTTTTATTATCCTTTACAGCAGTCACCATTCTAAGTTCAAAGTGAGCTTTAGCCTGCCTAATTTTTTTCCTACATGGTCTAGCAGTCCCCTTGAATGCTTCCTGAGAGACCTGACTCTCCTTCCAAAGATGATACATCCCCTTTGTATTTCTAAGTTCCTCCAAAACCTCCTCGCCCATCCAGGCCGGACGTTTACCCCGTCGACTTATCTTTCGGCACGCAGAAACAGCGTGTCCCTGTGCCCTCATCCCTGTGCCCTCCAGATGTCTGTTTTGAGGAAGGCCCACATTTCCTGAACTCCTTTGTTTTTAAGGACTGCTTCCCTTACTAAGCCTCCTACAAAGACCAAAGTCTGCCCTCCGGAAGTCCAATGCAAGAGCCTTACTGGTGCTCCTCCTGATTTCACCAAATACTGAGAACTCTATTATTTCATGATCACTCTGTCCCCAGCGACCTGCAATCACCACATCTCCCAGCAGCCCATCTATATTTGCAAACAGCAGATCTAACATGGTCCCTCCCCGGTGGGCTGACCCACCAACAAAAAGTTGTCCTCCACAGAGTCTCAAACTTTCCTGGACTGCCTCTTATCTGCCGTATTAAGTTCCCAGCAGATGTCCGGTAGGTTGAAGTCACCCAGAAGAACAAGGGCTGACGATCCTGAAACACTCTCCGGGTGCTTATAGAATAAGTTGCCCACCTCTTCTTCACGGTCGGGTGGATGATGACAGACTCCCAGGAGGATGTCAGCCTTGTTGGCCTTCCCCTTAATTCTTACCCATAAGCATTCAACTCCATCTTCCTTAGTTTCAATTGCTACAGCATCAAAAGTCTCCTTAATATAAAGAGCCACCCCTCCACCTCTTCTTCCTTTACCGTCTCTTCTGAAGAGCCCGTAGCCATCTAGTGCAGCGCTCCGGCTACGTGAAGCCCGCTAGGGACCGGCTTTCTTGCCGGCCTTAAGTCTTTGGAAGCCTACTTCCAAGCCCTTAGAAATGCGGTCAGAAATCTTTCCCACCTGTGGAATCTAGCCACCCTTTCCACTCAGGTGCTGTTGTACAAAAACGGGATTACACTTATCAAAATCATAAACATCAGATGATTTGTCCCAGATCGGGACCAGCAAACACTGTCGTGTAGATGGCCACGACGCTCAGAGTCCGTCAATAAAACTCTCAAAGGCTTTAAGTATTAGCACCTTGTTATCTAGTATTGAATTTCTCGAAGAGCCAGGTGGAATTAGCTCTGTGAGAGTCCTACACCTCTGAGGGTATCCAGCACCTTACAGAAAACGGTTTAAATAATTTTGCAAGACGTCACGGTCGAGTACGTCTCGAAAAAGCAAAAAGGTTTTAATAAAAAAATAAAATAGAACAAAGCTGAGCACAGTATAGGGGCAGGTCCCATACATCTCCTACAACACCTCAAGAATACACTGAGAAGCTTTATGTTCTCCCTTAAGTATTGGACGATTTAGGTGGGTTTTTTTGCCAAAGAGCTCAATACAGGATAGCTGTTTCTGGGGAATAGGTAAGCAGACCTATCAGTGTTTATGTCTTAGCACTGAGCCCATTACTGTCAGGAGAGCAAACAAACTTCTAGTGTTCTTCTCTTAAAAGGTTTTGAGGTGAGTCTTAAACCTTTCCCTATATGGAAACACCTGTTCAGGTGTGGAAATGCATTCCTACAATCTAGAAATCTTTCATGCCTTTTCTATGTTGCCTCCCATGGGTAGCTCCACACAGCTTTGGTTCTTTCTCTCTTTCTTCTCTCTTCCTTCTGCAGTTCCAGCTCACTCCTTCCCATCCCTAACACGGCCCCCTCACCTCGTCCGTCCCTCGCGCGACGTCTCAACCTTTCCGTCCCTCGCACGCCTTCCTCCTCGCAGCTCGGCCGGCAGACTCCGACTGACTACCGGCTAACTCGCTCTTTTATCGCACCCATAGCTGTGAGGGCAAGGCTATTCCTACTCTTGAGTAATTAACACAGCTGCAATATATCAAAGGCAAGATTGCCTTTAGCACCGTCTCTCCCTGTCTCCCCATAGCATACAGCCGGGTGGCCTCGGATTCTCGCTTCCTCTCTGTCCCCGAGCCCCCGAGGGGCTCACAGCATCGGTTTATCAGGAGTCACCCAGAGTCCACGAGGCCCATTACGTTACAACCCGCACGCCTGGCAGGGGAGGCGTTTTCCGTTCAGAATTATCCCCGTCCTCGCAGGCCGGAACATTCGGCGTTCCGTTCGGTCTCGGCAACGTTTCGGGGACCTCGTGATTTCCGGGGACATCGTAGATGTCATCGGGTCGCTCTAGCACACCATTGGAGGTTTGTGAACGGTATTTCAGGGCCTTAGAAGGGCCTCAGAGGATTTAGGAGGTCCTACAAACATCTGAGGGGCATCTAGAAGCCCCCAAAGCCATAGTCACCTTTTTCTAGCTCTGACAGGCCTGTTTTAGAACATCTAAACTGTTTCCATCGGCTCCTAAAAAACTTCAACATCCCAGACCAAGTCCTAAATCCACTGAAATCATCCCAGCAACCACACGTCCTTCCCGAAACTTTCTAAACCGGCCCTGGACCCAAGTGACGGCACTTTTCCATGGGAAAGACCCCCCAGAGCCCTCAAGCTTCAGAGGCAGATACCGGGCCTTGCAGAAAAGCCAATGACCTGCAGGACTTTCCTCTACCTCTCCCTGCCCATTCAAAGTCAAGCAGCCCCAGTGTGATCAGCGAGGGTCACGAGGTGCCAGGTCCCCCGGGGGTCATTTTTAGGGGTTACGTCCACCCACCCGCACATGGAACCGGCAGCGGAGAGGGACCGGCGGGGGCATCCCGAGCGTCCCTTCGGGCACCACGGCCAGAGCGCGTCGTAGGAGCCCGGGAGCAGGCGGACGATCCGGGCGAGGAGCCTCCCTCCGAGAGAACTCCGAGGGAAAAGCCATCGCGCCGAGGAGAGGCGCCGGAGCCCACGGGGGAGGGTCTGGGGTCCCGGAGTCTATCTTTCAACTTTTGCCTTTCATCTTGTCAGTCCCTCTTTGCTACATGCAGTCCCTACCCAGTGCCCCCATGAAAAAGGGGCCTTACTAGGAGAACAAGGGTTTAAACTGAGGAAGAATACTTCTTTTTCTGTAATCACTTGTGTTTCAATTGATGGAGAGTCCCCTTCCCCTGCATTTTTCACGGTATCCATTGTAGGACACCCTCCCTTTTCCCTCCTGTTTGGGGCATTAGTAGACTGGGAATCCCCATTTTGCTTTGTTTTCCAGTTTAAACGGAAAGGCAACACCTTGACCACAGTATTTTACAGGTTTGCATTAAGGGTACCTCCCCCTTTTCATCGTCCTAAGGTTTAATTTCAGGAGGAAGTCCAGGTGTCCCTCCTTTTGGAAAGTTTGCACCGATGTGAAAATCCCCTTTTTTCCCCATCATTTGAAAGACTGAAAGTGAGGTAAATGTGGAACTTGAGAGGGACACTGCACTCTTGAGCACCTCTTTAAAGACTTCACTGGATTCCAAACATTAACACCTTATTATCTAGCAGTCTCTCATGTCTTTTCTCTAGAACTTTTTATGGGCAACTCTACACAGCTCTCAGGGCCAGTCTATTTACGGCAGCAGCTACTCTGTAGACCCAGCGTCTCAACTTTTTTTCTACTCTCTTTCTTCTGCTGTTCCAGCTCACTCCCTTCCGTCCTTAGCACGGCCGCCTATCTCCCTCTGTGCCTCGTACGGTAGCTTACCTCATTTGTCCCTTTCCCGACCTCCCATCCCTTCCTCCTCGTAGCACGGCTAGCAGACTCCTACTGACTCCGACTCCGACACAACGCCCTCCCGACTTACTCACTCTTTATCATACCCATAGCTGGGAGGGCAAGGCTGATGCCACTTTTTGATAATTAACACAGCTGCAGTGGATCAGAGGTAAGATGACCTGCAGCATTATCTCTATCTGTTTTCCCACAGACACATTCATCTTTTGCCAATGTTTTAGAGGACTAAAGCAAAGTGGCGAAGCCCTTTTATTCCCATTTCCCCATTGTGTCAGTTTAATGCAGATAAAATTAGGGGGACCCTCATTAAAGGTCCTAATGAGATTCACACTATTCATATCACTACTGTTCTTCCCTCATC
This sequence comes from Phylloscopus collybita, assembly GCA_027886175.1. NCBI lineage: Eukaryota > Metazoa > Chordata > Aves > Passeriformes > Phylloscopidae > Phylloscopus > Phylloscopus collybita. The sequence continues at coordinate 22,828 of JAJNNQ010000179.1, read as the reverse complement.
TATTTAGTCACATATGGAGCGCTACTTAGTAATCACTTAGGCAAAATTTCCCAAGTTCACAACAAATTATCCAACTTATCTCGCTATGCTGCCAAAACACAAAGTTCCATATCTCACTCGTTTACTGCCTTTTTGCTCAAAGTAGTTATAGGAAAAAAAAGGGCATTACCTTTTCCTGGAAAAGTTTGCTTCTAAACGGAGCCCCGTACCTACCTGGAATTTAAGTCATAGGAGCCAAACAGCTACAGCTCCTCTGAGGGCTTTTATACCCAGCGGGATTTGTCTCCTCCCTTTTCCCAGGGCCTCGTGGGAACGAGAGGCGGGCCCAAACAGGGGTATATTAACCCCAGCCTTTGCTAAGGGGCTTCATTCCCTCCTGGGAATCAGCTGGGCTAAGAGCTCTCTTCTCCATTCGGTGAAGAAGGTTTTTCAGCTTAGCTTGTTTTCAGCAGGTGCTTTTGGGCATCTAAAGCAAAAGAGGCTTCGAAGACACTGAAGAAAGCTGCATTGAATCCAGGGAGTATTTAAGTTTATGATTTTGGGTTGTGTGTTCAGTGATGGTCCATTGCTTTTAAAACTTCTGGTATTGTTCTTGTTGTTTTTAGGAGAAGCAGCGCTTCCTGAGATTCTAGGTCGTGTCAAGAGCGATACTTCAGATTTTTTCAGCAGATTCGGCATGTCACAAAAGGGATCTTGCTCGAGTTGAAGATGATCTTTGAGATTGCAGCTTCTGGTAAGGAAGTTGGGAACTGTGACCTAGAGAGGGTGGGTGACCTAGGTAGGAGTCGCTGTGGTGGGGTTTAGGAGGCAGCACGGTGAGAAGCAGCGTCCATTTGAGGGCCTCCCTAAGAGTTTTCAGAAGCCCAGGGGATGTATTTACATGTCTTAGGGCACACAAGCGCATCCACCGCAATCACAGAAAGGCTGTGTGACTTTGTCTCTCGCTAACTGTGGTGCCAATCACAGTAACAGCTATAGCCTTAGACTCACTATGAAACCAGCGAGTCAAAGACCCAGACACACTAAGGACAGGGTGAGTAGCTGACTCACTGGGATTTGGCTCACGTAACACTAAACTCATACTTTGGTTTTAATTTTCTTGATTGTAGGCGACAAAGAGCCGAACCGGTGATCGGGGGGCCTTCCGAGTCACCCAAAAGATAAGTCAGGGGCCACGGCCCGGAGGCGGGATGTTAGTACGGTACCGGGTTGGGAATTCCTGGGACAGGTTTAACAACTAGCAGAGAGGAAAAGGATGTTTTCTAAGGAGCTCCTTAGGACAGCTAAAAGGAGCAGCTCTACTTTTGATTATAGCTCTAAGTTGTGCAGTGCAGAACAGTTCCAGCGTGTGTCGTGTTGTCTCGTGTGCCATGTTGTCTAGCCTGTCTTTGGGATCCCTCAGATCAGATATCGCCGTCTTTTCCCCTCGAGGACCTTATCACGAGCGTCAGCCATCATCTCTAGATTCTCGAACATTCGCGCTTCTCGGCACGATGCCGATACCGTCCGTTCTTTTACGGGCTAGGCCGCATCTCCGAGTCGTATCTCAGAAGCATCAAATCGGACGTCTTTTGAGGCCTCATTCCCGGCCGTACCATCCTCCTTTCCGGCCGTGAGTTGTAGCATCCCGGGGCTCGTAAGGTTGTACGGTTACGGGGAGCATTCTGAACGTACTATTATCTCACAGCTATCTTGATCATCGTGACTGACAGTTTCTTTAACAGGTCACTGTGTTACAGTCTTTTCTTCTGCTCCTTAGAGCCCTCTCCGTCCGCCATCGGCGTACCGTCGGTCATCTCTTTTGGCATCATCTCGGTCCTCGCTATTATTCTAATTGCTATTTTTGCTGGGATCTTTGTTGTCCTTGTGTCACGCTGTTTGTAATGTGTTGTGTTTAGCCTGGAACTGCTCTGCCCTGTGGAATAGATAAGAGGGTAGGTGGGCTAGACAGACAACTTTACGGCTAACATTTTAGCCACCCGAGCCCCACCTCAGACACAGCGAGCGTGGCCGGTCCGTGCAGAGTCGGGCAGAGACAGAGGGAACGGTATAGCGGCGTCTCACGGTTTTGTAGCTCTTTGTCTTAATGCATGCTGTTGTCAGATCCTAGACAGTTTGCGTTGAGAAATGGGAACTTTGAGAAGCTTAAGCTTTCCCTATGTGTCTGAGTGACTTTAACGAAGAATTCTTTTGCAGAGGGATAGTAACATAGTAAACCCAGTACAAACACCGGAGACCGGAGGAGCACGGCGACGAGACGAGTCGGCGCCGAAAGCCCGAGCTACGGCCTGACTTTCTTCTCTACGTTTACATCGTCGGTCATATTTTCATCTAATTTTGAAGATGCAAGGAGCGTGACACGGTCGGCTAGCAGCACCGGGGCACCGTGACCAGATGCGTACAGGCGATCGAGAGGAGTATCAATTCTGGCATAGAACCGGATGCTACGGGCATTCTTGCGTAAGTCATGAACCTCTAAGCGGCCTTTGTTATTTTGTGTTTTACAGGTGGCCAGCAGCATTTAAAGTGCCGGTCCCGTACGACCGAGACAGACGCAGCAGGAGGTGACATTCAAGGGGTTTCGGACGGAAACTACTTTGGCGACACGACGCTTTTGGACCCTACGTCGGTACACACCTTTCCATTTTGTTTTGCCCCTTCTTTCCGGGAAGGTCTGTCATTGCTTGGCTTTTCAGGGCAGATGTAAATGGTGGCTATGTTACAGCATTGTTCTTTTTCCTTCTTTTTAGGAAGTGATGCCGCATATCAGCAGTGAAGATCAAGTGGGTAAGGTGAGCAGTGAGTAGCGGGCAGAAGCAGTTGTTATTGCTCGGATGCCACATTCCGGTCTAACTCAAAGCATCCATTGTCATTTGTGCATTTTAGGCGGTTCGCTCACTTTGCACCGAGACTCCCTCACCGACCACCCGACGGACCCAGTTCGCTTCTCTCGTGAGCCCTCCGGAAGTAATACAGGCCTCTGTGATGAAGCCTCGATCTTTCCCACTTGAAGGTGCCCTTTGGGTAGACTTTGGTAACGGCCAAAGAGTTGCGGTGAGTCAGGGAGGCAGGGAGGAGGAAGGGAGGGTCCACTCAAGTTTCAGCATTGCCGCATCCCCTCGTCTCCTTTTAACGCAGGTATACCCTACGACGATGACATCGGCCTCCGAGCACGGCCAAAGCGTGCGAGCCCAGGACCTGGGCCTTCTTAAGAAATGGTGAGTAGCAGAGTTGTTGCATTTTGGCCGACATGCTGCTGAGATTGCACATTCATATGAGGTTTTTTTATTGTAGCTGACTAAGAGACTACAGCCCAGTGACAGCAGGAACCTCCCCGAGGGCGAGGCGGCTTTCTTTCGCACCCAACGTGGATTCGCATCCCCGGTCCAAGAGATAAGTGGGGGGCTATGGCTCACAGAAGATTTGAAAGCGGGGTGCTGAGTCAGGGGTCACCGGGAGGGGTTTTTGAGTCAGCTTTGGAGGCAGGCATGTCCAAGAAATGGCCCCTTAGGTGCATAAAGGGAAAGTGTTGTTTTTCATCTCAATGCTGAGGTGTGCAGGGCAGAGCAGTCCCAGGGCATTTCACGTGTCTCATCTGTTGTGCACTGTCTTTTGGGCACCTGGTCTTCCGTGTCTTTTGCCTTAGCCCTTCAAGGGGCCGATAGGAAACGCCGGAGTCATTCTTAGCATCTCTAATCTCTCCGTTCCTCGGCCAGGCGCCGATCACATTGAACCTTTCATTTGGGAGCCCAGACAGGCATCAAAATTGCATCTCTCTTTAGAAGCATCCGGTCCAATGTCTTTTCAGGTCTTGTTCCGAGCCGTATCGACAGCTGCGCTCCGCAACGATCCATTCTGGCGGATTAGGACTTGTTAGAAGGCAAAGATAGGTAGAGGCTTTTAACCGCAGGACTCTCGGGCATCCATCTTTGCAGTGCTTGGAATAAGTCATCCTGCTAACATCTTCTTCCTGCAGGGTTTTCTGAGCCCGGTTAGCCCACCAGGGCTCTCGCCTCGGACATCTCATTCAGAGTTCTCGGTCTTCTTTGCGGTCATTCTTCTCGCCGAGAGTTTTCTGTCCCCGTTGTGTTCCCTCGTTTGTCGTCTCCCGTGTCACGGGTGTGGGTGTGTATTTGTCCCGGAGCTGCTCTGCCCTTCTCCGTAGTTGGGTGTAGGTGTCGTAGAGCAAGTGCCGGGGACTTGAAATTTATAATGTGGGGTGTAGCTGGACTTTAAGTAGTATCTGTAGATTGACCCAAGATGTCTGGAGCCATCCAGTTATCCTGCGGCACTTTGACTTTCATCTTAACTTTCTTTCAGATGCAGATGGATTCAATCCGTGGCAGAGCACCCCATACCGGTGGAGGACTTTCCCTCAAGAAGGTCAGTCCCTGTGTTTCATTGCAGGGAAAGTGTAAATGGTGGCTCTGTTACAGCACTGTTCTTTGTCTTTATTTTTAGGATGTGACCCGGGGTATCGGCACTCAAGGCGAAGCGGGCAAGGTGAGCAGTGACCAGTGCAGAGAAGCGGCTGTTATTGCTGAGGTTTCAATTTCTGGTGCAACTCTAAGCATCCACTGTTGTGTTTTTATTTTAGGGGATCCACTTGCAAGATGTCCCGGGCCCGGAGGCCTGTAACCAGGTGGGTGTTAGCTTAAGTCAGTCCCCATTTGTCTTTGCAGGGAAAGTGTAAATGGTGACTATGTTACAGCATTGTTCTTTGTCTTTATTTTTAGGTGGTATGGCGGGATATCAGCAGTCAAGGCGAACTGGTGAAGGTGAGCAGTGACCAGTGCAGAGAAGCGGTTGTTATGGCTCAGGTTTCAATTGCTGGTGCAACTCTAAGCATCCACTGTTGTGTTTTTATTTTAGGCGGTCCACTTGGAAGATGTCCCGGGCCAGGATGCCAGTGGCCAGGTGGGTGTAGAGCTTAAGTCAGTCCCCATTTGTCTTTGCAGGGAAAGTGTAAATGGTGACTATGTTACAGCATTGTTCTTTGTCTTTATTTTTAGGTGGTATGGCGGGATATCAGCAGTCAAGGCGAACTGGTGAAGGTGAGCAGTGACCAGTGCAGAGAAGCGGCTGTTATTGCTGAGGTTTCAATTTCTGATGCAACTCTAAGCATCCACTGTTGTGTTTTTATTTTAGGCCGTCCACTTGCAAGATGTCCCGGGCCCGGAGGCCTGTAACCAGGTGGGTGTTAGCTTAAGTCAGTCCCCATTTGTCTTTGCAGGGAAAGTGTATATGGTGACTATGTTACAGCATTGTTCTTTGTCTTTATTTTTAGGTGGTATGGCGGGATATCAGCAATCAAGGCGAACTGGTGAAGGTGAGCAGTGACCAGTGCAGAGAAGCGGCTGTTATTGCTGAGGTTTCAATTTCTGTTGTAACTCTAAGCATCCACTGTTGTGTTTTTATTTTAGGCCGTCCACTTGCAAGATGTCCCGGGCCCGGAGGCCTGTAACCAGGTGGGTGTAGAGCTTAAGTCAGTCCCCATTTGTCTTTGCTGGGAAAGTGTAAATGGTGACTATGTTACAGCACTGTTCTTTGTCTTTATTTTTAGGTGGTATGGCGGGATATCAGCAGTCAAGGCGAACTGGTGAAGGTGAGCAGTGACCAGTGCAGAGAAGCAGTTGTTATGGCTCAGGTTTCAATTTCTGATGCAACTCTAAGCATCCACTGTTGTGTTTTTATTTTAGGGGATCCACTTGGAAGGTGTCCCGGGCCCGGATGCCTGTAACCAGGTGCGTGTAGAGCTTAAGTCAGTCCCCATTTGTCTTTGCAGGGAAAGTGTAAATGGTGATGTGTTACAGCATTGTTCTTTGTCTTTATTTTTAGGTGGTATGGTGGGATATCAGCAGTCAAGGTGAACTGGTGAAGGTGAGCATGACCAATGCAGAGAAGCGTTTGTTATGGCTCAGGTTTCAATTTCTGATGCAACTCTAAGCATCCACTGTTGTATTTTCATTTTAGGCGGTCCACTTGGAAGATGTCCTGGGCCCGGATGTCAGTGGCCAGGTGGGTGTAAGCTTAAGATATATGTGTGATTCCGTCCCGTCTGACTGGGGAGGTTGTGTTTGCACGGTCACTGAGCATGCTTTTTTGCTTTCTTTCCTTGCAGGTGCTGTCCCAGGCGTGCCAAAGAATAGTGGCTAGCAGGTGAGTTGGTGTCTAGGTGGGGTGGCTCAAGCGAGCAGTGTGCAGCAGTTTGCTGAGACTGTACCTTTTCATTTTGCAGGTACCCTCTGGGCCATCTCTGGAGTCACATGACGATTTGAGGTGAGCTGAGGTGGTGGTTTAGAGGAGCCCTTGGGATTATTCTTTTGTAGGGCAATTGTCACATATTCTGTTTTGTTGTCTTAGGTACCCTGATGAGGTGTAGAGCTGGTTTGGATACGGCAACACCGAAGCAGTCACAGCTATCTCAACATCCACGGTGCCAACGTGTTCTTTTGCATCGCAGATGGATTTTGTCCGCTCATCTTCAAAAAGATAAGTTCTGGGGCCGGTGGTTGGGACAAGGGGAAAAAGCTTTGCAATCACAGGAGGCAATTTAAAGTTAGCTTAGAGGACAGGGCCTTAGTGGGATGGGCCCCTTGGAAGCGAAGGGAGAGGGTTTTATTTCAGCCTCACCGGAGCCTTTGCCGGGCAGGGCGGTTCCGAGTCATCTGCGCGTCCTAGCACGGTTTGCGTCGTCAGTCATCTTCGAGTCTCGACCGTCATCGTGGATGTTTTCGCCTGAGGAGGCCGCCTTTGGGTGCAGAGGTATCGCCACAGTCACTCCGCAGTCATCGCTTCTTTGTCTCAGGCTGTCCAGCTTCTCGAGCATCCTCCTAACAGCTTTGGCACTAATTTCTTGTAAGGAGTTCTGTTTAATCATCATGCTTTTGCCTTAGAGCTTTGTTTCCTTTGGCATCATCAGCCTCTGGCTCATCTCGTGCTAGGAATCTTGGGTCGATAAGGTGGAGCTGCCAGGGAGTTTGAACTTGTGTCCGTTATGTAGTTTGTGTCCCTTGTCTTCTGCGTCGTAGGACTTCATTACACCTCGATGCTTTGTCGGCATCATTCCGGCCCGCTAGTCACGTCCTTTGCCGGATCATCTGTGTTCCGGCATCTTTACATTTTTACTTTTTGAGGCTAGCACATGGACACAAGGGGTTCTCATCCCTTTTCCTTTTCACCTTTTGTAGGGCATTCTTTTCATGTGCTGTTCTCTTGGTCTTGCATAGGGAGAGGATTATGTTCTCTTTGCATGACTGCAGTATTTCAGAAGGTTTTGTCTTCTCAAGGCGTCTAGGTCTGGAGAATTAATATCCCAGAGAGTTATCTCAAGTTCTCACTTGCATTGTACCTGTCTTGGCTGGTATTGTGACTATGCCGCCTTATATTTTCTTCTGACTGTATTTTATTGTGCCTCTGCCACCTTGTATTTTATTGTGCCTCTGCCACCTTGTGTACTCTGACCGTATTGTACTGTGCCCGTGTTGTACCGTGCCTGTGCCGCCTTACATTGTGGGTGCCTGTGCCGCCTTACATTGTGTTGTGACTGTATTGTACTGTGCCTGTGCCGCCTTACATTGTGGGTGCCTGTGCCGCCTTGTATTGTACTGTGACTGTATTGTACTGTGCCTGTGCCGCCTTGTATTGTACTGTGACTGTACTGCCTTGTATTGTACTGTGACTGTATTGTACTGTGACTGTACTGCCTTGTATTGTACTGTGACTGTACTGTGACTGTGCCGCCTTGTATTGTACTGTGACTGTACTGCCTTGTATTGTACTGTGACTGTATTGTACTGTGACTGTGCCGCCTTGTATTGTACTGTGACTGTACTGCCTTGTATTGTACTGTGACTGTATTGTACTGTGACTGTACTGCCTTGTATTGTACTGTGACTGTATTGTACTGTGACTGTACTGCCTTGTAATGTGACTGTGTTGTACTGTCAGTATGCTGCCTTGTATTGTACTGTGACTGTATTGTATTGTCAGTATGCTGTCTTGTACTGTGACTGTATTGTACTTTCACGATGCTGCCTTGTATTGTACTGTCACTATGCTGCCTTGTAGTGTACTGTGGCTGTATTGTACTGTCACTAGGCTGCCTTAGCATGTAGTCACAGTTAGCTAGAACAGTTGTCAAACTTTACAGTTATTCCCTTTTCTGTGTAGTTTTGGGCAGAAATGTGATGGGCCTAGAGTGTGGATAATGCCTAGCTGTCAGATAATCACTTGCCGATCACCTCTTCTTGTGTTGCAGGTGCCGGAGGAAGATTAGTATCTCTGTGGTTGCTGATGCTACCTATTGTCCCAGAATCTACCATGTAAGCTGAAGAGTGTGACTCTGTCTGTCTGACAGTTTCTGTCTGCCTGTGTCTGCTTGTGTTTGTGTGTGTGTGTGCGCTGACTGGTGCTAACCCTGTGTGTATGTCTTTTGCCTTTCAGGTTTTTCAACTCATTTTTAAACTTAGAATAAAAAATCCCCAGCCGGGGGGGTTTTTTTTTTTTTCCCCCCGGCTGGGTTTTTTTTTCCTCGGTCCCGGCCGGTCTGCGAGGCGACGTTCATCGCCAAAGTTTGGGTGCAGACCGTCTTGGGACCGGGGTTTTCGTCAGGCAGGACTTTTTTTTTGAGGCTCCCGGGAACCCCGTTCCCGAGGAGCGCCGCGAATGCGTGCCGACGGCTGGGGGTTAGCAGGGCGGTTGAGATGTGAGTGTGGGTGGGTTTGAGTGTAAGCTTAAGGAAGTGTGTGTGTTGACTGTTGCTAACCCTGTGTGTATGTCTTTTGCCTTTCAGGTTTTTCAACTCATTTTTAAACCTAGAATAAAAAATCCCCAGCCGGGGGGGTTTTTTTTTTTTTTCCCCCCGGCTGGGTTTTTTTTTCCTCGGTCCCGGCCGGTCTGCGAGGCGACGTTCATCGCCAAAGTTTGGGTGCGGACCGTCTCGGGACCGGGGTTTTCGTCAGGCAGGACGATTTTTTTTGAGGCTCCCGGGAACCCCGTTCCCGAGGAGCGCTGCGAATGCGTGCCGACGGCTGGGGGTTAGCGGGGCGGTTGAGATGCGAGTGTGGGTGGGTTTGAGTGTAAGCTTAAGGAAGTGTGTGTGTTGACTGTTGCTAACCCTGTGTGTATGCCTTTTGCCTTTCAGGTTTTTCAACTCATTTTTAAACTTAGAATAAAAAATCCCCAGCCGGGGGGGTTTTTTTTTTTTTCCCCCCGGCTGGGTTTTTTTTTCCTCGGTCCCGGCCGGTCTGCGAGGCGACGTTCATCGCCAAAGTTTGGGTGCGGACCGTCCGTGGACCGGGGTTTTCGTCAGGCAGGACGATTTTTTTTGAGGCTCCCGGGAACCCCGTTCCCGAGGACCGCTGCGAGTGCGTGCCGACGGCTGGGGGTTAGCGGGGCGGTTGAGATGCGAGTGTGGGTGGGTTTGAGTGTAAGCTTAAGGAAGTGTGTGTGTTGACTGTTGCTAACCCTGTGTGTATGCCTTTTACCTTTCAGGTTTTTCAACTCATTTTTAAACTTAGAATAAAAAATCCCCAGCCGGGGGGGTTTTTTTTTTTTTCCCCCCGGCTGGGTTTTTTTTTCCTCGGTCCCGGCCGGTCTGCGAGGCGACGTTCATCGCCAAAGTTTGGGTGCGGACCGTCCGTGGACCGGGGTTTTCGTCAGGCAGGACGATTTTTTTTGAGGCTCCCGGGAACCCCGTTCCCGAGGACCGCTGTGAATGTGTGCCGATTGCTGGGGGTTAGCAGGGCGGTTGAGATGAGAGGGAAGGTGAGTTTGTGTGTTAGCTGACGGAGGTGTGTGTTGTGGATGACTGCTATGTTTTGTGTGTGCTGCTGTTTTTTGGGTTTCTTGTAAGAATAAAACAAGTTGTAATGAACACTTCAGAAGTAGAAAAATGGTTCTGTTGTGTCAATATGTATCTGGCTTGTATTGTTCTGTATTTGCATTTACTGCTGAATTTCCATGTATTGCTCTATATGTTAGTTGGAGTTGTATCAGTGTATATATATAGGTTGCATTTGCAATTGCATTTGTGTACTTTGTTTCCATGCATATTGCTGATGTGTAAATAAAAATTTTCATTCAATAAAAATTGATCCCCTAATCACCTTAATAAAGATACACCCCTCTCCCCCGCCCCCATCGGCTCCTGTCTTTATTTGGTGTCGAGTTATTTTTATTCACTCTCTTTCTTGCTTTCCCTCTCACTTTACTTCTTAGTCTTTTCCTCACTCTCCTTTTCTCTCTCTTACTTTATTTCTGTCTGTGTCTATGTCTAACTCTGTGGTTCTGTTTCTGGCTGTTTCTAGTTATGTCTCTCTCCTTCTAAGCTTATGTCTATTTCACTCTGTTTCAGGTAAGTTTGTCCGTTTCACTCTCAGTCTCCTGTATATTTCACTCTAAATCTGTCAATTTCACTCTAACTCTATTTCTGTCTATTTGTTTATCACTCTATTTCACTGTATTTCTTTTCACTGTATTTCTCTTCATTTCCCTTTCACTCTAACTGTATTGCTCTTTATTTCCCTTTCACTCTAACTCTATTTCTTTGTATTTCTCTTTCATTCTAGTTTTCTCTATTTGTCTTTGACTGTCTTTGACTGTCTTTGACTGTCTTTGACTGTCTTTGACTGTCTTTGACTGTCTTTGACTGTCTTTGACTGTCTTTGACTGTCTTTGACTGTCTTTGACTGTCTTTGACTGTCTTTGACTGTCTTTGACTGTCTTTGACTGTCTTTGACTGTCTTTGACTGTCTTTGACTGTCTTTGACTGTCTTTGACTGTCTTTGACTGTCTTTGACTGTCTTTGACTGTCTTTGACTGTCTTTGACTGTCTTTGACTGTCTTTGACTGTCTTTGACTGTCTTTGACTGTCTTTGACTGTCTTTGACTGTCTTTGACTGTCTTTGACTGTCTTTGACTGTCTTTGACTGTCTTTGACTGTCTTTGACTGTCTTTGACTGTCTTTGACTGTCTTTGACTGTCTTTGACTGTCTTTGACTGTCTTTGACTGTCTTTGACTGTCTTTGACTGTCTTTGACTGTCTTTGACTGTCTTTGACTGTCTTTGACTGTCTTTGACTGTCTTTGACTGTCTTTGACTGTCTTTGACTGTCTTTGACTGTCTTTGACTGTCGTCTTTATTTCTCTCTTTCACTCTACTTCTCTTTGACTTTACTTCTTTGTCTCTACTTCTCTCTCTTTCACTCTACTTCTCTCTGACTTTACTTCTTTGTCTCTACTTCTCTCTCTTTCACTCTACTTCTCTCTGACTTTACTTCTTTGTCTCTACTTCTCTCTCTTTCACTCTACTTCTCTCTGACTTTACTTCTTTGTCTCTACTTCTCTCTCTTTCACTCTACTTCTCTCTGACTTTACTTCTTTGTCTCTACTTCTCTCTCTTTCACTCTACTTCTCTCTGACTTTACTTCTTTGTCTCTACTTCTCTCTCTTTCACTCTACTTCTCTCTCTTTCACTCTACTTCTCTCTGTCTCTATTTCTCTCTCTTTGTCTCTACTTCTCTCTCTTTCACTCTACTTCTCTCTGTCTCTATTTCTCTCTCTTTGTCTCTACTTCTCTCTCTTTCACTCTACTTCTCTCTGTCTCTACTTCTCTCTCTTTCACTCTACTTCTCTTTGTCTCTACTTCTCTTTGTCTCTATTTCTCTCTCTTTCACTCTAACTTTCTCTTCCTCTTTCTCTCTAACTTTATTTCTCTTTCTCTTTCTTCTTTTTCTCTCTATTTCTATTTCTAACTTCAAAGCAGCAGTAGGGCTTTTCAGGCGACCGGGGAGTAAATATTAAAAAAAAACTTTAACAATTTAAATAAAAATATCTACTCCCCGGTCGCCTGAAAAGCCCTACTGCTGCACCGGACTTTATATTTTTATTCTTTTTATATATAGTATATATACAGTATATATACAGTATATATACTATATAGTACATATATATACCCCATATATACCCTATATACACTACATATATACCCCCTATACACACCCCCCTACTTAGTATGCAGAACACCACGCCCCCTGCCCTAATTAGCCAGTCCCCCAGCACCGCCCCCAAACACACCCCCTCCCCTAGCACCGCCCCCAAGCACACCCCCTCCCCAACCACACCCCCAGCCCTAATGAGCCCCTCCCCAAACACACCCCCTACCCCTGATTGGCCAGAACCCTAGCACCACCCCCCTCCCCTGATTGGCCAGAACCCTAACCCCACCCCCAACCCCCATTGGTTAGGGTTAGAATGGGGGCGGTTCTAGGGTTAGGGTTACGTTTTAGGGTTAGGGTTAGGGTTACGTTTAGGGTTAGGGTTACGTTTAGGGTTAGGGTTAGGGTTAGGGTTACGTTTAGGGTTAGGGTTACGTTTAGGGTTAGGGTTAGGGTTAGGGTCTAGGGTTAGGGTTACGTTTTAGGGTTAGGGTTAGGGTTAGGGTTAGGGTTAGGGTTAGGGTTAGGGTTAGGGTTAGGGTTAGGGTTAGGGTTAGGGTTAGGGTTAGGGTTAGGGTTAGGGTTAGGGTTAGGGTTAGGGTTAGGGTTAGGGTTAGGGTTAGGGTTAGGGTTAGGGTTAGGGTTAGGGTTAGGGTTAGGGTTAGGGTTAGGGTTAGGGTTAGGGTTAGGGTTAGGGTTAGGGTTAGGGTTAGGGTTAGGGTTAGGGTTAGGGTTAGGGTTAGGGTTAGGGTTAGGGTTAGGGTTAGGGTTAGGGTTAGGGTTAGGGTTAGGGTTAGGGTTAGGGTTAGGGTTAGGGTTAGGGTTAGGGTTAGGGTTAGGGTTAGGGTTAGGGTTAGGGTTAGGGTTAGGGTTAGGGTTAGGGTTAGGGTTAGGGTTAGGGTTAGGGTTAGGGTTAGGGTTAGGGTTAGGGTTAGGGTTAGGGTTAGGGTTAGGGTTAGGGTTAGGGTTAGGGTTAGGGTTAGGGTTAGGGTTAGGGTTAGGGTTAGGGTTAGGGTTAGGGTTAGGGTTAGGGTTAGGGTTAGGGTTAGGGTTAGGGTTAGGGTTAGGGTTAGGGTTAGGGTTAGGGTTAGGGTTAGGGTTAGGGTTAGGGTTAGGGTTAGGGTTAGGGTTAGGGTTAGGGTTAGGGTTAGGGTTAGGGTTAGGGTTAGGGTTAGGGTTAGGGTTAGGGTTAGGGTTAGGGTTAGGGTTAGGGTTAGGGTTAGGGTTAGGGTTAGGGTTAGGGTTAGGGTTAGGGTTAGGGTTAGGGTTAGGGTTAGGGTTAGGGTTAGGGTTAGGGTTAGGGTTAGGGTTAGGGTTAGGGTTAGGGTTAGGGTTAGGGTTAGGGTTAGGGTTAGGGTTAGGGTTAGGGTTAGGGTTAGGGTTAGGGTTAGGGTTAGGGTTAGGGTTAGGGTTAGGGTTAGGGTTAGGGTTAGGGTTAGGGTTAGGGTTAGGGTTAGGGTTAGGGTTAGGGTTAGGGTTAGGGTTAGGGTTAGGGTTAGGGTTAGGGTTAGGGTTAGGGTTAGGGTTAGGGTTAGGGTTAGGGTTAGGGTTAGGGTTAGGGTTAGGGTTAGGGTTAGGGTTAGGGTTAGGGTTAGGGTTAGGGTTAGGGTTAGGGTTAGGGTTAGGGTTAGGGTTAGGGTTAGGGTTAGGGTTAGGGTTAGGGTTAGGGTTAGGGTTAGGGTTAGGGTTAGGGTTAGGGTTAGGGTTAGGGTTAGGGTTAGGGTTAGGGTTAGGGTTAGGGTTAGGGTTAGGGTTAGGGTTAGGGTTAGGGTTAGGGTTAGGGTTAGGGTTAGGGTTAGGGTTAGGGTTAGGGTTAGGGTTAGGGTTAGGGTTAGGGTTAGGGTTAGGGTTAGGGTTAGGGTTAGGGTTAGGGTTAGGGTTAGGGTTAGGGTTAGGGTTAGGGTTAGGGTTAGGGTTAGGGTTAGGGTTAGGGTTAGGGTTAGGGTTAGGGTTAGGGTTAGGGTTAGGGTTAGGGTTAGGGTTAGGGTTAGGGTTAGGGTTAGGGTTAGGGTTAGGGTTAGGGTTAGGGTTAGGGTTAGGGTTAGGGTTAGGGTTAGGGTTAGGGTTAGGGTTAGGGTTAGGGTTAGGGTTAGGGTTAGGGTTAGGGTTAGGGTTAGGGTTAGGGTTAGGGTTAGGGTTAGGGTTAGGGTTAGGGTTAGGGTTAGGGTTAGGGTTAGGGTTAGGGTTAGGGTTAGGGTTAGGGTTAGGGTTAGGGTTAGGGTTAGGGTTAGGGTTAGGGTTAGGGTTAGGGTTAGGGTTAGGGTTAGGGTTAGGGTTAGGGTTAGGGTTAGGGTTAGGGTTAGGGTTAGGGTTAGGGTTAGGGTTAGGGTTAGGGTTAGGGTTAGGGTTAGGGTTAGGGTTAGGGTTAGGGTTAGGGTTAGGGTTAGGGTTAGGGTTAGGGTTAGGGTTAGGGTTAGGGTTAGGGTTAGGGTTAGGGTTAGGGTTAGGGTTAGGGTTAGGGTTAGGGTTAGGGTTAGGGTTAGGGTTAGGGTTAGGGTTAGGGTTAGGGTTAGGGTTAGGGTTAGGGTTAGGGTTAGGGTTAGGGTTAGGGTTAGGGTTAGGGTTAGGGTTAGGGTTAGGGTTAGGGTTAGGGTTAGGGTTAGGGTTAGGGTTAGGGTTAGGGTTAGGGTTAGGGTTAGGGTTAGGGTTAGGGTTAGGGTTAGGGTTAGGGTTAGGGTTAGGGTTAGGGTTAGGGTTAGGGTTAGGGTTAGGGTTAGGGTTAGGGTTAGGGTTAGGGTTAGGGTTAGGGTTAGGGTTAGGGTTAGGGTTAGGGTTAGGGTTAGGGTTAGGGTTAGGGTTAGGGTTAGGGTTAGGGTTAGGGTTAGGGTTAGGGTTAGGGTTAGGGTTAGGGTTAGGGTTAGGGTTAGGGTTAGGGTTAGGGTTAGGGTTAGGGTTAGGGTTAGGGTTAGGGTTAGGGTTAGGGTTAGGGTTAGGGTTAGGGTTAGGGTTAGGGTTAGGGTTAGGGTTAGGGTTAGGGTTAGGGTTAGGGTTAGGGTTAGGGTTAGGGTTAGGGTTAGGGTTAGGGTTAGGGTTAGGGTTAGGGTTAGGGTTAGGGTTAGGGTTAGGGTTAGGGTTAGGGTTAGGGTTAGGGTTAGGGTTAGGGTTAGGGTTAGGGTTAGGGTTAGGGTTAGGGTTAGGGTTAGGGTTAGGGTTAGGGTTAGGGTTAGGGTTAGGGTTAGGGTTAGGGTTAGGGTTAGGGTTAGGGTTAGGGTTAGGGTTAGGGTTAGGGTTAGGGTTAGGGTTAGGGTTAGGGTTAGGGTTAGGGTTAGGGTTAGGGTTAGGGTTAGGGTTAGGGTTAGGGTTAGGGTTAGGGTTAGGGTTAGGGTTAGGGTTAGGGTTAGGGTTAGGGTTAGGGTTAGGGTTAGGGTTAGGGTTAGGGTTAGGGTTAGGGTTAGGGTTAGGGTTAGGGTTAGGGTTAGGGTTAGGGTTAGGGTTAGGGTTAGGGTTAGGGTTAGGGTTAGGGTTAGGGTTAGGGTTAGGGTTAGGGTTAGGGTTAGGGTTAGGGTTAGGGTTAGGGTTAGGGTTAGGGTTAGGGTTAGGGTTAGGGTTAGGGTTAGGGTTAGGGTTAGGGTTAGGGTTAGGGTTAGGGTTAGGGTTAGGGTTAGGGTTAGGGTTAGGGTTAGGGTTAGGGTTAGGGTTAGGGTTAGGGTTAGGGTTAGGGTTAGGGTTAGGGTTAGGGTTAGGGTTAGGGTTAGGGTTAGGGTTAGGGTTAGGGTTAGGGTTAGGGTTAGGGTTAGGGTTAGGGTTAGGGTTAGGGTTAGGGTTAGGGTTAGGGTTAGGGTTAGGGTTAGGGTTAGGGTTAGGGTTAGGGTTAGGGTTAGGGTTAGGGTTAGGGTTAGGGTTAGGGTTAGGGTTAGGGTTAGGGTTAGGGTTAGGGTTAGGGTTAGGGTTAGGGTTAGGGTTAGGGTTAGGGTTAGGGTTAGGGTTAGGGTTAGGGTTAGGGTTAGGGTTAGGGTTAGGGTTAGGGTTAGGGTTAGGGTTAGGGTTAGGGTTAGGGTTAGGGTTAGGGTTAGGGTTAGGGTTAGGGTTAGGGTTAGGGTTAGGGTTAGGGTTAGGGTTAGGGTTAGGGTTAGGGTTAGGGTTAGGGTTAGGGTTAGGGTTAGGGTTAGGGTTAGGGTTAGGGTTAGGGTTAGGGTTAGGGTTAGGGTTAGGGTTAGGGTTAGGGTTAGGGTTAGGGTTAGGGTTAGGGTTAGGGTTAGGGTTAGGGTTAGGGTTAGGGTTAGGGTTAGGGTTAGGGTTAGGGTTAGGGTTAGGGTTAGGGTTAGGGTTAGGGTTAGGGTTAGGGTTAGGGTTAGGGTTAGGGTTAGGGTTAGGGTTAGGGTTAGGGTTAGGGTTAGGGTTAGGGTTAGGGTTAGGGTTAGGGTTAGGGTTAGGGTTAGGGTTAGGGTTAGGGTTAGGGTTAGGGTTAGGGTTAGGGTTAGGGTTAGGGTTAGGGTTAGGGTTAGGGTTAGGGTTAGGGTTAGGGTTAGGGTTAGGGTTAGGGTTAGGGTTAGGGTTAGGGTTAGGGTTAGGGTTAGGGTTAGGGTTAGGGTTAGGGTTAGGGTTAGGGTTAGGGTTAGGGTTAGGGTTAGGGTTAGGGTTAGGGTTAGGGTTAGGGTTAGGGTTAGGGTTAGGGTTAGGGTTAGGGTTAGGGTTAGGGTTAGGGTTAGGGTTAGGGTTAGGGTTAGGGTTAGGGTTAGGGTTAGGGTTAGGGTTAGGGTTAGGGTTAGGGTTAGGGTTAGGGTTAGGGTTAGGGTTAGGGTTAGGGTTAGGGTTAGGGTTAGGGTTAGGGTTAGGGTTAGGGTTAGGGTTAGGGTTAGGGTTAGGGTTAGGGTTAGGGTTAGGGTTAGGGTTAGGGTTAGGGTTAGGGTTAGGGTTAGGGTTAGGGTTAGGGTTAGGGTTAGGGTTAGGGTTAGGGTTAGGGTTAGGGTTAGGGTTAGGGTTAGGGTTAGGGTTAGGGTTAGGGTTAGGGTTAGGGTTAGGGTTAGGGTTAGGGTTAGGGTTAGGGTTAGGGTTAGGGTTAGGGTTAGGGTTAGGGTTAGGGTTAGGGTTAGGGTTAGGGTTAGGGTTAGGGTTAGGGTTAGGGTTAGGGTTAGGGTTAGGGTTAGGGTTAGGGTTAGGGTTAGGGTTAGGGTTAGGGTTAGGGTTAGGGTTAGGGTTAGGGTTAGGGTTAGGGTTAGGGTTAGGGTTAGGGTTAGGGTTAGGGTTAGGGTTAGGGTTAGGGTTAGGGTTAGGGTTAGGGTTAGGGTTAGGGTTAGGGTTAGGGTTAGGGTTAGGGTTAGGGTTAGGGTTAGGGTTAGGGTTAGGGTTAGGGTTAGGGTTAGGGTTAGGGTTAGGGTTAGGGTTAGGGTTAGGGTTAGGGTTAGGGTTAGGGTTAGGGTTAGGGTTAGGGTTAGGGTTAGGGTTAGGGTTAGGGTTAGGGTTAGGGTTAGGGTTAGGGTTAGGGTTAGGGTTAGGGTTAGGGTTAGGGTTAGGGTTAGGGTTAGGGTTAGGGTTAGGGTTAGGGTTAGGGTTAGGGTTAGGGTTAGGGTTAGGGTTAGGGTTAGGGTTAGGGTTAGGGTTAGGGTTAGGGTTAGGGTTAGGGTTAGGGTTAGGGTTAGGGTTAGGGTTAGGGTTAGGGTTAGGGTTAGGGTTAGGGTTAGGGTTAGGGTTAGGGTTAGGGTTAGGGTTAGGGTTAGGGTTAGGGTTAGGGTTAGGGTTAGGGTTAGGGTTAGGGTTAGGGTTAGGGTTAGGGTTAGGGTTAGGGTTAGGGTTAGGGTTAGGGTTAGGGTTAGGGTTAGGGTTAGGGTTAGGGTTAGGGTTAGGGTTAGGGTTAGGGTTAGGGTTAGGGTTAGGGTTAGGGTTAGGGTTAGGGTTAGGGTTAGGGTTAGGGTTAGGGTTAGGGTTAGGGTTAGGGTTAGGGTTAGGGTTAGGGTTAGGGTTAGGGTTAGGGTTAGGGTTAGGGTTAGGGTTAGGGTTAGGGTTAGGGTTAGGGTTAGGGTTAGGGTTAGGGTTAGGGTTAGGGTTAGGGTTAGGGTTAGGGTTAGGGTTAGGGTTAGGGTTAGGGTTAGGGTTAGGGTTAGGGTTAGGGTTAGGGTTAGGGTTAGGGTTAGGGTTAGGGTTAGGGTTAGGGTTAGGGTTAGGGTTAGGGTTAGGGTTAGGGTTAGGGTTAGGGTTAGGGTTAGGGTTAGGGTTAGGGTTAGGGTTAGGGTTAGGGTTAGGGTTAGGGTTAGGGTTAGGGTTAGGGTTAGGGTTAGGGTTAGGGTTAGGGTTAGGGTTAGGGTTAGGGTTAGGGTTAGGGTTAGGGTTAGGGTTAGGGTTAGGGTTAGGGTTAGGGTTAGGGTTAGGGTTAGGGTTAGGGTTAGGGTTAGGGTTAGGGTTAGGGTTAGGGTTAGGGTTAGGGTTAGGGTTAGGGTTAGGGTTAGGGTTAGGGTTAGGGTTAGGGTTAGGGTTAGGGTTAGGGTTAGGGTTAGGGTTAGGGTTAGGGTTAGGGTTAGGGTTAGGGTTAGGGTTAGGGTTAGGGTTAGGGTTAGGGTTAGGGTTAGGGTTAGGGTTAGGGTTAGGGTTAGGGTTAGGGTTAGGGTTAGGGTTAGGGTTAGGGTTAGGGTTAGGGTTAGGGTTAGGGTTAGGGTTAGGGTTAGGGTTAGGGTTAGGGTTAGGGTTAGGGTTAGGGTTAGGGTTAGGGTTAGGGTTAGGGTTAGGGTTAGGGTTAGGGTTAGGGTTAGGGTTAGGGTTAGGGTTAGGGTTAGGGTTAGGGTTAGGGTTAGGGTTAGGGTTAGGGTTAGGGTTAGGGTTAGGGTTAGGGTTAGGGTTAGGGTTAGGGTTAGGGTTAGGGTTAGGGTTAGGGTTAGGGTTAGGGTTAGGGTTAGGGTTAGGGTTAGGGTTAGGGTTAGGGTTAGGGTTAGGGTTAGGGTTAGGGTTAGGGTTAGGGTTAGGGTTAGGGTTAGGGTTAGGGTTAGGGTTAGGGTTAGGGTTAGGGTTAGGGTTAGGGTTAGGGTTAGGGTTAGGGTTAGGGTTAGGGTTAGGGTTAGGGTTAGGGTTAGGGTTAGGGTTAGGGTTAGGGTTAGGGTTAGGGTTAGGGTTAGGGTTAGGGTTAGGGTTAGGGTTAGGGTTAGGGTTAGGGTTAGGGTTAGGGTTAGGGTTAGGGTTAGGGTTAGGGTTAGGGTTAGGGTTAGGGTTAGGGTTAGGGTTAGGGTTAGGGTTAGGGTTAGGGTTAGGGTTAGGGTTAGGGTTAGGGTTAGGGTTAGGGTTAGGGTTAGGGTTAGGGTTAGGGTTAGGGTTAGGGTTAGGGTTAGGGTTAGGGTTAGGGTTAGGGTTAGGGTTAGGGTTAGGGTTAGGGTTAGGGTTAGGGTTAGGGTTAGGGTTAGGGTTAGGGTTAGGGTTAGGGTTAGGGTTAGGGTTAGGGTTAGGGTTAGGGTTAGGGTTAGGGTTAGGGTTAGGGTTAGGGTTAGGGTTAGGGTTAGGGTTAGGGTTAGGGTTAGGGTTAGGGTTAGGGTTAGGGTTAGGGTTAGGGTTAGGGTTAGGGTTAGGGTTAGGGTTAGGGTTAGGGTTAGGGTTAGGGTTAGGGTTAGGGTTAGGGTTAGGGTTAGGGTTAGGGTTAGGGTTAGGGTTAGGGTTAGGGTTAGGGTTAGGGTTAGGGTTAGGGTTAGGGTTAGGGTTAGGGTTAGGGTTAGGGTTAGGGTTAGGGTTAGGGTTAGGGTTAGGGTTAGGGTTAGGGTTAGGGTTAGGGTTAGGGTTAGGGTTAGGGTTAGGGTTAGGGTTAGGGTTAGGGTTAGGGTTAGGGTTAGGGTTAGGGTTAGGGTTAGGGTTAGGGTTAGGGTTAGGGTTAGGGTTAGGGTTAGGGTTAGGGTTAGGGTTAGGGTTAGGGTTAGGGTTAGGGTTAGGGTTAGGGTTAGGGTTAGGGTTAGGGTTAGGGTTAGGGTTAGGGTTAGGGTTAGGGTTAGGGTTAGGGTTAGGGTTAGGGTTAGGGTTAGGGTTAGGGTTAGGGTTAGGGTTAGGGTTAGGGTTAGGGTTAGGGTTAGGGTTAGGGTTAGGGTTAGGGTTAGGGTTAGGGTTAGGGTTAGGGTTAGGGTTAGGGTTAGGGTTAGGGTTAGGGTTAGGGTTAGGGTTAGGGTTAGGGTTAGGGTTAGGGTTAGGGTTAGGGTTAGGGTTAGGGTTAGGGTTAGGGTTAGGGTTAGGGTTAGGGTTAGGGTTAGGGTTAGGGTTAGGGTTAGGGTTAGGGTTAGGGTTAGGGTTAGGGTTAGGGTTAGGGTTAGGGTTAGGGTTAGGGTTAGGGTTAGGGTTAGGGTTAGGGTTAGGGTTAGGGTTAGGGTTAGGGTTAGGGTTAGGGTTAGGGTTAGGGTTAGGGTTAGGGTTAGGGTTAGGGTTAGGGTTAGGGTTAGGGTTAGGGTTAGGGTTAGGGTTAGGGTTAGGGTTAGGGTTAGGGTTAGGGT
>JAJNNQ010000178.1:0-204596 GCA_027886175.1 Phylloscopus collybita | reverse complement strand
CTTCTCCTAAAAACAACAAGAACAATACCAGAAGTTTTAAAAGCAATGGACCATCACTGAACACACAACCCAAAATCATAAACTTAAATACTCCCTGGATTCAATGCAGCTTTCTTCAGTGTCTTCGAAGCCTCTTTTGCTTTAGACGCCCAAAAGCACCTGCTGAAAACAAGCTAAGCTGAAAAACCTTCTTCACCGAATGGAGAAGAGAGCTCTTAGCCCAGCTGATTCCCAGGAGGGAATGAAGCCCCTTAGCAAAGGCTGGGGTTAATATACCCCTGTTTGGGCCTGCCTCTCGTTCCCATGAGTCCCTGGGAAAAGGGAGGAGACAAATCCCGCCGGGTATAAAAGCCCTCAGAGGCGCTGTAGCTGTTTGGCTCCTATGACTTAAATTCCAGGTAGGTACGGGGCTCCGTTTAGAAGCAAACTTTTCCAGGAAAAGGTAATGCCCTTTTTTTTTCTATAACTACTTTGAGCAAAAAGGCAGTAAACGAGTGAGATATGGAACTTTGTGTTTTGGCAGCATATCGAGATAAGTTGGATAATTTGTTGTGAACTTGGGAAATTTTGCCTAAGTGATTACTAAGTAGCGCTCCAAATGTGACTAAATAGATGAGGGAAGAACAGTAGTGATATGAATAGTGTGAATCTCATTAGGACCTTTAATGAGGGTCCCCCTAATTTTATCTGCATTAAACTGACACAATGGGGAAATGGGAATAAAAGGGCTTCGCCACTTTGCTTTAGTCCTCTAAAACATCGGCAAAAGATGAATGTGTCTGTGGGAAAACAGATAGAGATAATGCTGCAGGTAATCTTACCTCTGATCCACTGCAGCTGTGTTAATTATCAAAAAGTGGCATCAGCCTTGCCCTCCCAGCTATGGGTATGATAAAGAGTGAGTAAGTTGGGAGGGCGTTGTGTTGGAGTCGGAGTCAGTAGGAGTCTGCTAGCCATGCTATGAGGAGGAAGGGACTGGAGGTCGGGAAAGGGACAAATGAGGTAAGCTACTGTACGAGGCACAGAGGGAGATAGGCGGCCGCGCTAAGGACGGAAGGGAGTGAGCTGGAACAGCAGAAGAAAGAGAGTAGAAAAAAAGTTGAGACACTGGGTCTACAGAGTAGCTGCTGCCGTAAATAGACTGGCCCTGAGAGCTGTGTAGAGTTGCCCATAAAAAGTTCTAGAGAAAAGACATGAGAGACTGCTAGATAATAAGGTGTTAATGTTTGGAATCCAGTGAAGTCTTTAAAGAGGCGCTCAAGAGTGCAGTGTCCCTCTCAAGTTCCACATTTACCTCACTTTCAGTCTTTCAAATGATGGGGAAAAAAGGGGATTTTCACATCGGTGCAAACTTTCCAAAAGCAGAGACACCTGGACTTCCTCCTGAAATTAAACCTTAGGACGATGAAAAGGGGAGGTACCCTTAATGCAAACCTGTAAAATACTGTGCTCAAGGTCTTGCCTTTCCGTTTAAACTGGAAAACAAAGCAAAATGGGGATTCCCTGTCTACTAATGCCCCAAACAGGAGGGAAAAGGGAGGGTGTCCTACAATGGATACCGTGAAAAATGCAGGGGAAGGGGACTCCCCATCAATTGAAACACAAGCGATTACAGAAAAAGAAGTATTCTTCCTCAGTTTAAACCCTTGTTCTCCTAGTAACGCCCCTTTTTCATGGGGGCACGGGGTAGGGACTGCATGTAGCAAAGAGGGACTGACAAGATGAAAGGCAAAAGTTGAAAGATAGACTCCGGGACCCCAGACCCTCCCCCGTGGGCTCCGGCGCCTCTCCTCGGCGCGATGGCTTTTCTCTCGGAGTTCTCTCGGAGGGAGGCTCCTCGCCCGGATCGTCCGCCTGCTCCCGGGCTCCTACGACGCGCTCTGGCCGTGGCGCCCGAAGGGACGCTCGGGATGCCCCCGCCGGTCCCTCTCCGCTGCCGGTTCCATGTGCGGGTGGGTGGACGTAACCCCTAAAAATGACCCCCGGGGGACCTGGCACCTCGTGACCCTCGCCGATCACACTGGGGCTGCTTGACTTTGAATGGGTAGGGAGAGGTAGAGGAAAGTCCTGCAGGTCATTGGCTTTTCTGCAAGGTCCGGTATCTGCCTCTGAAGCTTGAGGGCTCTGGGGGGTCTTTCCCATGGAAAAGTGCCGTCACTTGGGTCCAGGGCCGGTTTAGAAAGTTTCGGGAAGGACGTGTGGTTGCTGGGATGATTTCAGTGGTTTTAGGACTTGGTCTGGGATGTTGAAGTTTTTTAGGAGCCGATGGAAACAGTTTAGATGTTCTAAAACAGGCCTGTCAGAGCTAGAAAAAGGTGACTATGGCTTTGGGGGCTTCTAGATGCCCCTTAGATGTTTGTAGGACCTCCTAAATCCTCTGAGGCCCTTCTAAGGCCCTGAAATACCGTTCACAAACCTCCAATGGTGTGCTAGAGCAACCCGATGACATCTACGATGTCCCCGGAAGTCACGAGGTCCCCGAAACGTTGCCGAGACCGAACGGAACGCCGAATGTTCCGGCCTGCGAGGACGGGGATAATTCTGAACGGAAAACGCCTCCCCTGCCAGGCGTGCGGGTTGTAACGTAATGGGCCTCGTGGACTCTGGGTGACTCTTGATAAACTGATGCTGTGAGCCCCTCGGGGGCTCGGGGACAGAGAGGAAGCGAGAATCCGAGGCCACCCGGCTGTATACTATGGGGAGACAGGGAGAGACGGTGCTAAAGGCAATCTCGCCTTTGATATATTGCAGCTGTGTTAATTACTCAAGAGTAGGAATAGCCTTGCCCTCGCAGCTATGGGTGCGATAAAAGAGCGAGTTAGCCGGTAGTCAGTCGGAGTCTGCCGGCCGAGCTGCGAGGAGGAAGGCGTGCGAGGGACGGAAAGGTTGAGACGTCGTACGAGGGACGGACGAGGTGAGGGGGCCGTGTTAGGGATGGGAAGGAGTGAGCTGGAACTGCAGAAGGAAGAGAGAAGAAAGAGAGAAAGAACCAAAGCTGTGTAGAGCTGCCCATGGGAGGCAACATAGAAAAGGCATGAAAGATTTCTAGATTGTAGGAATGCATTTCCACACCTGAACAGGTGTTTCCATATAGGGAAAGGTTTAAGACTCACCTCAAAACCTTTTAAGAGAAGAACACTAGAAGTTTGTTTGCTCTCCTGACAGTAATGGGCTCAGTGCTAAGACATAAACACTGATAGGTCTGCTTACCTATTCCCCAGAAACAGCTATTCTCTGTTGAGCTCTTTGGCAAAAAACCCCACCTAAATCGTCCAATACTTAAGGGAGAACATAAAGCTTCTCAGTGTATTCTTGAGGTGTTGTAGGAGATGTATGGGACCTGCCCCTATACTGTGCTCAGCTTTGTTCTATTTTATTTTTTTATTAAAACCTTTTTGCTTTTTCGAGACGTACTCGACCGTGCCGTCTTGCAAAATTATTTAAACCATTTTTGGTAAGGTGCTGGATACCCTCAGAGGTGTAGGACTCTCACAGAGCTAATTCCACCTGGCTCTTTGAGAAATTCAATACTAGATAACAAGGTGCTAATGCTTAAAGCCTTTGAGAGTTTTATTGACGGACTCTGAGTGTCGTGGCCATCTACACGACAGTGTTCGCTGGTCCTGATCTGGGACAAATCATCTGATGTTTATGATTTTGATAAGCGTATTCCCGTTTTTGTACAACAGCACCTGAGTGGAAAGGGTGGCTAGATTCCACAGGTGGGAAAGATTTCTGACCGCATTTCTAAGGGCTTGGAAGTAGGCTTCCAAAGACAAGGCCGGCGAGAAAGCCGGTCCCTAGCGGGCTTCACGTAGCCGGAGCGCTGCGCTAGATGGCTACGGGCTCTTCAGAAGAGACGGTAAAGGAAGAAGAGGTGGAGGGGTGGCTCTTTATATTAAGGAGACTTTTGAAGCTGTAGCAATTGAAACTAAGGAAGATGGAGTTGAATGCTTATGGGTAGGAATTAAGGGGAAGGCCAACAAGGCTGACATCCTCCTGGGAGTCTGTCATCATCCACTCGACCGTGAAGAAGAGGTGGGCAACTTATTCTATAAGCACCCGGAGAGTGTTTCAGGATCGTCAGCCCTTGTTCTTCTGGGTGACTTCAACCTACCGGACATCTGCTGGGAACTTAATACGGCAGATAAGAGGCAGTCCAGGAAAGTTTGAGACTCTGTGGAGGACAACTTTTTGTTGGTGGGTCAGCCCACCAGGGGAGGGACCATGTTAGATCTGCTGTTTGCAAATATAGATGGGCTGCTGGGAGATGTGGTGATTGCAGGTCGCTTGGGACAGAGTGATCATGAAATAATAGAGTTCTCAGTACTTGGTGAAATCAGGAGGAGCACCAGTAAGACTCTTGCATTGGACTTCCGGAGGGCAGACTTTGGTCTTTGTAGGAGGCTTAGTAAGGGAAGCAGTCCTTAAAAACAAAGGAGTTCAGGAAATGTGGGCCTGCCTCAAAACAGACATCTTGAGGGCACAGGGATGAGGGCACAGGGACACGCTGTTTCTGCGTGCCGAAAGATAAGTCGACGGGGTAAACGTCCGGCCTTGATGGGCGAGGAGGTTTTGGAGGAACTTAGAAATACAAAGGGGATGTATCATCTTTGGAAGGAGAGGCAGGTCTCTCAGGAAGCATTCAAGGGGACTGCTAGAGCATGTAGGAAAAAAATTAGGCAGGCTAAAGCTCACTTTGAACTTAGAATGGTGACTGCTGTAAAGGATAATAAAAAATGTTTTTACAAATATATTAACGGTAAAAGGAAGGGTAAGAGCAACCTTTGTTCTTTATTGGACATGGGAGGGAACTTAGTAACTGCAGATGAGGAAAAGGCAGAAGTGCTTAATGCCTAGTTTGCCTCAGTTTTTAGTGGGAAGACGACTTGCCTTCATGACAACTGTCCTCTTGGGTCGGTAGATGATGTCAGGGAACAGAATGGTTCCCCCATTATCCAAGGGGAGGCGGTCGGAAAACTGCTGAAATACTTGGATATCCGTAAGTCTGTGGGACCGGATGGGATCCTTCCCAGGGTGATGAGAGAGCTGGCGGAAGAAGCCTGTGGGAAAGTGGCACGGGGAGCACCACAGAGCCACAGAGAATGAAAAAGGAACGGGAGCGAGACATGGAGAAGGACAGAGAAAAAGACAAATGCCAAATACATGGCAAAGACAGAGGGATACAGTGACAAAGAGGGAAACGAGAAACCAGAGAGGAAATGACCGTGGCATGTGCCGGTGGGGGGGGAAGAAGGGCGAAGCGTGGTGCGGGGATGGAGACGGAGAGGTGCGGCCACGAGGGCGGAGGTTGACGGAGAGACGGGTGCGATGAGTGCGAAGGACTGGGCGGCGGGTACGGATGGGTACGGGCAAAAGGACGACGAGACGGACGAAGACATAGAGTCGTGATGCAGGACAAAGGAAAAAAAGGAAGAAAGAAGAAAGATAAAGATGCAGGCAGGGAGGGAGACAAAAAGCAGGACAGAACAGGGAGAGGGGCTGAGCAACTTTTATTAAACAAATATTGAGGACTCATTCCTTACAAGAAAAAGAACAAGAAGACAGAGTGAAAGGAAATGGAAGGGGGAGCACACGGGACAAGAAAGGAGCACGAGACGCATCTATATGGGTGGCGTCGGCAAAAAGAACCGGGCTGAATTTTTCTGATTGGGCCTGCTTCTCGCTGCCGTGATGCCTGGGAAAAGGGAGGAGGCAAATCCCACGAGGTATAAAAGCTCTCAAAGGAGCTGCAGTTGTTTGACTCCTCTGACTTAAATTCAAGGTGAGTAAAGGGCTCAACAGAGAAAAAAACTCTTCCGAGAGGTAACGACACTTTCTTTTTTTGCTACAGCTACTTCAAGCAAAAGGGCAGAAATAAAACTTTGTGTTTTGGCAGCACAGCTAGGTAAGTTGTATAATTTGTTGCAATTATTCCTTAGTGATTACTATGTAGTACTCCACATGTGACTAAGTAGGGTGGCAAAGAATGGCAGTGATATGAATGCTGTATATCTCAATAAGACCTCCAAATAGGGCTATCTGTATTATAAATAAGAAAAATAGTA
Source organism: Phylloscopus collybita (assembly GCA_027886175.1). Taxonomy (NCBI): domain Eukaryota; kingdom Metazoa; phylum Chordata; class Aves; order Passeriformes; family Phylloscopidae; genus Phylloscopus; species Phylloscopus collybita. The sequence continues at coordinate 198,528 of JAJNNQ010000178.1, read as the reverse complement.
CGCTCCCCGGCATGGTTAGGGTTATGTATGTGCCGGGCTCGCTCCCATCTGTGATCCTTGGTACTGGAATACTGATAGAAGTGCCCCAAAATGCAGTTTTAAACCCTTAAAATACTGAAAAAGGCAGAGATTCCTTCAGCTAAGAATGAGGAAATGGGGCAGTAGTTTCCACGTAAACCGATAACATGACAAATAAATGGCTTGTCCCCCTTTAATTTCATTGCCTAAAATTTTTGGAAAAGAAGGGGTTTCCTCATTTTAAATCTCTCCTGTGATGGAAAAAGGGGAATTTTCCCCTGAATTCAAATCCTTGAAAAGGAGGGACAGCTGGGCTTCCCCCTCTTAAGTCTTAGGATGATGAAAAGGGGGCGTTACCCTTAATTCAAACCCATGAAAGAGCATCATGAAAGTTTTCCCTTTCCGTGGAAAATAAAGGAAAATGCGGATTCCGTATCACTACCCCTGAAAGTGTGGAAAAGGTAAGCTTTCTGTCAATTGAGACCATTACAATTGCAGGGGAAGGGGATTCCCCCACAATTTGAACACAGTTAATTATGGAAAAGGAAGCTTTTCCCCTCACTTTAAACCCCTTTTCTCCTAATAATCCCTCTCTTTACTAAGGGCTTTAGGGAGGGACTAACAAGATAAAACAGAAAAGTTTAGAGCTCCTCCCTGGGACCCCGCATGCTGCCCGGGTCGCTCGGGTGCTGCCCCTTGGCACGAGTGCTTTTCCCTCGGCATTTTCTTGAAGCCACGCTCCGTGCCCACGTGCACCCGGCTGCTCCCCAGCCCCGGCTGGATGCTCTGACGGTCATTCCTGGAGGGATGCTCAGGATGGGCCCGTTGATAGCTCTGGACTAACAGCTCCTGGCACAGGTATACCCGGGGAACCCTCTGAAGGCAGCGGGTCGCACCTGGAGCTGTGACATCTTGGAGTGGGGAGGTGAGGTGGAGAAAGGTACTGCTGGTTGCTCCCTCCACTGCACAGACCTTCATCTGCCCCTGTGTAAGGGACGGTCCCCAAGTTCCTCATCTGCCTCACGATCATCGCCAAGGACTGAAGACCCCAAAAGGGACTGGGACTAAAACCTCCCCCCCAATGCAGCAGTTCTGGCCTGGCTAAGGTGGGAAGACTTCCAGCCATTGTCCACAGGTGCGCTCGTTGGACCGATACGTCCCCCTAGGAACCGGCTTGGACAATAGGACTTCACGGCAGACTGGTCTTAGGCCGGCCTGTCCTGTGCTTGCCCTGTACCTGTTCCTGAGGTGGTAATTTGCTCTAAGCGCTGGAGTGCTGCACCTGATGCACCTGATGCTGAGCTCACCTTCTGGCCAACTGCCTGTCGCTTCAGAAAGGACTATAAGAGATACCTCAAAATCGCTCGAATTCTGAGATCTCCCCACGGAAGAAGACGGATCTATTGGTCAGCGTGCACCACGAGGATATCGTCTCTCCGTCGGTAGCTATACCCCTTTTCTCTCTCTCTCTTTTACTTTATCCCCATCCCGTCTCTCCCTTTCCTCTCTTTTCTATCGCATACTGTGCAAAAGTGCACTTAATAAAGTGTACTGCTTTTGAGCAAATTATTATTGTCCCTTGTTATATCTTTTGCGCCTTGAGATCAAACTCAAACCATCACGATTCCCGCCTGCATTAGCGGGTCGTGACATAAATTGGCGTCACGGACAGGATCCTGAGACAGAGGGGTTGCAGGTTGTGTATAGTCTGTAATAGGGGAAGGACGTTTCGCTCCAGCCGCACCTAGCCCCGCCGCCTCAAAAGGGTGAGTGGTGTCTAGAAAGCAAGGGGGGCGACTCAGATTTCCCACAAACTGTACACGCCTAGGTGTAAAGCAACCCCATACAGAGTTGAGGGCTCTGTTTTCAGGATTTCACAAAAATAGATCTCTTTGCGCAACAGACGGGACGTTTCTTATTTTATAATTTTTTATAACTTGGTTTGTAGTACATCTTTTTATACAAGTTAAGCCCTATACACACCTAGGGTAGTGTAGGGAAACATAATAGAAGTTAGTGTGCGTGTGTGTGTGCGTGTGTGTGTATCTTTTTATAGTACCTAGCCCCTCTGAAAGATGGATAGAACTCCGGGGCAAAAAGTAAGGAAGCATTTTATGCCTTATTGGCAAAACATAATGCCAAATCCTCTCCTGGCGGAGAAGAATAGGCAATAAATAATTAGTTTAATTTAGAAAATGTGGTTGATAGAGTGTGTTCCTTACAACACGGGACAAAATTTAAACTCGGCCGAGATAAGAACATTATCTGTTCTGTGTTAGAAGCATGTCTTGCAGCCGCTGGAGAGAAACACTCTAAGCAGAATAGTGAAGAGGAAACTATTATAGACTCCCTCCACAAACTAATAGAAACTTTGCAAGAGAAATTAGGTGAAAAGAAAAATGACATTCACTTGTTGAGAGATGAGATCCGTGTGTTACGGGAAGAAAACCATTTCCTACGAGCTGCCCTAAGGGAGGAGAATACTAAGAAATCAAAGAATGATGACTCCCTGAAGTTGGCAGAGGAAAAGGAAGGTCCCCACATTAAGCAAATATACCCCCAGAAAAAATTGGAATCAGTAAAAAATTGTGGGGAGGACTGTTGTCCACACATGAGACCCTTGATCAAAACAGAATATAATTATATAAATGATGAGGACTTTGACCCACACATCACCACCAAACAAATACCATTCAGCGCCACTAAGTTGGCCAAATTAAAGAAAGAATACGGCCGGCTCTCACATGAAACAGAGACAGAATATGTCTTTCGACTGTCTCTCACAGGTGGGGATCAAATTAAACTAAATGAGCAAGAGGCGAGCGGTTACTGGGGACATGGAGTCTTTTTAACAACAGGAGATAAACGTGACACATGGTCCTTGACACAGAGTGCAGCTTTCTGGGCTGGGGGAATAAATCCTCTAGAGAGAGGAGACCCTCTAGCTATAGTCAGTACCCCAAACCAACTTCTAGAAAGTGTGCACAAAGCCGCCTGCCTGCAAATGATACATGAAAGGAGATTAACTCCTGGATTTGAATCACCAATGCAATTACCTGTCCAACCAGAAATGATGACCCCTTTGATTAGAGGACTCCCTGAATCACTTAAGCCCACTGCAATAGCCTTACAAAAAACTATCATGGCCTTAAGCCCTGTGGAAAGGTTGGACAGATTCCTTGGGAACCCAAGCGAACACACTGAGTCTACCGACCCTGGATTCACTCCATATTCTACTCCCTCAGACTCACCAGCAACGCGCTTTAAACCACAGGCTGGTGATCGCAAAGTCTGGACATGGGGGCAAGTCGCTGAAGACCTCATTAACTACAGTAGAAAATATGGACGTGTAATAACCCCAGAAGAAAGATCAGAAAAATCAAAGGGAGTTAGATACATTAGAATTCCCCACAGCGAAAACACAGAAAAGGGAAAGCAGATTTCCCCACGTCAGTACTGGTGGTTATTAAGAATAAAAAAGGGGGTCCCAAAAGATATAATAGATAGCTTGCCGCTTGAAAAACTAAGTAAAATAGTAACTAATTGGCGCAATTCCAAGCCCTGGGCATCAACCCCACCAAGAACACAATCCAGTATGCCTAGTGCACCCCCTCTCCCACAAGTTCGGGGCACTGAACCGAAACAACCCCTAACACCTGTTTTGGGAAATAAGCCAAAATCACTTTCTTCCTACCAACCTCCAAGAAACCCCCCTAAACAGGATTTAAACTAAAAACTCTGCCTCTCAATAGTGAGCAGAGAGACAGAGAATGGATTTATTTAAAAAAGCTCACTAAAAATTCTAAAACTAGAGATATACTAATCACAGCTACAGTGGGTCCCAAACGAGCAATAGTAACTTTTGTAATTGATACTGGGGCCCAAATCTCTGCTTTAAAAATTAAAGATGCTCAAAGGTGTAGTGTTGTTCCAATGAAAAAACGTTACTGTATTTTAAATGCTTTAAGAATTACAGAACCCATGGCGGTTGCCTTAATAAAACTTATACTGCCTGGGGAAGAAAATCAATTAACTGTCAAAATGGTTGTTGGGAATATCCCAGATAACTTACTGGGGATGGATGTACTAGCTGGGAGACAATGAGAGGATCCAGAAGGCTTTTTGTGGTCTTTTGGAACACCACGACTAAACATCAGGCTGCTTCAAGCAGCTCCCTCCCTCCCATTCAGCAAAATCACTTCAGTGAAACAATACCCCTTACCTTCTGGTGCCAGAGAAGGCATAAAACCAGTGATACAAGAATTAAGAGAACAAGGAGTGATAATTAACACTCATTCCCCTTACAATTCTCCAGTCTGGCCAGTAAGAAAGCCTAATGGAAAATGAAGATTAACAATAGATTATCGTCGGCTTAATGCCCACACAGACCCCCTAACAGCAGCAGTCCCAAATTTAGCTGAATTAGTAATATCAATTCAAGAAAAGGCTCACCCAATCATGGCAACTATAGATGTCAAGGACATGTTTTTCATGATCCCATTGCAGCCAGAAGACATGAACCGTTTTGCTTTTACGTGGGAGGGACAACAATACACTTTCACACGACTGCCGCAAGGGTACAGACACTCACTCACTTTAGCCCACCACGCTTTAGCTCGAGAATTAGAAACAATACCCAAACCTGAGAGTGTAGCTGTTTATTAGTATATTGATGACATTCTTATAGGAGGAGATAAAATAGAAGTAGTGGGGGATACTCAACAGAAAATAATTTCACATTTGGAAAGTCTTGGTTTGCAAGTTCCCCCTGAAAAAATTCAGAAACCTTCTCAGAAAGTAAAATTCTTGGGAATTTGGTGGAAAGGAGGTATGACATGCATTCCACCTGACACCTTAACCTCCTTAGATCAAATCAAAATGCCTGGATCTAGAAAAGAACTCCAACAAGCTCGGGGATTATTGGTATTTTGAAGAAAACACATCCCAGACTTTTCAATAATTGCTAGACCCCTTTATGATTTGTTAAGAAAAGGGGTGAAATGGGATTGGACCCCTTCCCAGGAAGAGGCACTGCAATTATTAATCTTTGAAGCCACAGCCTATCAGGCACTTGGCCCGATACACCCCTCAGATCCATTTCAAGTCGAGTGGGGTTTTGCAGTGTCGGGATTGTCAATTCACATTTGGCAGAGGGGCCCAGAAGGTCCAACTAGACCCGTTGGCTTTTTCTCCCGTGGTTTTAAAGATGCAGAGAAGAGATATACTACCTGGGAAAAAGGGTTGTTTGTAGTTAGCTTAGCCCTTAAAGAAGTAGAGAAAATTACACGGCAACAGCCAATTATTTTAAGAGGCCCCTTTAAAGTAATTAAAGCAGTCACTACTGGCGCCCCCCCACCTGACGGGGTGGCTCAAAGGGCTTCAGTAAGAAAATGGTTTGCGCAGATAGAACATTATTGTAATATCTTTTCAATTACTGAAGGTGCTGCCAAAATTCTAGCAATACAAGACCGAGAAAACTTGGATAGCAGCCAAAACAAACCTGTCTCAGTAATCAATGTGGCCCCCCCTTTTTCCCCTGAACAATCAACAAGGTCCTAGTTCACTGATGCTTCTGCTAAAAGAGAAGGGAAAAAGTGGAAATACAGAGCCGTAGCTATACACACTTCCTCTGGTGAACGGATCATCACAGAAGGGGAAGGTAGTGCCCAAATTAGTGAATTGATAGCTGTTTGGAGTGTTTTCCATCGTGAAGCGCAAAATACCTCTCCTGTCTGTATCTACACTGATTCCTATGCTGTGTTTAAAGGGTGTACTAAGTGGCTGCCTTTCTGGCAACAAAATGATTGGGAGATTAATAAGATTCCAGTGTGGCAAAAAGAAAAATGGCAAGAAATTTTACATATAGCAAATCAAAGAAACTTTGCCGTAGGGTGGGTGGCTTCTCACCAAACAGATGGAAATCTAGCAAGAGAATAGAATAATAAAGCTGATGAACAGGCAAAGATAAGTCCCTTGAAAAAAGAACAAATTTCTGAAGATTGGGAACACTTGCTAGAATGGTTGCATGTAAAAAGACAACACACAGGTGTAAAAGATTTGTACAGAGAAGCCCATGCTCGTGGTTGGCCCATCACCAGAGAAATGTGTAATACATGTGTATCTGCCTGTGAACAATGCCGTAAACGGCTGGAGAGGCATCCCGTGGAAGATGATCCTCTCCACTTGAAGAAAAGTAAAGGCCTATGGGACGCGTGGCAAGTAGACTACGTAAGTCCTTTCAAACAATCAAGTAGTAAATATTTTGTGTTAGTTAGAGTAGAGATAACATCTGGGTTAGTTCAAGCAGAAGCTTTTAAGAGAGCCACAGGTGATAATACTGTTAAGGCATTACAGGAATGGTTTGGAACTTTTCCTAAACCACAAGAAATTCAATCTGACAATGGCTCCACTTCACTGCTAAAGTTGTACAAGACTGGGCAAGAGCTGAGGGAATCAAATGGACTTTTCACACCCCTTACTACCCCCAAGTTAACGGGATTGTAAAAAGGACTAATGGTCTCTTAAAATTACTTTTGAAACCACAGGAAGGAAATTGGGATGCTCAACTGTGGGAAGCCGTGAAAGGTGTGAATGACAGGTGGGGAGTAAATGGGTGTCCTAAGATCACTGCTTTCTGCCCAACTGCTTCAAGCATGATTTCCTCACTACAGGGACCAGATGATTCTAAGAATCCAGCACGTCACCCTGGTCAACCTGTTTTAGTAGACCTCCCCACTGTAGGAGAAGTACCACTGATGCTAAAGACCCCTCTGAATAAACACACATGGGTGGCCACTGATGCCCTGGGGAAAGAGCATCGAATAAATACATGCTGGATAGTACCATAATTTTAATTTTCTGTCCTTTGGTGGCAGACTCTGTTGTGTTTACTGTTTACAGGAGAACTCCGTGGGACATGAAAACTACAGAATCATGATAAAACTAGTGATACTTTTCTGCATCCTACCACAACACCGTAGCCAAAACCCTGCTGAATGGCCGTGGTCCAAAGCTACAATCAGGTACACTCATTCTCTAGGGACATATCCTAGAGACCGTCACCCAAACCTGGCAATAGTGGTGCTGCACAACTCTGAAGTATACCGTTCAAATGAATGGGAATGGGATCCAAGTGAAATGACTAGAACTTTAATTAGAACAATTAGTGAAAAAATAAATATAGGATGCAGAAAAGTAGACGAGTCCTCTCATGAAAAGGCTACCACCATTAGAATCGCTGGCAACTTTCTAAAACAAAATAAGAAAAGCGATTCTCACCCCGATATCTCGGCAAAACTTTGTCCCACAAAAAAGTGGACGTGTGCCAAACAAACACCCTTAAAATTGTGTTGTCGACAAGCGTATGTTGATAAACTCATTCCAAGTCTAAGAATTGACAATGTTGCAATTACAAAGGAGTGTGATAATGAACCCTTATCTGACTGCTGGTATAATTTCACCTTGACTAAACCGACTTACGTAACATGCAGTTACCGTATCAAACCAGCAAATCAATCAAGCTTTAGAGGCCTAGTTCATAGATTTAAAATAAACACCATAGTAGAGCCTACCTCACATACAGTGACAGCATCCCAAGCAGAAAATAACACTGAATGGCCCTGGTCTCAAGCTTTTGTACAATCCACTGGGTACATGAGACACTATGATGAGATAAAGAACCTAAACCTATCAACTGTTGTTATGCATAGAGATCAGATATATACCAAGCAAGAATAAGAAAAGCAAAAAATCTGGCAACTTCGAGGGGTAATAGGAGAAGAAATTAAAATAGGATGTAGAATGATTAATGGAACTACCTATACAAAGGCGAGCACAATTAATGTTACACACGAGGGTGAAAAAGTTTGTGCGCATTCAAGCGTACAAGAATGCTGGCATAACTTTACACTAACTCAAACTGTGCAGGTAGTTTGTCTTTGGGCTCATAAAGATAAGAGGCTTTCCTTTAAATCCAAAATAAACGCCCTAACACGACCTGTTACAACCCCTACCGCTACTCGAGCACGACCATCCGTGCCTCTTAGCCCAAAGATTTATGGTGTTGGACCCTACATTATTAGGAAAACAGGCCAAAAAACAAATAATGTTTAATCCATCATGGTCTCTTAAAAAGGTTAAACTGTTAATGCAAAACAATATTTCAGAAATACAGCCAGCTTGCTCACCTTTCATACAGACCTCTTTTGAAAGATAGACCACCTAGCTACGGAGACGTACCCCTTCAAGGAAGCGAGTGCCAAGAGATGTCACTGATATTCTGGGGACAGGACTGGGAATTCTAAATAGCATCAATTCAGAAGTACTTATGAATAAATGGACTACCACAACTAGAGATTTAGCCAAAGTACAACAACCATTGCAGTCATCCCTAACAGCCTTGGGAACCCACCAGTGGCTGTTAGCCAATGTAGTACCAAATTGGGAGAGAATAAATGTAAATGATTCCAAATTGATAATTGATGCGCTTGGTGCTACTCAAACCAATGTTTCTTAGGCCCTCAGCTGCATCCAAGCTCAACTATGGATGCAGTCAGTTACTGCTTCAATTATAAGAGAAGGGGAAGAAGGTACTTTCCCTACTGAAATTCAGAAAATAATTTGGGACAGTGCCACTGATTTCAAAAAAGAATTCCAGTCCTAGTGGAAACTAGTGAACTTCACTTACAACCCCGTTACAAATGCAGCCACAGCTTTTGTGTTAACCATACATCATGCCTCAGTGCATTTGATATTCCCTATCATTGCTTTGGGATTGTATCGCAACGGAGCTGTTCTCTATCCTTTAGAACATAGAGAATGGGCCCGTCAAGTTGATGGGAAATGGCAAACGGTTAATTTAGAAGCTTGCGTGGCTCAAGGTCAACAAAGATTCATTTGTGAAAGTAATGCAATTATAGCTCAAGATATTTGTTTGGACACAGAACAAAACATCTGTCATTTTGAGGTTCATCCTAATGAGACTCCTGAAACAGTGCTTATATACATAGGCCATGGATGTGCATGCTTAAGAACTGCTTGTGATGCTATATTTGCAGAAGATATGCTAGTAGATACCAAAAATCATTCAAATTTTTGTGCTTGTAACTTTACTAAAATTACTGGATGTGATTTTTCCTATTTGGCTCCTGTCACTTCTCAACAACTTATACAAGCTAATTATACCTTGATACGCAAATTACTGCCTACACACATCGGGATGAACCTAACTTTGGTAAAGCAACTGCTGCTCCACCAAGATTTGATTCGCATTTTAGAGAAGGTTAAAGAAGATAGACAGAAGACCTTGGTGACAGTTCGACATGATGTAAAAGAAATCCACTCCATTGCAGAAAAGGTAATAAAAGATACCAAACACAAGTGGTAAGATACTCTTTTCGGGTGGTCACCTACTGCTACAAGTATCCTAAACAGACTGTGTCATCCCATTGTTGTTCTTTTGATTTTGGTTTTGATTGGTTTTGTTTTACAGACAATCCTGTACATGCTAATTTAGAAAATGATGAAACGACTGACAAGATTAACTACTGCAATGAATGCACACAACTTGATTACTGTTCCTTTTCCTATAGATATGCCCAAAGCCATTGATGTGAGCCAGCACCGTTTGTAACTTGAATTACGAAACTTGAATTATTGTTTGAATTAACCTTGTTGTGATTTATTATGACCATTTGAAATTGTAATTGCTTTAGTATTTTTATTTAAATTTTGTAATTTTGTATGCCTAATTTTGTGATTAAAACTGTAATTGCTTTTAAAATTTTGAATTAATTTTATATGTTTAAGTTTGTAATCAATTAAGAGAAAGAAATTGTTGTAACAATCATTGTGATGACTAATAATCATTGTGATTATTATTTTTTCCTTTGTCTCTTTCTTTCTCCCTTTTTCACTTCTATTCTCCTTAGGTTGTGCTACCGACGATTGACGAGTCCTGAAAACTTCGTGTCAACACTACAGATGAAAGTGACCTGTCGACAATCGTGAGTCACGGGGTGGTGTAAGGGACGGTCCCCAAGTTCCTCATCTGCCTCACGATCATCGCCAAGGACTGAAGACCCCAAAAGGGACTGGGACTAAAACCTCCCCCCCAATGCAGCAGTTCTGGCCTGGCTAAGGTGGGAAGACTTCCAGCCATTGTCCACAGGTGCGCTCGTTGGACCGATACATCCCCCTAGGAACCGGCTTGGACAATAGGACTTCACGGCAGACTGGTCTTAGGCCGGCCTGTCCTGTGCTTGCCCTGTACCTGTACCTGTTCCTGAGGTGGTAATTTGCTCTAAGCGCTGGAGTGCTGCACCTGATGCACCTGATGCTGAGCTCACCTTCTGGCCAACTGCCTGTCGCTTCAGAAAGGACTATAAGAGATACCTCAAAATTGCCCGAATTCTGAGATCTCCCCACGGAAGAAGACGGATCTATTGGTCAGCGTGCACCACGAGGATATCGTCTCTCCGTCGGTAGCTATACCCCTTTTCTCTCTCTCTCTTTTACTTTATCCCCATCCCCTCTCTCCCTTTCCTCTCTTTTCTATCGCATACTGTGCAAAGGTGCACTTAATAAAGTGTACTGCTTTTGAGCAAATTATTATTGTCCCTTGTTATATCTTTTGCGCCTTGAGATCAAACTCGAACCATCACGATTCCCGCCTGCATTAGCGGGTCATGACACCCTGAAACACTGAGATCCTGGGCTTTCCTTTCTGTGGACAAGAGCTATCTTTGCCTGGGTGCCTGTGGCCAAAATTGGCATTCTGCCTCCAAAATTCTGATGGCCTAGGTTTGTAATTACCGAGGAAATTCCCCCCAGATCATAAGAAATGAGCAGTAATTTTTCCTTGCCAATCATTACTGAATTGTTTTTCTGTTGAAGTCTTTGACACGTCCCTTGACGGCTCAGGGGTTTGGCCAGGTTGTTTATGACTAATCCTGACAAGCCCAGACCAAACCTGAGCACCCCCAATGGCTGGTCCACCCTGAATTTCAGGGAAATATTGATACAGTTTATAAGGACTCCCTTTGCCCGCTACACCGACTTTCCGTGTGGATCCAGGGAACAGATTCACTCTGTAGTATATATTAATTCATGTTCCTGGAATATAATAATAAATTAAATTAGGTGATATTGGTAGAGGGGGGGAAGGTGCATTCCCTATAGTACATGTGTTTTGGAGGCTGTCAGCTCAGGCAGGAACTGAATGGTAACCTCACAAGAAACTCTTTTACATTTTCCTTGTGTATGTTGGTTTATGTTCACGAATAATATTTTATATATATAGTATTCACAGGTATGGGTGACGGTAAATTAGACAAACGGCAGAATGCTGAAACCGGGTGCAACTAAGATCTGATAAGAACTGATAGCCCAAGAGAATGGATCCGGCCAAGTCATCCAGAGATTCTTGGAAGCACCTAAACCCATCCCTACTGCCTGAGCTCCGCTGCGATTCTATCGGCAAAAACCATCGAGGGACAAAGAAGCTATAGAAATTCAGAATGGAACAGTAGCACCGACCTTTAGAGATTCTTTGCTTCCCTCGATAGCTGGACTTCGTAACGTGTTCAAGCTTGTACCTGGACTCTCCAACACGTTCAGACTTGTACACTGAGCCAAAAGGTATAAAACCAGTGGGCCTGGAGACAGACCGCTGTGAGACCTGGGGGTGTGGTGTCGCGGGACGCTTCACGGAGGTCTCGCCCGGTGCGCGCTGCCTATTTCCTCGCTCCGTTTCGGTATTGGCTTTGTGAGTTTTACGCTTGTGGCTTTTTCACTGGCAATCTGGCAAAAAATTCTATTTTATTGTAATTGGCTTTATTAATTTATAACAATTCCATCCTTTGTTCCCAAATGCCAGTTCTCACAGACACCACCGAAGCAGACAACTACTACATGTGTTTCGGTTTAAAGGAAAACTTTTACTACATCTAGCTGTACGAGTAAAATAAATACATTTATTGATGGTCATTGCAGGAAAACTTTTCAGACAGGAAAAAAACCATTGGACAGATCCCATTTTGACAACATGGCTTTCTTTTGGGATTAATATCCATATATAGCATCATATATATGTGTATATAGATGTGTATGTATATGTATATATATCATATATATACATATATAGCATAAAAAAAAGATATTTTGCAATTTCGTATTATGAAATGGAGTGACATAGGTATGTTGGGACTTAATCTTCTAGCATTTTGGAATAGATTTATTGTAGTATTTTGAAACTGGGTTACTGTGATGGTTCTCAACTTGTTATCCTAGTATTTTGAAATGGACACTTTGAAACGTGCATTTCTAATACGTTTAAACCAGGATGACTAATAAAACACTTAATGCAGGCGTTTTGATGTTTTGGAATCGAATTTTTATAACCTGAGAGATTGTTTTAACACTGTAGGCTGTCTTATGGATATTTTGCAAAAAGAGATGTAAATATTTTTTAGAGTGAAGGGTTTGGTATTTTGTACCCTGTGCATGGCATTTTGTACCCTGTTATTCTGCTCAGACCAGACTGCTGCCTCCTAAAATCAGGAACGACACAGGATTTCTCCCAGATGCAAGCTGCCACAAGTTGGAAGCCTGGCTGCCCTTGGAGTGCCAAACACCTCGTACAAACTGACATCAGGAACCTGGGGGCTGTGTAAGAGACGGTCCCTAAGTTCCTCATCTGCCTCACCACCGTCGCCAAAGACAGAGACTGAAGACTCCAAAAGGATTGGGACTAAAACCTGAGACCGCACTACAGGAGCCCTGGCCTGGCTGAGGGGGGATGTCAGCCAACCGCTGCCTGCAGGGGCGCTTCTTGGACTGATGCATCCCCGTGGGAACCCGGTGGAAACGATGGGCACGCCACGCTGGACTGATCTCGAATGGCTTTCGGACTGGTTTGTTCTGTACCTGCCCTGTACCTGTTCCCTCAGTGGACAATTGCTGTACACATGGACATTTGCTCTAAGCGGTGGAGCGCTTTGTCCTGTTTCAGCGTAGCTGCCTGTGGTCTCCCCACCTGCTGGCCACCTGCCTGTCGCTTTGCAAAGGACTACAGAGAGACCCCTCAAGATATGACCCGAATTCGATATCTCCCCACGGAAGAGTAAGACAAGTCTGTTGGTCAGCAGGCACCACGAGGAATCTGTCTCTCCGTTGGTAGCTATAGCCCCTCTTCTCTCTTTCTCTCTCTTTTTGCTCTTTCTCTCTCTCTTTCTCTCTTTTCCTTCTCTCTCTCCCTCTATCACATAAAGTGCTGTGTGCACTTTATAAGGTGTGCAACTGTTGAGAGCAAATTGTTGTTGTTCCCTGCCTGTGTCTTTTGCGCTCTGAGATCACTCAAACCATCACGACTCCCGCCTGCATTAGCGGGTCGTGACGTAAATTGGCGTCAAGGACGGGATCCTGACGGACAGAGGGGGGTTGCAGGTCGTGTATAGTCTGTAACAGGGGAAGGACGTTTCGCTTCAGCCGCACCTAGCCCGCCACCTCGAAAGGGTGAGTGGTGTCTAGAAAGCAAGGGGGCGACTCGAATTTCCCACAAACTGTACATGCCTAGGTGAAAAGCATCCCCATACTCGAGTTGAGGGCTCTGTCTTCAGGATTTCACAAAAGATCTCTTGGTGCGAAAGACAGGACAGATTTTTTGGGGTTTTTTTTGGGTTTTGGTGGTTGTTTTTTGGTTTGGTTTTTTTTTTGTGTTCGCGTGAATTAGTCTGGACTGTTTGGTGTAGTGAAGAGCCAACCGTAAGTAATTTAAGGAGTACCTCCCAAGCAGATTTTGTCTCTTCAGAGAGCCAGGGAATCCAAGGGAGGCACAGCAAGAGCTCTGCGTGTGTGTAAGTTTCACTTCCCTGTTGTGCTTTTCTTCCCTTCACAAAACGACTGAAAAAGACAAAGCTGCGTTTTATGCTCTGCTAGTAAAACATAATGCCAGGGCCTCTCCTGGAGGAGAATGGACTCAAAATAACTGGTTTAATCTAGAAAATGTAGTAGATAGAATATGTTCTTTACAACATGAGGCAAAATTTAAACTGGGCAGGAAAAAAAACATATTCTGCTCAGTTTTGGGAGCTTGTCTTACAGCAGCTATAGAAACTCATGTTAACCGGGTGTAAGGGACGGTCCCTAAGTTCCTCATCTGCCTCACGATCATCGCCAAGGACTGAAGACCCCAAAAGGGACTGGGACTAAAACCTCCCCCCCAATGCAGCAGTTCTGGCCTGACTAAGGTGGGAAGACTGCCAGCCATTGTCCACAGGTGCGCTCGTTGGACCGATACGTCCCCCTAGGAACCGGCTTGGACAATAGGACTTCACGGCAGACTGGTCTCGGGCCGGCCTGTCCTGTGCTTGCCCTATACCTGTACCTGTTCCTGAGGTGGTTATTTGCTCTAAGTGCTGGAGTGCTGCACCTGATGCACCTAATGCTGAGCTCACCTTCTGGCCAACTGCCTGTCGCTTCAGAAAGGATTATAAGAGATACCTCAAAATCGCCCGAATTTTGAGATATCCCCACAGAAGAAGACAGACCTATTGGCAAGACCACGAGAATATCGTCTCTCCGTCGGTAGCTATACCCATTTCTCTCTCTCTCTCTTTTACTTTATCCCTCTCCCCTCTCTCCCTTTCTCTCTTTTCTATCGCGTACTGTGCAAAAGTGCACTTAATAAAGTGTACTGCTTTTAAGCAAATTATTATTGTCCCTTGTTATATCTTTTGCGCCTTGAAATCAAACTCGAACCATCACGATTCCCGCCTGCATTAGCGGGTCGTGACATAAATTGGCATCACGGACAGGATCCTGAGACAGAGGGGTTGCAGGTCGTGTATAGTCTGTAACAGGGGAAGGACGCTTCGCTCCAGCCGCACCTAGGCCCGCCACCTCAAAAGGGTGAGTGGTGTCTAGAAAGCAAGGGGGGCGACTCAGATTTCCCACAAACTGTACACGCCTAGGTGTAAAGCGACCCCATACTCGAGTTGAGGGCTCTGTTTCCAGGATTTCACAAAAATAGATCTCTTTGCGCAAAAGACGGGACGTTTCTTATTTTATAATTTTTATAACTTGGTTTGTAACAACCATAAAGAACACCTTTTTTATACAAGTTAAGCCCTATACACACCTAGGGTAGTGAAGGGGAACATAGTAGAAGTTTGTGTGTGTGTGTGTGTGTCTTTTTGAAATAGTGCCTAGTCCCTTCGCAAGATAAATGAGAATTTCGGGGCAAAAAGTAAAGAAGCATTTTATGCTTCGTTAGTAAAACATAATGCCAAGCCCTCTTCTGAAGGAGAAAGATAAGCTCAAAATAACTAGTTTAATTTAGAGAACGTAGTAGATAAGATATGCTCATTACAACATGAAGCAAAATTTAAACTGGGCAAGAATAAAACCGTACTTTACTCAGTTTTGGGAGCCTGTCTTACAGCAGCTGTAGAAGCTCGTTTTAAACGGGCGAGTAAAGAAAGTGCAATAATAGACTCCCTTCAAAACTTAGTGGAAATTTTGCAAAAACAATTAGATGAAGAAAGAAATAAAAATCATTTATTACGAGCTGCCTTAAGGGAGAAATATCTTAAGAACTCAAAGAATGATGACTCCCCAAAAGTGGCAGAAGAAGAAAAAGCTCCCCACATTAATCAAATATACCCCCAGAAAGAATTGGAATCGGTAAAAAATTGTGGGGAGGACTGTTGTCCACGCATGAGACCCCTGATCTAAACAGAATATAATTATATAAATGATAGGACTTTGACCCACACATCACCACCAAACGAATACCATTCAGTGCTACCGAGTTGGCCAAATTAAAGAAAGAATATGGCCGGCTCTCACATGAATCAGAAACAGAACATGTCTTTCAAGCGTCTCTTACTAGTGGTGATAGAATTAAGTTAAATGAACAAGAAGCGAGTAGCTATTGGGAACATGGAGTCTTCCTAACAACAGAAGATAAACTTGACGCATGGTCCCTGACACAGCGTGCAGCTTTCTGGGCCGGGAGAATAAATCCTCTAGAAAGAGGAGACCCTTTAGCCATAGTCTCTAACCCTGACCAACTCCTAGAAAGTGTGCACAAAGCTGCCTGCCTACAAATAATACGTGAAAGGAAATTAGCTCCTGAATTTGTGTCTCCAATGCAATTACCTGTCCAGCTTGAAATGATGACTCTTCCAATTAGGAGACTCCCCAAAACACTTAAACCCACTTTAACTACTTTACAAAAAACCATCATAGCTTTAAGCTCTGTAAATAAGTTGGACAAATTCCTTGAAAACCCGAGTGACCGAACCGGTTCTATCGATCCTGGACAACCTGGTACACCCAGTGCACCCCTCCCTCCACAGGTCTGGGGCACTGAGCCAAAGCAATCCTTTTCACCTGTCCTGGGAAATGAGCCAAACTCACTTTCTTCTAAGCAGTCAAGTAGTAAACATTTTGTGTTAATAACAGTAGAAATTATATTTGGATTAGTGCAAGCAGAAGCTTTTACAGGTGACAATACTGTTAAAGCATTGCAAGATCGCTTTAGAACACTTCCAAAACCACAAGAAATTCAATCTGATAACGACTTCCACTTTACTGCCAGAGATGTACAAGACTGGGTAAAAGCTGAAAGAATCAAATAGACTTTTCACACCCCTTACTACCCTCAAGCTAACGAAATAGATAGAAGAGTAAATGGGTGCCCTATAACCACTGCTTTTCACCCAACAGCTCCAGGCATAATTCTCTCACTACAGAGACCAAATGATTCCAAGAATCCAGCACATTACCCTGGACAACCTATTTCAGTAGAGCTTTTGATGCTCTGGGAAAAGAGTATCGGACAAGTACACTCTAAATTCTAATCTTCTGCCTCTTGTTGGCAGACTCTGTTGTGTTTACTGTTTACAAGAGAACTCCGTGAGACATGAAAAACTACACAACCGTGATAAGACTAGTGATACTTTTCTGCATCCTACCAAAATGCTGTGGCCAAAACCCAGCTGAATGGCCGTGGTCTGAAGCCACCATCAGGTACGCTCATATTCTAAGAACATATCCCGGAGATCGCCACCGAAACCTGGCAACAGTGGTGCTGCACAACTCTGAGGTATACCGCTCAAATAAATGGGAGCGAGATCCGAGAGAGGGGATTGGAACTTTAACTAAAACAATTAGTGAAAAAATAAATATAGGATGCAGAAAAGTAGACAGGTCCTTTTATAAAAAAGTTTCCACCATTAGAATCACTAATAATTTTCTAAAACCAGATGGGAAAAGCGATTCTCACCCCAACATTTCAGCAGAACTTTGTCCCACAAGGAAATGGACGCGTGCCAAACAAACACCTTTAGAATTGTGTTGTCGACAAGAATATGTTGATAACCACCCCCTGAGCCTAAAAGCTGACAATGCTGTAATCATAAAAAAATGTGATAATGAGTCTGCATTTGATTGTTGGTATACTTTCACCTTAACCAAACCGACTTATGTAACATGCAGTTGGTATGAAAACCCAATTAGAAAGCTTTCTTTTAAATTCAAAATAAACACCATAACCCAACCTGTTACGACCCCTACCGCTACTCAAACACAACCACCTGTGGTTCTTAGTCCAAAAATTTATAGTGTTAGATCATACGTGATTAAGAAAACAGGCCAAGAGCAAATAATGTCTAATCCATCATAGTCTCTTAAAAAAGTTAAGCTACTAATGCAAAACAATGTTTCAGAAATACAGCCGGCTTGCTCACCTTTCCTACAAGCCTCCTTTGAAAGATAGACTACCTGGCTATGGAGACGTACCCCTTTGAAGAAGCGAGTGCCAAGAAATGTCACTGGTATTCTGGGGACAGGACTGGGAATTCTAAATAGTATTGATTCAGAGGTACCGATAAACAAATTGACTGCCGCAACTAGAGATGTAGCCAAATTACAGCAATCACTGCAATCCTCCCTATTGGCCTTGGGAACCCATCAGTAGCTGTTATCAAATGTAGTACCAGATTGGGAGAAAATAAATGTAAACTATTCCAAACTGATAATTGATGCACTTGGTGCTACACAAACCAATGTTTCCTGGGCTCTCAGCTGCATCCAAGCTCAACTATGGATGCAGTCAGTTACTGCTTCAATTATAAGAGAAGGGGAAGAAGGTACTTTCCCTACTAAAATTCGGAAAATAATCTGAGATAGTGCCACTGATTTTAAAAGAAAATTCCAGTCCTGGTAAAAATTAGTGAATTTTACCTATAACCCTGTTACAAATACAGCCGCAGCCTTTGTGTTAACCATACGTAATGCTTCAGTGCATTTGATATTTCCTATCATTGCTCTAAGATTAAACCATGACGGAGCTGTTCTCTATCCTTTAGAACGTAGAGAATGAGCCCGTCAAGTTGATGGGAAATGGCAAACTGTTAACTTGGAAGCTTGCATAGCTCAAAGCCAACAAAGATTCATTTGTCATAGTAATGCAATTATAGCTCAAGATATTTGTTTGGACACAGAACAAAACATTTGTCATTTTGAAGTTCATCCTAATGAGACTCCTGAAACAGTGCTTATATACAGAAGCCATGAATGTGCATGCTTAAAAACTGCTTGTGATGCTATATTTGTAGAAGATATGCTAGTAAATACCAAAAATCATTCAAATTTCTGTGTTTGCAATTTTACTAAAATTACTAAATGGGATTTCTCCTATTTAGCTCCAGTTACTTCTCACCAACTTATACAATCCAATTATACTTTGATACACAAATTATTGCCTACACCCATTAAGATAGACTTAACTTTGGTAAAGCAATTGCTGCTCCACCAAGATTTAATTGACATTTTAGAAAAAATCAAAGAAGATGAGCAAAAGACCTTGGTGACAGTCCAACATGATGTAAAAGAAATCCATTCCATCTCAGAAAGACTAATAAAGGATACTGAACATAGGTGGTGAGATACTCTTTTCGGGTAGTCACCTACTGCTACAAGTATCCTGAACAGACTGTGTCATCCCATTGCTGTTCTTTTGATTTTAGTTTGGATTAGTTTTGTTTTGCAAACAATCCTGTATATAATAATTTGGAAAATGATAAAAAGATTGACAAGATTGACCACTGTGATGAAAGCACATAATTTGATTAGAGTTCCTTTTCCTATAGATAGGCCCAAAGCCATTGACGTGAAACAAAGTAGTTTGTAACTTAAATTATAAAACTTTAGATATTGTTTAAATTAACCTTGCTTTGATTGATTGTGATTACTTGAAAATTGTAATAGTTTTAGTATTTTGACTTAATTTTGTATAACTAAAAATTGTAGTTAGTCTTAATATGTTGAGTTAATTTTGTATGCCTAATTTTGTGATTAAAACTGTAATTGCTTTTAAAATTTTGAATTAATTTTATATGTTTAAGTTTGTAATCAATTAAAAAAATTGTTATAACAATCATTGTGATTATTTTGTGATCAATTATGACTAATAATCATTGTGATTATTAATTGTTTTGATTTTTTTCCTCCATTCCTTTCTTTTTCCCTTTTCTCTCTTCTATTTTCCTTGAGTTGTGCTACCGACGATTGACGAGTCCTGAAGACTTCGTGTCAACACTACAGATGAAGCTGTCCTGTCGACAATCGTGAGTCACGGGGTGGTGTAAGGGACGGTCCCTAAGTTCCTCATCTGCCTCACGATCATCGCCAAGGACTGAAGACCCCAAAAGGGGCTGGGACTAAAACCTCCCCCCCAATGCAGCAGTTCTGGCCTGACTAAGGTGGGAAGACTGCCAGCCATTGTCCACAGGTGCGCTCGTTGGACCGATACATCCCCCTAGGAACCGGCTTGGACAATAGGACTTCACGGCAGACTGGTCTCGGGCCGGCCTGTCCTGTGCTTGCCCTATACCTGTACGTGTTCCTGAGGTGGTTATTTGCTCTAAGTGCTGGAGTGCTGCACCTGATGCACCTAATGCTGAGCTCACCTTCTGGCCAACTGCCTGTCGCTTCAGAAAGGATTATAAGAGATACCTCAAGATCGCCCAAATTTTGAGATCTCCCCACGGAAGAAGACAGACCTATTGGCAAGACCACGAGAATATCGTCTCTCCGTCGGTAGCTATACCCATTTCTCTCTCTCTCTCTTTTACTTTATCCCTCTCCCCTCTCTCCCTTTCTCTCTTTTCTATCGCGTACTGTGCAAAAGTGCACTTAATAAAGTGTACTGCTTTTAAGCAAATTATTATTGTCCCTTGTTATATCTTTTGCGCCTTGAAATCAAACTCGAACCATCACGATTCCCGCCTGCATTAGCGGGTCGTGACATCGGGCAAGTGAAGAAAATGCAAAAAGGGAATCCCTCCAAAATAGTGGAAATTTTGCAGAAATAATTCGATGAAGGAAGAAATAAAAATCACTTGTTGAGAGATGAAAATCATTTGCTATGGGCTGCCTTGAGAGAGGAGTAGTCTAAGAATTTAAAAAATTCTGACCCCCAAAGGAGACAGGGGAAAAAGAAACTGCCCACTTGAATCAAAGATACCCCCAGAAGGAATTGGAATCAGTAAAAAATTGTGGAGAGGACTGCTGTCCACACTTACGAGCCCTGATTAAAACAGAATACAATTATATTAATGATGAGGATTTTGACCCTCGCATTGCCACTAAACAAGTGCCATATGGTGCTGCCGAGTTGGCCGAGTTAAAGAAAGAATACGACCGGCGCTCGTGTGAATCGGACACAGAATGTGTCTTCTGGGTGTCTCTCTTGGTGGTGACCAAATTAAGCTAAATGAACAAGAAGCGGGTGGTTACGGGGGACATGGAGTCTTCTTAACAACAGGAGATAAACGTGACACATGGTCCCTGACACAGCATGGATCTTTCTGGGCCGGGGGAATAAATCCTTTGGGAAGAGGGGACCCTTTAGCCATAGTTTGACCGACTCCTGGAAAGTGTCCACAAAGCCGCCTGCCTGCAAATGATATGCGGAAGGGAATTAATTCCGGGATTTGAATCCCCGATGCAATTACCTGTACAGCTTGAACTGATGACCCCTTTAATTCAGGGGCTCTTAGAATCCCTATTAAACCCACTGCAATCACTTTACAAAAAAACATAACGGCTTTAAGCCCTGTAGAAAGGCTGGCCGTGTTCCTTGGAAACCTGAGCGACCGAACCGGACCTACCGGTCCTGGGTTTGCTACGTATTCTGAACGGCCAGCTTTACACCCTAATCCGTATGCTTGTGATCGTAAAGTTTGGACGTGGAGCCGGGTTGCCAAAGACCTCATTAATTACAGGAGAAAATATGGATCTGTAAAAACCCTGGAGGAAAAATTGGAAAAAATAAAAGGTGTTAAGTATATTGAGGCTCCTCACAGCAAAAACTAGAGGAGGGAAGATGGATCTCTATAACCTTCAACGTTGGTTGTTATTGGGTATCAAAAAGGGGGTCCCCAGAGATGTGATGGATGGTTTACCCCTTGATAAAGTGAGTAAGGTAGACTGTATCAACTCCCTTGAGAAGTCAGGAGGTAAACACTTTGTGCTTCCAGGAGTAGAGATCATATCTGGGTTGGTCCAGGCTGGCGCTTTCAAAAGAGCTACAGGCGATAAAACTGTTAAAGCATCACAGGGATGGTTTGGAACTTTCCCAAGACCACAGGAAATTCAATCTGATAATGGCTCTCACTTTACTGCCAAAGTTGTACAGGATTGGGCAAAAGGTGAAGTAATTAAATGGACTTTTCACACCCCTTACTACCCTCGAGCTAACGGGACTGTAGGAAGGACCAGTGGTCTGTGGGAAGCTGTGAAAGGTGTGAATGATAGATAGGGGTAAATGGGTGTCCCATAACCGCTGCTTTTTGCCCGACAGCTCCGAGCATAATTCCCTCATTACGGGGACAAAGCGATTCCAAGAATCCAGCACATTACCCTGGACGACCTGTTTCGGTGGACCTCCCTACTGTAGCGGAAGTACCGCTAGTGCTAAAAACCCCTCTGAATAAACATGCATGGGTAGCCTTTGATGCTCTGGGGAAAGAGCAACAGATAAGTACTCTCTGGATTCTAATTTTCTGTCTCTTGTTGGCAGACTATGTTGTGTTTACTTTTCACAGGACAATTCCAAGGGACATGCAGGATTAATGTTGATTATTGTTGATTATTATTGATCAAATAGTATTGAATCAGAAATACTAATGAATACATTGCTTACCGCAGCTAGAGATTTGACCGAATTACAGCCACCGATGGAGTTGTCCTTATTGGCCTTGGGAACCCATTGGTGGCTTTTATCAAACATATTACCAAATTGGGAAAAGATAAATGTGAATGTCCACAAATTGAAAATTGACATGCTTGGTGTTACTCAAAGGAACGTCATCTTGGCTTTCGGCTGCATCCGGGCTCAATTGTGGATGCGGTTACTTGCTGCCTCAATTATAAGAGAAGGCAAAGAAGGCAATTTTCCTACTGAAATTCAGAAAATAATTTGAGATAGTGCCACTGATTTTGAAAGAGAATCCCAGTCCTGGTGGAACTTTGTGCTTTTTAACTTACAACGCTATTACAAACACAGACACCGCTTTTGTGTTTACCGTACATAATTCTTCAGTGCATTTGATATTCCCTATCATTAGGATTGAACTGTGACGGAGCTGTTCTCTATCCTTTTGAGCATAGAACACGGGCCCGTCAAATCGGTGGGAAATGTCAAACTGTTAACGTAGGATCTTGTATTGCTCGGGGACAACGAGGGTTCATTTGTGAAAGGAATGCAATCATAGTTCAAGATACTTGTTTGGACGCAGAACAAAACATCTGTCATTTTGAAGTTCATCCTAACGAGACTCCTGAAACAGTGCTTGTGTATAAAGGCAATGGATGTGCATGCTTGAGAACTGTGTGTGATGTTATAGTTGTAGAAAATCTAGTAGTGAATACTAGAAATCGTTCCAATTTTTGTGTTTGCGATTTTACCAAAATCATCGGATGTGATTTTTCTTATTTGGCTCCAGTTACCTCTCACCATGTTATACAATCCAATTACACACTGATACACAAACTATTGCCTACCCCCTTTGGAATGAACCTTACTTTGGTGAAGCAATGGCTGCTTCATCAGGATTTAATTCAAATCTTAGCAAAGATCAAGGAAAATGGGCAGAAAACCTTGGTAACTGTTCATCGCAATGTGAAAGAAATCCATCGTGTCTTGGAAAGGGTAAGAAAGGATGCTGAACACAGGTGGTGGGATACTCTTTCTGGGTGGTCACCTACTGCTACAAGTGTTCTGAACAAATTCTGTCATCCCATTATTGGTCTTTGGATTTTGGTTACAATTTGTTTTGTTTTATTAGCAAATTTATACATTATGATTTAGAGAATGATGAAATGATTAAAAAGATTGATGCGCACAATTTGATCGGTGTCCCTTTCCCTGTAGCCGTGCCCAGAGCCATTGACATAAGACAGAGCCGTTAGTAGCATGAATTATAAAAACTTTGGATAGGTTTAAAATTAATTTTAGGTTTTGATTTGTTTTGATTATTTGAAAAATTATTTTGTGATTAATATTGAGCATAATTGTACTTAAGGTTTTGAATCAATTTCTGTATTTTTGATCTTGTGATTTGTCATAATCATTTGAAATATTGTTTGAAGGAAATAGTTTAAATAATCATTGTGATTAATTATTGGTACAAATTGTTTTGATTATCTCCTATCTTTTTTCCTGTTGTTTTTCTCTCTCTTGTTTCTGTCTCTGGCTTTCCTGGGTTATGCTACCAACATGGATGAGTCCTGAAGACTTTGCCACAACACTACAGAACCTTGCTGATGGAGCTTTCCTGTCAACAATTATGAATCAAAGGGTGGTGTAACAGACGGTCCCTAAGTTCCTCATCTGCCTCACCACCGTCGCCAAAGACAAAGACTGAAGACTCCAAAAGGACGGCGACTAAAACCTGAGACCCCGCTACAGGAGCCCTGGCCTGGCTGAGGGGGGATGTCAGCCAACCGCTGCCTGCAGGGGCGCTTCTTGGACTGAGGCATCCCCGTGGAAACCCGGTGGAAACAATGGGCACGCCACGCTGGACTGATCTCGAACGGCTTTCGGACTGGTTTGTCCTATACCTGTCCTGTACCTGTTCCCTCAGTGGACAATTGCTGTACACATGGACATTTGCTCTAAGCGGTGGAGCGCTTTGTCCTGTTTCAGCGTAGCTGCCTGTGGTCTCCCCGCCTTCTGGCCACCTGCCTGTCGCTTCGCAAAGGACTATAAAGAGACCCCTCAAGATATGACCCGAATTTGATATCTCCCGACGGAAGAGTAAGACAAGTCTGTTGGTCAGCATGCACCACGAGGACTCTGTCTCTCCATTGGTAGCTATATCCCCTCTTCTCTCTTTCTCTCTCTTTTTTTCTCTCTTTATCTCTCTCTCTTTCTCTCTTTTCCTTCTCTCTCTCCCGCTATCGCAAATAGTGATGTGTGCACTTAACAAAGTGTACTGTTGTTGAGAGCAGATTGTTGTTGTCCCCTGCTGTGCCTTTTGCACTCTGAGATCGCTCGAACCATCGTGACTCCTGCCTGCATTAGCGGGCTGTGACAGGCTGAGTTTGGTTTCCCATGGAAAAAGGGCCACTGTTGATGTCTAATGCCCCACGCCTGCCACTGGGCTTCTGCCTGCTGAAATTCCACTAAAATTCTGAACGGATGAGGACTTCTCCCAGATGCGAGCTGCCGCGAGTTGGAAGCCTGGCTGCCCTTGGAGTGCCAAACGGCTCCTACAAACTGACATCGGGAATCTGGGGGCTGAGTTTGGTTTCCCATGGAAAAGGGCCACCGTTTGTGCTTAAAGCCCCATTGCTAGCACTGCGCTTTCACCCAGTAAATCTACAAATGCTGCAGGATTTCTCCCAGATGCAAGTTGCCACAAGTTATAATCCTGGTTACATACAAACCCAAAATCTATTTCTATTACTAACATTGAAAAAAAATCTCAAATTTTAACTGCAATAAAACCTAAGAAAACCCTATTAAAAATAAAATCTAAAAATCCCATTTCAACTTACCCAAAACCCCAACCATTCCAAAGCAATATTTTTTTAGTGCCGAAAAACCTCAAACATTTAAAATAACTACTACGAAAATGCCCTCTATCGACCGTGCCACCAATATCATATAAAACAAATAAATTATTCTCTTCATACAGCACACACTTATAAAAATATGTAAATCTCTCTGAAATCTGGACAATAATTACAAATTAGCCCAAAAATAAAAACTTTAATCTCATTAACAAAACACTCCAAAACAAACACAACCTAAAAAATGTCACCATACAACCAACTACCAGCAAACGAACCGCTCTACAATCTTCTCACTAACAGTTCTTATCACATCATAAAAATGGTACAAAAATAAAAAACAACCATATAGAATTCCACACAACAAATCACAAAAACTAGCAAAAAAGATAAACCAAATTACTAAACTCAAAACTGTACCATTAATCGTAACCATGACTAAAGAAAAAGAATCAAAGCTCTATCTCTACACTAACTCAAAAATAATAACCAATGCTCTATAAAATTCACTTAAAAAAACCAAACTAATGACCAACATGTAAAAATATAAACTACTGAAATAGAGACATCACTACCCAAAAAACCTACCCAAAATACCCTACCATATCAATAGCCACGTTGCCAAAAATAAAACTAACTAAAAACACCGAGACAACAAACAAATCAAACTACAAAAATAAAAATATCACAAATAAACTTAAATTACCAACACCAAATATTATTCCTCAAATCATCAGAACAAAAACACCACCGATATATACACACAAAATCAAAAGATCACTTTAACCATAAACAGTACCTTCCAAATTATCCATTAAAGTCCAGCTGGCGCTGAGGTTCGCAGAGGGCTTCTGAGGCACCCCGAGAGTATCTCGTTAAAGACACCCTGGGGGGTCAGCGCAGCCCTGTCAGCTGGAGAGAAGGCTTCGGCAGAGAGCAGGCAGTGATTTCAGCTCAGTGATTTAGCTCAGTGATTCCAGCCCTGCTCCTGCGAGGTTTCTTCTCTGTTGCCCGGCCCGAGAGAGAGAGAGAGGGAGACTTCGTCTGGCAAATTCCGCAGAAGGTAGTTTATTATGAGGGTCCAGCGAAGGGAGCCAGGACGACAGCACTCCCCGGGAGACCAGGGAAACCCAGGGGTTTTATAGGACACCAAAGGGGGATGGAAAGGGTACAAAGCCAATCGTTTAAGACAGATCTGCATAAAATCTCGAAGGGGCTTCTGGGTTTATCCAAAAGGTCGCCGTGACCAAAAGCTTTCCCTTATCTTAAGGGCTCTGGAAAGAGATTGTGCAATCCCTTTCAGGCTGCTCTCCAGGGCAGGGCCACCGGGGCTTTGTCCACACCCACAACTCCCCCTTTTATATTTAGTAAAAAGGCCTCACCAGCCGTTCTTTTAAAGCAGCGAAGGAGGCATGAGAACATAAGTAACACAATAACAATCACAATAAAAATCCATAAAACACTTTTAACCAAAGAGGCCACCCATCCTGTCAACCCCCATTGCCCGAAGAGATTGTCAATCCAGTCCAGAGATTTTTCTGTTTTTATGTCTTTCACTAGTCCTTCTAGTTTCTGTATGTTCGCATGGATGGATGTTGAGTGTGAAGAAAGGTTGAAACAGCACATTCCCTCAAAGTCCTGGCATCCGTGTCCATTAACAAGCAGCAAGTAGTCGATCGCAGCACGGTTTTGAAGGGTTGCTTGTCTGGTGGTCTCTTCATCCTTTAAAAGATCACTTAAGGCAGCAGATGTGGCATTGGCTTGTTTACTGAGCCAGCACCCCAGGTGATCTATATCACCGAGGGCTTTAAGCGCAGCTAACCAGGGAGTGAACACGGAAACTGCAATTCGCTCTACCCAGTGTATGTTGTAAATATGACTGTCACAGTTTGCATCATATTCTGAATAGGATCTCTTTTGGCGGGAGGATACCTTTGTTTTCCTCCAGTTATGTAGAAGTGTAATATTTGGAGTGAGGGTAGAAAGCTTACCAAGGCTACAGGGGCCCCCTTGGAGGCGTGAGGGAATCCCAGCCCACACTCTGTCACCACAGATAAAAAACATCCCTTTGGGTAGTACTTTGGGGTGCAGAGTGGACATAGAAAGTATGTGACTGGTATAGTTGCACCAATCATGATTATTGTAGGCTTTATTAATTGGTGATATGTCTTTTCTATAAGTGTTTTTTGTTTGGTCAATTCCTGGCCAGTGTTGATTTTTGTGTCTGAAGTAAAATTTGATACAATATGTTGCCTTAGAGGACCCCAGCAGGTTCAATTCTTGGGGTTCATCTTTGGCATCTGGCAGAATTTTGGTCCACTCATCCCAAGTGTCTACTGGATTGGGTCTTTTACCTGTGGTGCAGAGGATTTCTGAATTAATGATGGGCCAGTCATCTGCTACAAAGGGAATTCCTACCAGACATGTAGAAAGTGGGTTATCTACGCTTCCCATAGACAGACACAGATTTTCTTGTTTGAGTGTTTTTGCTAGGGTTACCCAAATGTTGTGGCTGGGCTGTGGGACGACCCAGCTGCAGGCATGAGGCATGATGGAGAGCATCCAGGCAGCGATGAGGACAGCATCAGCGCAGATAAATTTCATCTCTGAAACAGGGATGGGGGTTCTGAGAGGGAATACAAGCGAGAATGATTAGCTTTGTGGTGAGAGGGAAGGGTTTTTTTGGGGTTTAGGGAGGTTTGGCAGGGGTTGAGGGAGGGGGATGATCTGGGGTGAAAAGGGGTGTTAACACACAAACTGGGGATCAGCTTTTGGTCAGACTATATCTGGCCTATGGCTTGGTTTTTCCTGGGCATTTTGCTCAGCTCTGTTTCGTCTGCTGTCGGGTGACGGGACGGTTTTTCTGGTTGGTGGTCATGCGGCGACGTCTCCGTCTCCAAGCTGAGCTGGTCTGGTTCTGGGGAGGTCTTGTAATTGATTCAGGAGGATTTTTGTCCGTGTCTGTGGGAGCATTATTAGCAGAGCTCAGGTATGGTTTAATGTTCTTTCCTGGAAACCATTTCAGTCCAGATGGCAGTTGGACACAGGCATAGCCTCTCCCCCAGGTAATCAATTTGAAAGGGCCAGAGATCTGGTGTGTTTCTGGATCTTTTACCAGCACTGGTGGTTTTTCTGTGAGCTTAGAATGGGATGAGTTTGAGAAGTGGCGGAGTATTGGAGGGTCAGGTTCTGATGACGTGCAGTTTAAGAAGTTGATGACATAGAGGGCCTTACAGAGTCTTTCCACAGGTGACAGAATTTCTGTCTCTCTCCGCTGCTGATGGAGGGTTCTTTTGAGGGTTTGGTGGGTCCTTTCAACAATGGATTGCCCTGTGGGGTTGCCGGGTATACCTGTCTTGTGTCTTACCCCCCACTGACTGAAGAAGTCTTTCAACTTGCGGGAGGTATAGGCTGGACCATTATCTGTCTTTATTTCTTTGGGGACTCCCAGGGTGGAGAATGCCAAGAGAAAGTGTTTGATGGTGTGTGTGGCATTTTCTCCTGCATGAGCTGATGCAAACACTGCTCCAGAAAATGTGTCAACTGACACATGCACATATTTTGACTTCCCAAAGGATGGGAAGTGAGTCACATCAGTTTGCCACAGCTGGCAGCTGTTCAGTCCACGGGGGTTAACTCCGGTACCCATAGATGGTATCTGGTAGTTTTGGCAGTTTGGGCACGTTGCAACGATGGCTTTTGCGTGATCTTTTGGGAGCTTGAACATTCTGACGAGGGCAGGTACATTTTGGTGGTAGAAAGCATGTGACAGTTTCGCCTGGGCGAAGATGTCAGGGACGTTTGCAGTCTCTACTGGCATGGCCAGTACATCTGCTCTCCTGTTCCCTTCTGCGATGGGACCAGGAAGGTCAGTGTGTGACCTTACGTGCATAATATGGTAAGGTTGTTTCCTGTGGGAAATTAAATGAATGAGTGTAGAAATTAGTTGGTACAATTTTGGATTAGGGACTTCCTTGAGGAGAGCATGTTCGGCTCTTATGGCTATACCGGCAACATAAGCAGAGTCTGTGACTAAATTAAGAGGTTCATTTTTGAATTTTTCAAAAGTTCTGACCACAGCTGCCAGTTCTGCAATTTGTGGAGACCCGTCCACAATTTGGATGTCTGACTCCCATTCTCGGGTCTTTGGGTTCTGCCAAGTCATCACTGACTTGTGGGATGATCCAGAGCCATCTGTGAAAACAGTTACGGCTTCTAGGGGTGTCCGGCTCTGTACTAATTTTGGGGTCAGATGGAAGGCTACATCACGATTAAAAAGTCTGTGTTTTGGCATGTGGGTGGAAATTCTCCCTGTGTAGCTGTCTAGGGCGAACTGGAGGCTCTCATTGGTCTGAAGCAAATCTTCTAAATTTCCAGCAGTTAATGGCAGGTATATGCATGCAAACTCACACCCTGCAAGAGAACGGATGCGAGCCCTGGCTTTTTTTATTAAGTGTGCTATTATTTCTTGGAAGGTGGTGATTGTCTTTGTGGGTTGGTTACTTGTAAAGATCCACTCAAGTATCAGCAAAGGGTCTCTGAGTTGAGAGTCCCATTGGAATATCAGTCCATGAAATCGAGGGGCTTTGCCCAGGACAGCAAACAGGAGAGGCAGGGTAGGCTCGACGCGATGGGCTTGATGTGAAGACAGGGCTTCCTGGACTCTGGCGATGGAGTCTCGGGCTTCTGGTGTGAGGGTACAGGGAGAGTTAATGCTCTCATTGCCCCGGAGAACGTTGAAGAGGGGGGCGAGGTCTTCTGTTGTGACCCCCAGCAGGGGGCGTATCCAATTTATAGATCCACACAAGCTGTGCAAGTCCCTCAGAGTCTTTGGGTCGTCTCGGATGGTGAGCTGCTGGGGTACGATGGTCCTCTCGCGGATCAGGAGGCCGAGGTAGGTCCATGGGCTGGTGTGTTGCACTTTGTCCTCACGAATCTCAAACCCTGCTGATTCTATGGTTTCAATAGTCTTTTTAACAGTTCGGTCCTGGTAGGTTTTGTCTGCTGCACAGATTAGGATATCGTCCATGTAATGATGGATTATTGCTTCTGGGAATAAGGTCCTGATGGGGGACAGGATATGGGCAACATACCATTGGCACAGAGTCGGCGAGGCCTTCATTCCTTGGGGTAAAACCCGCCAGTGGTACCTCTTGAGTGGGGCTTGTCTGTTGAGGGATGGAACGGAGAAGGCAAACCGTGGAGCATCTTGTGGATGAAGCGGGATATGGAAGAAACAGTCCTTTATGTCAATGACGGTAAGCATCCAGTCTCGGGGCAGCATCGATGGTGATGGCAGGCCGGGTTGGAGGGGTCCCATGTCTTCGACGAGTTCATTAATTCTGCGTAGATCATGGAGCAGTCTCCATTTGTCCTTGCCGGGCTTTTTCAATACAAAAACAGGAGAGTTCCAAGGGCTGGTGGTCTCAGCGATATGTCCTTTGGCGAGTTGCTCCTCCACCAGGTTTTCTAGAGCGCGCAGTTTTTCTTTTGACAGGGGCCACTGTGGGGTCCAGATTGGTGTGTCACTTTTCCAGGTAAGCTGGGGAGTGGGTGGCGGCGCGCTTTTCTCAGTGGCCCCTATCAGAAATCCTGGTTGGAGATTCGGAGGGACGCCCCCCATTGGGATAGGAGGTCTCGGCCCCATAGGGTGATGGGGGCCCTTACCACATATGGCCGGGTGGTTGCCATCTTGCCCTCAGGTCCTTCGATGATGACATTCCGTTTGCTCCTCATGGAAACAGCAGTCCCACCAATCCCAGAGATCACACCTGCCACTGGCTCCAGTTCCCAGTTGTCTGGCCATTCAGAACGTGCAACAATACTAATGTCCGCACCTGTATCCAGGAGTCCTGGTCTGTGGACTCTCTCTCCTTTGCAGAGCAAGGTGCATTCGATGATTGGCCTATTCGGGCCCACAACCTGGGTCCACATCACTGTCGGGTTGAGTGGGAGCTGTTCCGGGAGGTTCTGTGGAAGCAAGAAGGCTTGTGCTATCGGTGTTCCCTGTGAAAGAAAAAAGGGAGGGTCCGTACAGTAAAGCTGAACAAGAATTTCTTGTCCAGGGAGCACAGTCTGTAGTTCTGGCAATACGGAAATTTGCTCTGGGCAGTGGAAGGTGTCACTCAAGACGAGGATGTCCGACGGGCCTCCTGGGGGTCCGTATTTTCCTGTGGGGATACGATAAAATTGATTGTTGGCAAGGTTAAGAGACAGTGATGTTACCAACTGACGGCGTGTTCCTGTCTGTGAGGCTCCGGATGTTGGATCCTTCTCATGTGTTCTGGGATCCCCTGGGACGGTGTGCCACGATGTCTCCACTCTCTGGGCTGCTGGGTGAGATGGTATGGCCTTTGATTTGTATTTCGGACGCGGGGCCTGACCGCGCCCTGCTGGAAGTTTCCCTGACGCTGCTGGTACTGCTGTGGTCTCTGGTGTCTCTGAATGCGGTGGTCCTGGATGGGTGATCTTTCAGGACAGGTCTTGATGAAGTGCCCGAGTTCCCCACACAGGTAACAGCGGGAGTTCTCCTTTGACATAGCTATGGCAAAAGCACCAGAAACTCCGTCCACAATACCTTTGACGACTGCCTGGGTCATGTTATTCTCCGTAGACGCGTAGCGTGTGCAGCTTTCCACCATCTGTTCGATAGTTGGCTCAGTATCTAAGGGTAAAGCTCTCAAAATACTTTTACATTGTTCATTTGCATTGGTCATGGCAAGTTTTGTTAAAAGTTCTTTTCGCCCCTCTGGGCTTTCAATCTGTTTTTCCAGGCTTAATTTAAGTCTGTCTATAAATTGGACAAAGCTTTCATTTGCTGCTTGTTTGATATGAGAGAAGTGTTGTGTAGGGACAGAGTCATCAGGTGTGAGGAGCAGAGATGTTTTTGCAGCAGTGGCTATGTCGTGTAGCACTCCTTCAGGTAAGGTGTTTGCCTGGTCTAGGGGTTTCTGGAGGTCACCTTCTCCAGCAAGTTGCTGAATTGTTAGGTTCCTCTGATTTGGATCATTACTATAGGTATCTGATAATGTTTTTAGGTGTTTTTTCCATCGTCTGTCCCATAACATATATTCAGCAGGGGTAAGAAGGCAGGTAACAATATTTTTAATATCATGTGGTACTAGTGTGTAAGCAGAGAAGGTGGCTTCAAGTAGATTTTTAAAAAAGTGAGAACTTCTACCATGTTCTTTTGCTGCTCTGCAAAGTTCTTTGAGTTCCTTGTAAGGGATAGGATCCCATGTCCTTATGTGTGAAGAGCCTCCTCTTTTGCCTTTTCCTATAATAACTGGAAAAGCTGTGATGTTTTGGGCTATTTCCCAATTACCTGCCTGTGTAGCTTGCCTTCGTGTTTCTACCCAGTGGTCATCTGAATCGGAGTCTGAACTAGATGTGGTACTATCAGAGTCTGAATGAGCAGTGGTGGGATGGTGTTGAGCAGCAAAAGCCTTTGCACGGCGATTTCGGGGTGCTGGCTTTGCCTTGGGCAGGGCAGGGGGGGTGGGGGGTCGGGGGGGATGGGGAGGGAGGGGGTTGCCGCAGCAGCACGGCGGATGCTGAGGGGAAGGGAGGAGGGGGGGGTTGCAGCATTCGTTCGCGGCGCCCGCGGTCACTGCGGAGGGTGGGAAGGGGGTGGGGGGGTGACCGCAGCCGTTTGCAGCGCCCGCGGTCACCGGAGCGGGGTGTGGGGTGCAACACGGAACTGCGGAGGGAACGGGGACACGTGGCTGCTCCGGCGCTTGTCGGGGATCGGCTGCGGGGTGCAGCGGGACCGGGGGTACTCGAGGAGCGGCGCTAGGACCCGGCGTGTCGGCGGCGCTCGGCAGGGCTGTGGCGGGACCGGCCCCTGCGGCTGCCGGCGGCACCGTTGCTATGGAGAGGCAGGGGGGCGGGGAGACGCTGGGGATCGCGGGTGCCGGCGCCTGGGACGCGGCCGCGTGGGGCGGGGGGGGCGGGGGAGGGGCGGGGGGGGGAGAGGCAGTCACGGCAGGGGGGGGGTCTCGGGAAAGCACGGCGCGGGGACGGGGTGAGCAGCGGCTGCCAGCGGGTGCGGGGGGGGCAGGGCACACGCGGCGGTCCCGGCTGGGGTAGGGGCGGGGTCCGGGACGGCAGGAGGGCGGCACGGGGGCTCGGGGGCGGGTTCGGGGGCGGAGCGGGGTGGATTCGTCAGCTCCGCACTCGGAGCTGGGGGTGGGGGGCGACGAGGCACGGCATCGGCATGCAGGTCTTTAACATGTGAATAGGCAGCGGGTTTGAATACATTATGTTGCGGCGGCAGCAGGGAGGGGGAAAAACAGGTTTCGCCGGTTTGACCAGAACCGGGAGGGGAGGGGCGAGAGATCTCGGCGCCGCGGCAACTTTGAATGTCTACTGTTCTTATGATGAGGTGAAAAATTGGA
This sequence comes from Phylloscopus collybita, assembly GCA_027886175.1. NCBI lineage: Eukaryota > Metazoa > Chordata > Aves > Passeriformes > Phylloscopidae > Phylloscopus > Phylloscopus collybita. Next base: position 165,031 of record JAJNNQ010000178.1, on the reverse strand, counting down.
AAAAAGAATGCAACAGAATAGTCGCCCGAAGCCTGCGTGGTATATAGTTTTTTCCCGACTTCGTCCCAAAAGGGGTTAGAGGATAGAGAGTCTACAGTTATATCAGGGAAATTTTTTGTTAACCAGTGAGAAAAGCGTTTTAAATTTTTTTTTGGAAGGTTTTTCTGAGCTAGTTTTTCACGAATCATGCTTTTAAGGAGGGGGTATATCTCTCTCTTAGGATGAGAGGCTTTGACAAGCCTATTTCCCATCTTAAGTTCCCGTGATTTCACCCAGCAGAAAAAAGAAAAAAAAAAGAAAAGAAAATATAAAAGGGACGCAAAAGTGTGTGAAAGCGCTTTATACTTACCCGTCCTTGTGGCGTCCGGGGGTCTGCTTGGGTGAACGGGCCGGCCGAAATTCGCTCCTCTGAGTGGATGGAAACGCGAGGGTCACGAATTGCCCTGGGTCCAAAGCCGGTGCTAAAACGCAGCAGATTCTTCGGTCCAGAGCTCGGCACTCGAACCAGCTGTTATCAGCCCTTAAAAAGGGGCGCAGCTTCTCCCTTGGACAGCAGGGTCCAGAGTCCAGAGGGTAGTTCGGGCGCCAATTAAAGTCCAGCTGGCGCTGAGGTTCGCAGAGGGCTTCTGAGGCACCCCGAGAGTATCTCGTTAAAGACACCCTGGGGGGTCAGCGCAGCCCTGTCAGCTGGAGAGAAGGCTTCGGCAGAGAGCAGGCAGTGATTTCAGCTCAGTGATTTAGCTCAGTGATTCCAGCCCTGCTCCTGCGAGGTTTCTTCTCTGTTGCCCGGCCCGGGAGAGAGAGAGAGGGAGACTTCGTCTGGCAAATTCCGCAGAAGGTAGTTTATTATGAGGGTCCAGCGAAGGGAGCCAGGACGACAGCACTCCCCGGGAGACCAGGGAAACCCAGGGGTTTTATAGGACACCAAAGGGGGATGGAAAGGGTACAAAGCCAATCGTTTAAGACAGATCTGCATAAAATCTCGAAGGGGCTTCTGGGTTTATCCAAAAGGTCGCCGTGACCAAAAGCTTTCCCTTATCTTAAGGGCTCTGGAAAGAGATTGTGCAATCCCTTTCAGGCTGCTCTCCAGGGCAGGGCCACCGGGGCTTTGTCCACACCCACAATCCATAAAGAAAAAATATATGTTGCAATCAAAGAAGCCAAATAAATAAACCCCTGTAACATAATAAGCAACAATCCAATTATAAATATCAGGAAACCTTCACAGATTAACTACATCATACTTCTTCAAACCCACCAAAACAAACACTACATAGGCACTATGAAAAAAGCCACCACCTAATAAATAAAAACCTCCCCTATACCTCCTGGTGCAGCCAATTACACCATCGTAAACCTCAGAAAACATCGCCTTTCAAAATACAATACTCCACCAAAAAAAATAATCAACAACAAAACTCAATTTGAAAACAACCGGATCAGTATGTAGGCTAAGAAACGTAACATTAAATAGACCATACCCCTTATCATACACCAGCTACAAACAAAATAAAACTGTACTAGAAGTTATTAAAAAACACCTGAAAACAACTAAACAGAGAAAAAGTTAAAAAATTAAAGTTCTTTTCTTCTCACAACCCCCATTTCTTTTTTTCTGGGGGGGTGAGGGAGGAATTAGCAAAATGAAGTTAAAAACAGAAAGTAGAAAAAATTCCCCTAACAAACCCACACTGGCTTACCAGCCTGCTGCTGCCCAGCACAAAAGTTTGTCCCTTGGCACCTCCTTTAAGCAATGCTCCACATCCAAGTGCATCCATGTCCTCCTCCAGGCCCAAATTCCTTCTGTGGGATGCCCTCACCCCCGGGAGCCCAGCACAAAGCCCACTCCTCCAGCAGCTCCATGCTGAAGTGAGCTGACGGAAAACCTCTTACAGCAGCCATGTTGCTTCATCATCCTAACAGCTCACACCTGTAGGCTGCCCTGCCCCCTCATCATCCTAACAGCTCACACGTCTGGGCTGCCCTGTCCCCTCATCATCCTAACAGCTCATACCTGGTGAGCTGTCCTCTCCCCTCATCATCCTAACAGCTCACACCTCTGGTCTGCCCTGCCCCCTCATCACAACTTTTTAGTTTTGTTTTGTTCTGTTTTGTTTTGGTTTTTTTGAGGACACTGGGAAACGATTAGCAGGATGAAATTGAAAAGTGAAAGGAGAAAAGTCCTCCCTACAAACCCACACCGGCTCACCTGCTGCTTGCAAGCACAAAGGTTTGTCCCTCAGCACCTCCTTTAAGAACTGCTGCACTTACAAGCGCTCCCTCGGACCTCCTCAACCCTCTGCTCCAACAGCTCCAGGCTGAAGAGACCCCAGGCTCCCCACGTCAAGCAGCCCTGCCCCTGGCAGGAGCCACACTCTCATCATCCTAACAGCTCACACCTGTGAGCTGCCCTGTCCCCTCATCATCCTAACAGCTCACACCTGTGGGCTGCCCTGTCCCTCATCATCCTAACAGCTCACACCATTGGGCTGCCCTGGCCCCTCACCATCAGTTTTTACTTTTTTTTGTTTTGGTTTGGTGTTTTTTTTTTTTTTTTGAGGACACTGGGAAAGGATTAGCAGGATGAAATTGAAAAGTGAAAGGAGAAAAGTCCCCCCACAAACCCACACCGGCTCACCTGCTGCTCCCGAGCACAAAGGTTTGTCCCTCAGCACCTACTTTAAGAACTGCTGCACGTAGAAGCGCTCTCTCGAACCTCTTCAGCCCTCTGCTCCAGCAGCTCCAGGCTGAAGAGAGCCCAGGCTCCCCTCTTCAAGTAACCCCGCCCCTGGCAGGAGTCACCCCCTCATCATCCTAACAGCTCACACCTGTGAGCTGCCCTGCCCCCTCATCATCCTAACAGCTCACACCTGTGGGCTGCCCTGTCCCCTCATCATCCTAACAGCTCACACCTGTGGGCTGCCCTGCCCCCTCATCATCCTAACAGCTCACACCTGTGAGCTGCCCTGCCCCCTCATCATCCTAACAGCTCATACCTGTGGGCGGCCCTGTCTGCTCATCATCCTTTACAGCTCACACCTGTGGCTCTGCCACTCTCAGTGTGAGGGCAGGGCAGGGGCAGAGGGGATTTGCTACTCATTCCCTACACACTTCCTGCTCTGCAGCTGACACACTGCAGCAGCAGGCTTTCTTTGTTATGGATAAGGACCCCTCTTCTCCTGCAGGTGCTGAAGGCTGGAATTGAGATTTTGCCTCTAACATCCCACATGCCTGAGGTTCGTAACTCCTTAGGAACTTCCCCAGCAATCATGAGCCTTCATTTACAATTTTGCTTTTGGAATCACTACTAACTTGTCTTTCTGTGGAGGTGTTTCAAGCATTCGTAGAGAGTTCAGGAGCTGGGTTGGCTTGTTTCTGATTTAACTGACAAGCCCAGGCTAAATCCAAATGCCCAGGATGACAGGGAAACATGGAGACAGTTTATAAATACTCCCCTTCCTTGCAATTCAGCCCTTTTTTGCACATCCCCAGAGCACATTTATTCCATCCTGTCTTCCCTACAACACCTCTCCAGCACAAATACCACTTCTCAGACACAAACCCAACAGAAATGTACTACAAGGTGCAGCCGGGGTGTGGCCAGGGCTTGGCAGGGGCCAGGGGGAAGGGGCCGTGGCTGGGAGAGGAGTTTGCCTCAGAATCCCAAGGCCTTTTTGTGGGGTGGGGTTGGGAGGCAAAGGTGGTTTTAATTTGGTTTGGTTTTGACCTTTTTTGGTGCTGAATATTGGGGAGGGGAGGGGTGGGGTGGGGATGAGGGTGTATTCTGTCAGTTTTCCATTTTGCTCAGATGGAGTGTGGGGGTTTTGGCTCCATGCTGGAAAACTGTCTTGAGAAGCTCCTCTATAAATCAGTTTTGCTGAGCCTTGGTTTTTTTACAGGTGAGAGGGGAACATGTAACATGTACTCTTAGGGTGTGTTCTTTGGGAAAGCACAGAGACATTCCTGCCTTTGTTTCTCCCCCTTAAATCTTTTGTGTTGGATGGCTGGGGGGTGAGACTGAAGATTTTAATTAGCCTTTAACTTGGAAAGAACATGGAATGAGAAAACAGCTTTTTAAGATTTGTCTTCTTGACTGATTTATGAAGTAACTTCAATAATAAAATGTCTATGGCAGACCCCATCAAGTTTTGAAGAACTACTTCTTTGAAATGGAGACAGCTTTTGAGTGATGTGAATTATTTCTGCTAGCTTAAGCTTTCCTTTTCAAGGCATTTAGGTAGCCTCAGCCCCGGCGTTGAACAATGGTGCCTGAGGGAAAAGGAAGCAGGGACAGAGGGGTTGAAAAAGGCGTGTGAGACTTGCCTTACATGTCCCTAGTCTGGGAAGGTACTGAACATCAAATGAAACTCAGGACAGCTGGGGTTCAGTTGCTTTTGGGTTTGTGATCTGTTTTGGGGCTTTTATCACTGGGGCAAAGAATATTTAACTTTCCTTGCCTGGAGGAGCTGTTTTCCTTGTCTTGCCTTTGTCATGAGGTGTGACAGTTTTGCACCCAAAACTGTGTGTACTGTGTCCAGTGTTTGGTGCTTTTGCCTGTGGTCTGGCATTGCCAGGGGTGGGGTTTCTTTTAGGAAAGCAGCTCCTTCAGGATGTGCTTCCTTGAGCTGGATGTCTGGGAGAGGTGTTGGAATGGCAGTCGCAGTAGTTTTTCATGGTTTCCACGCTCTTTCACCCAGTTCATTCCAGTCCATTTCAGAATGTGATGCAGAGCAGAATGACTGCAGTTCAACTGTAAGTACAGTTCAGCCAGAATGGGTGCATGAACTTCAGCATCAGAGGTGTAAATGCTTGGGCATCTGTGAGTTTGCTGGAACCGGTGAAGTCCCAAGACCTGAACAACAGGCCCTGAGCTCAAGTTGACTTTGAGATGAAAGTTTAAACCAGATGTTGTGGTTGTATCCCCTCAGTAGTGAAAGAACCAGGTTCATGAGTGTTCTGCACTAGGTCACTGCTCATTAGTGAAACATGGCTTGACCTTTCCATGTTTAGATGTCACTGTTGGACACGAAAGAAAGACACGGAATTGTGATTCAGAAGGCTGATGCTCTAAAAAGGGGCTGGTTTATTCTCAGAACCTATTTTTATACCCTTTTACAATGTGCCCACCTAAGAGGTGGGATCCTTTGAACCATTGGTCACACCAAGGGTCAACAAGCAAAGTCCCTCCTTAGGAGAGAAATGTGAAAAACTAGATAGTTTAAAAAGTATGACCTTGTTTACCAGTTTTGGTCCCTGGGAAAGAACTTCAGAGAACCTAAACACGACAAGCAGCGACTACATTTAGAGGCCAGGCAGGGCCCTGAAATCAGTCCTGTGGCCTTGCTGGGAGGTGCAGGGGCAAAGGCAGCCCCTTTGATGGGGCCTAGGGGGTCACATCTTGGACATCCCTGTCTCCAAAGCTGACTAAATAGTCCCTCCCAGTGACCCCCGACCTGTGGGAGTCCAGAGTGTTCCTCTGGAAACAGAAACCTGTACAGGGGGGTTTAAAACCTGTACAGGGGGGTCTGAGATTTGTGCAGTGGGGTTGCAGACCCTGGCATGGACCCCAGGCAGGCAAGGGTCTCGATTATAGTCCGTGGGAAAAATTACCAACACTATGGGATGAATTGCAAGCCCTCAAAGCTAGTAGAAAGTATTAATAGTTTCACATTAGGGGTTTTAAGATAAGAATGACCAGAGACAAGATGGAGGATTCTGGGCATTACTCTAGAGTCTTCTCCCTCTTCGTCTCCATTTTGTGCAGTGGTGATAACATGAAGTAGATTTAGAGGGATTGGGTCAAAGTAGAAAACACCTGTTTAGTGTCAAGTGCATGCATTCGGTCACAATTGTAAATAATGTACATGCAATTATCTGTATATAAGATGACGAGCTGGGAGCAGGCGGGCAGTCGTCACCTGTTGCCCGTGCTGTCCAGACCTTGGCAGAGCTCAGGGAAAAGTATAGAGATAAGATAAAATAAACAAGGAGAGAAACCTTGAAAAAGAACATCTGAAGACTCCTCGTCTTTTCTGTGGGTGGCTCAGGGCTTTCCGAAGGACGACCACCCTCATTCTCGGGCAAGCAGAGACCCCGAGAACTGGCGTCCCTGGGTGGGCGTCGCCCAGGGAAGTCCTTCGTCCAGAAGAGTCCTCAGAAGCCAGCAAGAAGCCCCCAGAAGCCGAGGAGCTGAATTGCCATCATCTGAACTGAAGACCAGAGAAGGAAGAAAAGGACGAGAGCAGCTGATCTCAGGTTCGTCTCAGACAGACGGATTTCCAAGGGCCCTGGAGTTCATCGTCCTGTCAAATGCTGGTCGGTGATCGGGAACCTCCGAGCTGAACCGGAAAGCACCTGCACTTTGGTTCTTTCAGTGGTAAGACCAGTTGAGATACAAGATCACACGATGGGGGGAATTATGTCCCTGTCCCAGGAGCAGCTCAGCTTGCTGTCTGCCTTGCAGGGGATTGTTTCAGCTCACCCTGCGGGTCTCACAGAAAAAGAGCTCCATTCGTTACTGCTCTGGGTGAGATGTAATTAACCTTTCTGTGAGACAACAGTGTTATTTGAACCGGGGTTTTGGCAAGAGGCAAACAGGGAATTATATCATCAGGCGACTCAAAAGGACAAGATAGCTTTGAAACTCGTGACGGCTGCGAGAGTTATGTTAAAAGCAGTCACAGGGCGAAGCATAGGAATTCCTTTCCCTGACCCACCATGGGGGGGAGGGGGATGAACAAGGTGACTCCTCTGCTAGTCGGTTACTAGCGGAGACAGGTGTTGGCCATCACCCAGCGGTTAAAGGGTCTCCTGCAGGAGACAGATTAGAGATGACAGCTTGTCTCAGAAGCAGCGGGGGATCAGCAGCTTTCCACACAAGGGAACAAAGGCATTGAGTTAGACGATTTCCCAAAATTTGTCCCGGGGAACTTAAAGCTTTTAATACACCCCAGTGAGGAGGAAGATCAGGACATGCTCTCTTTCGAGGCGTGCCCTGCGGAGGCAGGAGACGCACCCCAGGAGGGGGGATGGGAGAGTCGAGAATCTAGCCCACCAAGGAGCCCGTTCGACCCCCCTTCGACGCCGCGCAACAGCCCTCCGGTGCTTCCCCTTTCCTCGGAGATAGTGGGGCGGGGGAGGGAAATGGCAAGCGACGGGCTGGGGATGCGCGGGGCGGTGGAAGAAGGTGGGGTTCCGTGGAAACCGCGCGGGCAGGAACGCGTTTGGGATGGCTTGGGGGACGTGCTGAGCCAGGGCACAGCGGAGTGCGCGGAAACTGGGACAATGGCGGCAGGGTCGGCGTTAGCGGCTCGTCACGTGGGAATGACGCAAGCTATGGGGAGCAGCACGGGTCAGGGTGCGTCTGCTTTGCTGAACGTGAGCTCAGGTCCATTGGGGCGGAGTCTGGGCAGAGGTGACATGCGGGATGGGGCGGCTCCGGGGGCGGTGGCTCCGGGAGCAGAGGCTCCGGGGGGAGGAGCGGCAGAGGCTGCCCCCCCCAGGAACTGAAGCAGCGCAGGCAAGGCCAGGGCGTGGCCAGGGCGGAGCGATCCATCGAGGATTGGCCCTCGGAGAGGAGGATCTGTGGGCGCTGGCCAAACAAGCAAAAAGCTTGGCCGCAGCTATCAAAAGTATAGGCCACCGTGCTCTCAGTGTTGCTGCTGCCTCTGAAAGCGTGGGTGCGAAACGAAAAGTAAAGGTTTGAAATGAAGAAAAGGTAGATAAGAAATCAGAGACAGAAAGTACTTTTGAGTTGTTAGCAGGAATGTTGGGGTTAGACACGGAGGGTCTGCTGCATGAGGCGACAGCGCCGTCTGGTGCCTGGAGCGAAGAACTACAGCAGCCACCACGACAGTCGCTGCTGAGCAGTGGGGCGAGTGCGCCATCTCGTGGTTGGAGGGAAAAACTACAGCAACCGCAACGAAAGTCACCAGGGATCAGTGGAGCGACATCGCCATCTGGTGCCTGGTGCGAAGAACTAGAGCAGCCCTCACGACAGTCGCCGCTGATCTGAAAGGCGACTGCGCCATCTCCTGTTCTGAGGGAAAAACTACAGCAGCTGCAACGAAAGTCGCCAGCGACCACTGGAGCAACAGTGCAATCCGGTCCCTGGAGCAAAGAACTACAGCAGCCACCAGGACAGTCGCCGCTCATCAGTGGGGCAACTGCGCCATCTTGTGGTTAGAGGGAACACCTACAGAAACCGCAACGCAAGTCGCCAGTGACCAGTGGAACGACATCGCCATCTGGTGCCTGGAGCCAAGAATTAAAGCAGCCACCATGATAGTCGCTGCGGATGAGTGGGGCGACTACACCATCTCGTGGTTGGAGGGAAAAACTACAGCAGCGTCAAAAGAAGTCGCCAGTGACCAGTGGAGCAACAGCGCCATCTGGTTCATGGAGCAGAGAACTACAGCAGCCTCCACGACAGTCCCCACTAATCAGTGGCGTGACTGCGCTATCTCGTGGTTGGAGGGAAAAACTACAGCAACCGCAACGCAAGTCGCCAGGGACCAGAAGAGCAACATCGCCGTCTGGTGCCTGGAGCGAAGAACTACAGCAGCCCCCACGTCAGTCACCGCTCATCAGTGGGGCGACTCTGTCATCTTGTGGTTGGAGGGAAAAACTACAGCAACCGCAACGCAAGTCTCCAGGGACCAGTGGAGCGACAGCGCCACCTGGTGCCTGGAGCCAAGAATAAAGCAGCCACCACGACAGTCGCTGCTGAGCAGTGGGGCGAGTGCGCCATCTCGTGGTTGGAGGGAAAAACTACAGCAACCGCAACGAAAGTCACCAGGGATCAGTGGAGCGACATCGCCATCTGCTGCCTGGAGCGAAGAACTACAGCAGCCACCAAAACAGTTGCCGCTCCTCAGTGGGGCAACTGCGCCATCTCGTGGTTAGAGGGAATACCTACAGCAACCGCAACGCAAGTCGCCAGGGACCAGAAGAGCAACATCGCCGTCGGGTGCCTGGAGCGAAGAACTACAGCAGCCATCACGACAGTCACCGCTGATCAGTGGGGCGAATACGCCATCTCGTGGTTGGAGGGAAAAACTACAGTAATCACAACGAAAGTCGCCAGGGACCAGTGGAGCGACAGCGCCATCTGGTTCGTGGAGCAAAGAACTACAGCAGCTCCCACGACAGTTGCCGCTGATCAGTGTGGCGACTCCGCCATCTTGTGGTTAGAGGGAAAAACAACACCACCCTCAACGAAAGTTGCCAGTGAGCAGTGCAGCAAGATTGCCATCTCGTTCATGGATTGAAGAACTACAGGAGCCACCAAGAATGTCACCGCTGATCAGTAGGGCGACTGCGTCATCTCATGGTCAGAGGGAAAAAATACAGCAACCGCAATGCAAGTCGCTGGGGACCAGTGCACCGACAACGCCATCTGGTGCCTTGAGAGTAGAACTACAGCAGCCACCACGACAGTCGCCGCTGACCAGTGGGGCGACCGCGCCATCTGGTGCCTGGAGCGAAGAACTACATCAACCCCCATGACAGTCACTGCGGATCAGTGGGGCGATTGCGCCATCTCGTGGTCAGAGGGAAAAACTACAGCAACCGCAACGCAAGGCACCAGGGACCAGTAGAGCGACATCGCTGTCTGGTGCCTGGAGCGAAGAACTACAGCAGTCACCACAACAGTCGCCGCTGATCAGTGCGGCGACTCCGCCATCTTGTGGATAGAGGGAAAAACTACAGCAACCTCAACGAAACTCGCCAGGGACTAGGAGAGCGACAACGCCATCTGGTTCGTGGAGCGAAGAACTACAGCAGCCACTACAACAATCGCTGGTCATCAGAGGGGTGACTGCGCCATCTCGTGGTTGGAAGGAAAAGCTACAGCAACCGCAACAAAAATTGCCGATGACCAGTGGAGCGCCAGCGCCATCTGGTGCGTGGAGCCAAGAACTCCAGCAGGCACCACGACAGTCACCGCTGATCAGTGGGGCGACTGCTCCATCTCTTGGTCGGAGGGAAAAACTACAGCAACCGCAACAGAAGTTGCCTGTGACCAGTGGAGCAACATCGCCACCTGGTGCCTGGAGCCAAGAATTAAAGCAGCCACCACAACAGTCGATGCTGATGAGTGGGGCGACTGCACCATCTCGTGGTTGGAGGGAGAAACTACAGCAGCCTCAAAAGAAGTTGCCAGTGACAAGTGGAGCGACAGCGCCATCTGGTTCGTGGAGCAAAGAACTACGGCAGCCACCACGACAGTCCCCACTAATCAGTGACGTGACTGCGCCATCTCGTGGTTGAATGGAAAAACTACAGCAACTGCAACCAAAGTTGCCGGTGACCAGTGGAGCGACATCACCATTAGGTGCCTGGAGCCAAGAAATCCAGCAGCCACCACGACAGTCACCGCTGATCAGTGGGGTGACTGCGCCATCTCTTGGTCAGAGGGAAAAACTACAGCAACCGCAACCAAAGTTGCCAGGGACCAGTGAAGCAACAGTGCCATTAGGTGCCTGGAGCGAAGAACTACAGCAGCCACCACGACAGTCGCCGCTGATTAGAGGGGCGACTTCTCCATTTCGTGGTTGGAGGGAAAAACTACATCAACCGCAATGGAAGTCGCCAGTAACCAGTGGAGCGAGATCGCCATCTCGTTCGTGGATTGAAGAACTGCAGGAGCCGCCAAGAATGTCACCGCTGATCAGTAGGGTGACTGCGCCATCTCGTGGTCAGAGGGAAAAAATACAGCAACCGAAACGAAAGTCACCAGTGACCAGTGGGGCGACAGCACCATCTGGTGCCTGGAGCGAAGAACTACATCAGCCCCCACGACAGTCATTGTGGATCAGTGGGGCGATTGCGCCATCTCGTGGTCGGAGGGAAAAGCTACAGCAACCGCAACCAAAGTTGCCGGGGACCAGTGGAGCGACAGCGCCATTAGGTGCCTGGAGCAAAGAACTACAGCAGCCACCACGACCGTCACTGCTGAGCAGTGGGGAGACTGCGCCATCTCGTAGTCCAAGGGAAAAACTACAGCAACTGCAACACAAGTCACCAGTGACCAGTGGAGCGACAGCGCCACCTGGTGCCTGGAGCCAAGAATTAAAGCAGCCACCACGACCGTCGCTGCTGAGCAGTGGGGTGACTGCCCCATCTTGTAGTCCAAAGGAAAAACTACAGCAACCGCAACGAAAGTTGCCGGTGACCAGTAGAGCGACAGCGCCACCTGGTGCCTGGAGCATAGAATTAAAGCAGCCACCACGACAGTCACTGCTGATGAGTGGGGCGACTGCACTATCTCATGGTTGGAGGGAAAATCTACAGCAGCCTCAAAAGAAGTCGCCTGTGACCAGTGGAGCGACAGCGCCATCTGGTTCATGGAGCAAAGAACTACAGCAGCCTCCACGACAGTCCCCACTAATCAGTGGTGTGACTGCGCCATCTCGTGGTTGGAGGGAAAAACTACAGCAACCGCAACGAAAGTTGCCAGGGACCAGTAGAGAACACATCGCCATCTAGTGCCTGGAGCGAAGAACTATAGCTACCACCACGACAGTCGCCGCTGACCAGTGGGGCGACTGCGCCATCTCGTGGTCGAGGGAAAAACTATAGCAACCAAAACGCAAGTTTCCAGGGAGCAGTGGAGCGACACCGCCATCTGGTGCCTGGAGCCAAGAACTACAGCAGCCACCGCAACAGTCACCACTGATCAGTGGTGCGACTGCGCCATCTCGTGGTTGGAGGGAAAAACTACAGCAACCGCAACCAAAGTTGCAGGGGACCAGTGGAGCGACAGCGCCATTAGGTGCCTGGAGCGAAGAAGTGCTGCAGCCACCAGGACAGACGCCGCTGATCAGTGGGGCGACTGCGCCATCTCGTGTTTGGAGGGAAAAACTACAGCAACCGCAACGCAAGTCGCCAGGGACCAGTAGAATGACATCGCCATCTGGTGCCTGGAGTGAAGAACTACAGCAGCCACCACGACCGTCGCTGCTGAGCAGTGGGGCGACTGCGCCATCTCGTAGTCCAAGGGAAAAACTACAGCAACCGCAACGCAAGTTCACCAGTGACCAGTGGAGCGACAGCACCACCTGGTGCCGGGAGCCAAGAATAAAGCAGCCACCACAACAGTCACTGCTGATGAGTGGGGCTACTGCACCATCTCGCGGTTGGAGGGAAAAACTACAGCAGCGTCAAAAGAAGTCGCCAGTGACCAGTGGAGCACCGGCGCCATCTGGTTCGTGGAGCAAAGAACTACAGCAGCCTCCACGACAGTCCCCACTAATCAGGGGCGTGACTGCGCCATCTCGTGGTTTGAGTGCAAAACTACAGCAACTGCAACACAAGTCACCAGTGACCAGTGGAGCGACAGCGCCACCTGGTGCCTGGAGCCAAGAATTAAAGCAGCCACCACGACCGTCGCTGCTGAGCAGTGGGGTGACTGCCCCATCTTGTAGTCCAAAGGAAAAACTACAGCAACCGCAACGAAAGTCACCAGTGACCAGTGGAGCGACAGCGCCACCTGGTGCCTGGAGCCAAGAATTAAAGCAGCCACCACGACAGTCACTGCAGATGCGTGGGGCGACTGCACCATTTCGTGGTTGGAGGGAAAAACTACAGCAGCCTCAAAAGAAGTCGCCAGTGACCAGTGGGGCAACAGCGCCATCTGGTTCGTGGAGCAAAGAACTACAGCAGCCTCCACGACAGTCCCCACTAATCAGTGGTGTGACTGTGCCATCTCGTGGTTTGAGTGCAAAACTACAGCAACCGCAACAAAAGTTGCCAGTGACCAGTGGAGCGACATCACCATCTGGTGCCTGGAGCCAAGACCTACAGCAGCCACCACAATAGTCGCCGCTGACCAGTGGGGTGACTGTGCCATCTCGTGGTCGAGGAAAAAACTACAGCAACCGCAACGCAAGTTTCCAGGGACCAGTGGAGCGACAGCACCATCTGGTGCCTGGAGTGAAGAACTATAGCAGCCCCCACAACAATCGACGCTGATCAGTGTGGCGACTGTGCCATCTCGTGGTTTGAGTGCAAAACTACAGAAACCGCAATGAAAGTCGCCAATGACCCGTGGAGTGACAGTGCCATCTGTGTTTTTACAAGTGAGAGGAGAACATGTAACATGTTTGGGAAAGCACAGAGACATTCCTGCCTTTGTTTCTCCCCCTTGAATCTTTTCTGGTGGATGGCTGGGGGCTGAGACTGAAGATTTTAATTAGCCTTTAACTTGGAAAGAACATGGAATGAAGAAACAGCTTATTAAAATTTGTGTTCTTGGCTGATTTAGGAAGTACCTTCAATAATAAAATGTCTGTGGCAGACCCAACAAGTTTTTAAGAACTATTTCTTTGAAGTGGATTCAGCTTTTGAGTGATGTGAATTACTTCTGCTAGCTTAAGCTTTCCTTTTCAAGGCATTTAGGTAGCCTCAGCCCCGGCGGTGAACAATGGTGCTTTAGGGAAAAGGAAGCAGAGACAGAGGGGTTGAAAAAGGCATGTGAGACTTGCCTTACATATCCCCAGTCTGGGAAGGTACTGAACATCAAATGAAACTCAGGACAGCTGGGGTTCAGTTGCTTTTGGGTTTGTGATCTGTTTTGGGGCTTTTATCACTGGGGCAAAGAATATTTAACTTTCCTTGCCTGGAGGAGCTGTTTTCCTTGTCTTGCCTTTGTCATGAGGTGTGACAGTTTTGCACCCAAAACTGTGTGTACTGTGTCCACTGTTTGCTGCTTTTGCCTGTGGCATTCTCAGGGTTGGGGCTCCTTCAGGATGTGCTTCCGTCAGAATACTTCCTTGAGCTGGATGTCTGGGAGAGGTGTTGGAATGGCAGTCGCAGTCGTTTTTCATGTTTTCCAGGCTCTTTCACCCAGTTCATTCCAGTCCATTTCAGAATGTGATGCAGAGCAGAATGACTGCAGTTCAACTGTACAGTTCAGCCAGAATGGGTGCATGAACTTCAGCATCAGAGGTGTAAATGCTTGGGCATCTGTGAGTTTGCTGGAACCGGTGAAGTCCCAAGACCTGAACAACAGGCCCTGAGCTCCAGTTGACTTTGAGATGAAAGTTTAAACCAGATGTTGTGTTTGTATCCCCTCAGTAGTGAAAGAACCAGGTTCATGAGTGTTCTGCACTAGGTCGCTGCTCATTAGTGAAACAGGGCTTGACCTTTCCATGTTTAGATGTCACTGTTGGACACGAAAGAAAGACACGGACTCGTGAATCAGAAGGCTGATGCTCTAAAAAGGGGCTGGTTTATTCTCAGAACCTATTTTTATACCCTTTTACAATGTGCCCACCTAAGAGGTGGGATCCTTTGAACCATTGGTCACACCAAGGGTCAACAAGCAAAGTCCCTCCTTCGGAGAGAAATGTGAAAAATAAGATAGTATAAAAAGTATGACCTTGTTTAACAGTTTTGGTCCCTGGGAAAGAACTTCAGAGAACCTGAACATGACAAGCAGTGACTACATTTAGAGGCCAGAGAGGGCCCGGAAATGAGTCCTGTGGCCTTGCTGGGAGGTGCAGGGGCAAAGGCAGCCCCTGGATTGCCCCTTAAGCCTTGGCCACTCTTTGGGTGCAATCCAGGAGGAGGCTGAAGCCAGCTGTTCCCGCAAAAGAACTTGTGTGAGCCTCTTTATTGCACCCAATTATCCAGGCTGGGCACTGTCCCAGCACCAGTCACTGCTCTCCTTGCCTTCTTCACCTTGACTGCTGATATCCAGCTTTACTTCCGAGAAATAGGAACAAATAACAGTGCTGTAACAAAGCCACCATTTACACTTGCCCTGCAAAGACAAACAGTGACCCACCTCCTCAGGGGAAGCCCTCTCACCCGGCATGGGGCGTTCTGCCACACATTCTATCCATCTGCATCTGAAAGAAAGCCAGGAACAAAAGTCAAAGTGCTGCAGGATCACTTAAAAGCTCCAGACCTCTTGTGTCAATCTAGGCATATTCCCTACAGTCCAACTCCACCCCACATTACAAATTCCAAGCCCCCAGCACTTGCCCTATTACTTCTAAACCCAGACTAAGCAGCAAGGCAGAGCAGCTCCAGGAAATATACACACCAACACCCGTGACACAGGAGACCACAAACGAGGGAACACAACTGGGACAGAAAACTCTCGGCCACAAGAATGGCCCTGAGGACCCAGAGAACTCAGAATGAGGTGACCGAGGTAAGACCGATGGCGAGCTGGCCAGGCTCGCAGAACCCTGCAGGAAGAAGATGCCAGCGGGATGACTTATTCCAAGGAGCGCAAAGACGGATGCCCGAGAGTGCTACGGTCAGAATCACCTCCCTGTCTTTGCCTTCTGACAAGTCCTAATCCGCCAGAATGGATTGTTGCGGATCACAGCTGTCGACACAGCTCAGAACAAGACCTGAACCGATACTGGACTGGATGCTCCTGAGGAGAGGGGCGATGCCTGTCCCAGCTCCCGAGTCAAAGGCGCCGGGCCGAGGAGCGCAGAGATCGCGGATGCTAAGACTGACGCCAGGGTTTCCGAGAGGCCCCTGGAAGGGCCACGGCAAAAGCCGTGAAAGACGAGATGCCCAGAAGACACAGAAGGCACAACAGACAAGTGACACAACACACACCAGGACTGCTCTGCCCTGCACACCTCAGCATTGTGATCAAAACTGAGACTTCCCTTTGATGGGGCCCAAGGGGTCACATCTTGGACATCCCTGTCTCCAAAGCTGACTTCAAAATCCCTCCCGGTGACCCCCGACCCGGCACACTGCTTTTGATCTCCTCTGTGATCTGTAGCCCTTCACTTATCTCTGGGATGAGAATCCACGTCGGGTGCAAAGGAAGGCCAGCTCCATGGAAATGAACGCGTCGGCCCCATGGACGTCGAGAGACCTCCACGTCCGCCTCGGTGCTGCCGTAACTGGATCTGGGCTCCGCACCTCCTCACGGTACCTAGGATCACAAAACCAAAAATGTGACTATTGCCCTCCAGAAGAGCAATCCCCAGGGCTCCTCCGCACCACTGGCCCAGCTCGCCTCGAATCTTCATTCAACTCCAGAGGCTGCTCGGAGGGTACCTGCAAAATGAAAAGGTAGACGCTTAGCAAGCTGCTGCAAACCGCTCTCATATGAGTCACCCCACCTAAAGGCCGACTCACCCGCTCGCCTCTATTCCTTGGCACGCCTGGGGCAGCGGCAGCACCTGCAAAGAAACAAAGCAAAAGGCATGCTGAGATGTCGTGAAACGGCAACCGCCCCGGTCCGACCGAAGTACGCCACAAGTGTACCTTAAGCTTGCACCCATCTGGCCTCTGGCAGCCCGGGTCAGGAGAACTGGCAAGCAGAACACCTAAAATAAAAAAGCCCCAGATGATGCTTGGAGCTGCACCCGAAACCTGAGCAGTGACAAGTGCTTCTGCCCACCGATCTCTGCTCACCTCCCTCCACTGACCTTTACTGCAGATACGCAGCTCCACTTCCTAGAAATAAAGACAAAGAACAGTGCTATAACAGAGCCACCATTTACACTTACTCTGCAGAGGCAAACAGTGACCCACCTCTTCAGGGGAAGCCCTCTCACCCTACATGGGGCGCATCTTCATCTGAAAGAAAGTTAGCAACAAAAGTCAACGTGCTGCAGGAGAACTTAAAAGCTCCAGACCTCTTGTGTCCATCTAGGCATATTCTCTACAGTCCAACTCCACCCCACATTACAAATTTCAAGCCCCCAGCACTTGCCCTATTACTCCTTCACCCAGACTAAGCAGCAAGGCAGAGCAGCTCCGGGCCAAACACACACCCACACCCGTGACACAGGAGACCACAAACGAGGGAACACAACGGGGACAGAAAACACTCGGCCACAAGAATGGCCTTGAGGACCCAGAGAACTCAGAATGAGGTGACCGAGGTAAGACCGATGGCGAGCTGGCCAGGCTCGCAGAACCCTGCAGGAAGAAGATGCCAGCGGGATGACTCATTCCAAGGAGCGCAAAGACGGATGCCCGAGAGTGCTACGGTCAGAATCACCTCCCTGTCTTTGCCTTCTGACAAGTCCTAATCCGCCAGAATGGATCGTTGCGGAGCACAGCTGTCGACACAGCTCAGAACAAGACCTGAACCGACACCGGACTGGATGCTCCTGAGGAGAGGGGCGATGCCTGTCCCAGCTCCCGAGTCCAAGGTGCCGGGCCGAGGAGCGCAGAGAGCGCAGATGCTAAGGCTGACGCCAGGGTTTCCGAGAGGCCCCCGGAAGGGCCACGGCAAAAGCCGTGAAAGACGAGATGCCCAGATGACACAGAAGGCACCACAGACAAGTGACACAACACACACCGGGACTGCTCTGCCCTGCACACCTCAGCATTGTGATCAAAACTGAGACTTCCCTTTGATGGGGCCCAAGGGGTCACATCTTGGACATCCCTGTCTCCAAAGCTGACTCAAAAATCCCTCCCGGTGACCCCCGACCCGGCACCCTGCTTTTGATCTCTGTGATCTGTAGCCCTCCACTTATCTCTGGGACATCTGGGGACGAGAATCCATGTCAGGTACAAAGGAAGGCCGGCTCATTGTCTGGAAAATTCCTGCTGTCACCGGGCTCTTATTGTTGTCTCTTATTCTGCTACAAGAAAGAAGACCAAAAAAGCGTGAATCTTAGCAGCACATCAGCCAAAAATGGCAATTCTGCTACTCACCATCTCTTAAGAATGCCCGGGTGCTCGGGCAGCACACTTTGGCTGCGCTGCAAGGCTGACACTTGCAGAGCCAGAGTCTCCATGGCCTTATTGGCACTGAGCCCACCCACCAGGCCTCTATCAGGGGCCTGAGCATCCCCGGTTGCAGTGGGACAAGGGTTCCAGGATGGACATCCCCAGAGAAGCGCAAACCTGTAGATTCTGCCTCCCCACTGTCACTTACTGGCTAGCCCTAGCCCAGGGTTACTGCCTGCCACTGCGCTCAGGGAAACAGAGGTGTTGTGATGACTGCTGTAAGGACTGCTATAGCTGTACTCTTAACTTATATCCCAGCCTGTACCCCTCCCTTTCACTGTGTGCTCTCTCTGGCCCTTCAGTCCTTCACCTCTCAAGCCCTCCCTCAGCCTCTGTGTGTCACTGTCAAGTCCCCCTTGCTGGACCCTACACCTTGCAGCCGGGGATGCTCCTTATCCAACAGGGTCTCAATGTCCCGCAAGCGGGACGCCATCTCCACAGTTGCTCCTACCCTACCTAAGTGTAGCCCTGAGTCAGGGCTCCTACCCTAAGTGTGGCCCTGAGACAGGGCAGAGGCTGACAGAGCCGAACTCTTTGCAGTGGCCAAGGCACGAAGCCTTACCAACCACCGCCTCGAGGAGGGATGGACGCAATCCCCGGCTGCGGAGAGACAGGTGATCCCAGGGAGGGGTGGGGCGGGAAACCCCCTTTTTTCCCCAACCCTGCGGACCCTGCTCCCCACTACCACTTCCTGCCTAGCCTAGCCTTTGGGTTACTGCCTGCACCTCTCAAGGCTTCTGGCATTCTCCTGCCTTAGACTTACTGCCTGCTGCTGCTCTCAGGGAAACAGGGGTGTTGTGCTGTGTGTGTGGGCTGCTATAGCTGTGCTCTAACTTGTATCCCAGCCTGTACCCCTCTCTTTCACTGTGTGCTCTCTGACCCTTGAGCCCTTTACCTCTCAAGCCCTCCCTCAGCCTCTGTGTGTCACTGTCAAGTCCCCCTGCCGAACCCCACGCCTTGCAACCGGGGATGCTCTTTATCAGGATACTCCTGGGACAGGGATCCCAGGGGGGGCCACCAATCTCCCACTGCATCCCTTTACCTTGTGGGCTCTCGAAGACGGCCGACAACGCAAAGCTGGCTAAAACGCAGAGATGGGTCAGAACTGCCCTGCCCGGCCAAGTGTGTGGAGATGCTGAGGGGAAACCCTCCCCCTTTACCCCTGAGGGCTCCATCCCACTAGGGCCCACTCCCCTAAGATAACTTTAAGTTGCCTCCTGGGACTGAAAAGGTTTTTCCCCAATCTCCCGACCAGCTGTCCCAACACTTAGCTTTCAGAAGACGAGCGGACAAAATCCGTCCTCGATGGAAACGAACGCGTCAGCCCCGTGGACGTCGAGACACCTCCGCGTCCGCCTCGGTGCTGCCGTAACCGGATTTGGGCTCCGCACGTCCTCAGAGTACCTAGGATCATAAAACCAAAAATGTGACTATTGCCCTCCAGAAGAACAATCCCCAGGGCTTCTCGGCACCACTGGCCCAGCTTGCCTCGAATCTTCATTCGACTCCAGAGGCTGCTCGGAGGGTACCTGCAAAATGAAAAGGTACACGCTTAGCAAGCTGCTGCACACCGCTCGCTTAGGAGTCACCACACCTAAAGGCCGACTCACCTGCTCGCCTCTATTCCTTGGCACGCCTGGGGCAGCGGCAGCACCTGCAAAGAAACAAAGCAATAAGGCTCGCTGAGATGTCGTGAAACGGCAACCGCCCCGGTCCGACTGAAGTACGCCACAAGTGTACCTTAAGCTTGCACCCATCTGGCCTCTGGCAGCCCGGGTCAGGAGAACTGGCAAGCAGAACACCTAAAATAAAGAAGCCCCAGATGATGCTTGGAGCTGCACCAGAAATCGAGACCTGAGCAGTGACAAGTGCTTCTGCCCACCGATCTCTGCTCACCTCCCTCCACTGACCTTTACTGCAGATACGCAGCTCCACTTCCTAGAAATAAAAACAAAGAACAGTGCTGTAGCAGAGCCACCATTTACACTTCCTCTGCAAAGACAAACAGTGACCCACCTCCTCAGGGGAAGCCCCCTCACCCGGCATGGGGCGCTCTGCCGCAGACTTAATCCATCTGCATCTGAAAGAAAGTTAGCAACAAAAGTCAAAGTGCTGCAGGAGAACTTAAAAGCTCCAGACATCTTGTGTCAATATAGGCATATTCTCTACAGTCCAACTCCACCCCACATTACAAATTCCAAGCTCCCAGCACTTGCCCTATTACTCCTACACCCAGACTAAGCAGCAAGGCAGAGCAGCTCCGGGCCAAATACACACCCACACCCGTGACACAGGAGACCACAAACGAGGGAACACAACGGGGACAGAAGACTCTCGGCCGGCCACAAGAATGGCCCTGAGGACCCAGAGAACTCGGAATGAGGTGACCGAGGTAAGACCGATGGCGAGCTGGCCAGGCTCGCAGAACCCTGCAGGAAGACGATGACTTATTCCAAGGACCGCAAAGACGGATGCCCGAGAGTGCTACGGTCAGAATCACCTCCCTGTCTTTGCCTTCTGACAAGTCCTCATCCGCCAGAATGGATCGTTGCGGAGCACAGCTGTTGACACAGCTCAGAACAAGACCTGAACCGACACCGGACTGGATGCTCCTGAGGAGAGGGGCGATGCCTGTCCCAGCTCCCGAATCAAAGGCGCCGGGCCGAGGAGCGCAGAGAGCGCAGATGCTAAGGCTGACGCCAGGGTTTCTGAGAGGCCCCCGGAAGGGCCACGGCAAAAGCCGTGACAGACGAGATGCCCAAAAGACACAGAAAGCATGACAGACAAGTGACAAGACACGCACCGGGACTGCTCTGCCCTGCACACCTCAGCATTGTGATCAAAAATGAGACTTCCCTTAGATGGGGCCTAGGGGGTCACATCTTGGACATCCCCGTCTCCAAAGCTGACTCAAAAATCCCTCCCGGTGACCCCCGACCGGGCACCCTGCTTTTGATCTCCTCTGTGATCTGTAGCCCTGCACTTATCTCTGGGGCATCTGGGGATAAGAATCCATGTCAGGTACAAAGGAAGGCCGGCTCGCTGTCTGGGATATTCCTGCTGACACCGGGCTCTTATTGTTGTCTCTTATTCTGCTACAAGAAAGAAAACCAAACGTGAATGCGTGATCTTAGCAGCACATCAGCCAAAAATGGCAATTCTGCTACTCACCATCTCTTAAGAATGCCCGGGTCCTCGGGCAGCACACTTTGGCTGCGCTGCAAGGCTGACACTTGCAGAGCCAGCGTCTCCATGGCCTTATTGGCACTGAGCCCACCCACCACGGCCTCTATCAGGGGCGTGAGCATCCCCGGTTGCAGTGGGACAAGGGTTCCAGGATGGACATCCCCAGAGAACCCCAAACTGGTGGATTCTGCCTCCCCACTGTCACTTACTGGCTAGCCCTAGCCCAGGGTTACTGCCTGCCACTGCTCTCAGGGAAACAGGGGAATTGTGATGACTGCTGTAAGGACTGCTATAGCTGTACTCTTAACTTATATCCCAGCCTGTACCCCTCCCTTTCACTGTATGCTCTCACTGGCCCTTCAGTCCTTCATCTCTCAAGCCCTCGCTCAGCCTCTGTGTGTCACTGTCAAGTCCCCCTTGCTGGACCCTACACCTTGCAGCCGGGGATGCTCCTTATCCAACAGGGTCTCAAAGTCCCGCAGGCGGGACGCCATCTCCACAGTTGCTCCTACCCTACCTAAGTGTAGCCCTGAGTCAGGGCTCCTACCCTAAGTGTGGCCCTGAGACAGGGCAGAGGCTGACAGAGCCGAACTCTTTGCGGTGGCCAAGGCACGAAGCCTTACCAACCGCCGCCTCGAGGAGGGATGGACGCAATCCCCGGCTGCGGAGAGACAGGTGATCCCAGGGAGGGGTGGGGCGGGAAACCCCCTTTTTTCCCCAACCCTGCGGACCCTGCTCCCCACTACCACTTCCTGCCTAGCCTAGCCTTTGGGTTACTGCCTGCACCTCTCAAGGCTTCTGGCATTCTCCTGCATTAGACTTACTGCCTGCTGCTGCTCTCAGGGAAACAGGGGTGTGGTGCTGTGTGTGTGGGCTGCTATAGCTGTGCTCTAACTTGTATCCCAGCCTGTACCCCTCTCTTTCACTGTGTGCTCTCTGACTCCTGGGCCCTTTACCTCTCAAGCCCTCCCTCAGCCTCTGTGTGTCACTGACAAGTCCCCCTGCCGAACCCCACGCCTTGCAACCGGGGATGCTCTTTATCAGGATACTCCTGGGACAGGGATCCCGGGGGGGCCACCAATCTCCCACTGCATCCCTTTACCTTGTGGGCTCTCGAAGACGGCCGACAATGCAAAGCTGGCTAAAATGCAGAGATGGGTCAGAACTGCCCTGCTCGGCCAAGTCTGTGGGGATGCTGAGGAGAAACCCTCCCCCTTTACCCCTGAGAGCTCCATCCCACTAGGGCCCTCTCCTCTAAGATAACTTTAAGTTGCCTCCTGGGACTGAAAAGGTTTTTCCCCATCTCCCGACCAGCTGTCCCAACACTTAGCTTTCAGAAGACGAGCGGACAAAATCCATCCTCAATGGAAATGAACGCGTCGGCCTCGTGGACGTTGAGACACCTCCGCGTCCGCCTCGGTGCTGCCGTAACCGGATTTGGGCTCCGCACCTCCTCCCTGTACCTAGGAACACAAAACAAAAAATGTGACTATGGCCCTCCAGGAGAGCAATCCCCACGGCTGCTCCACACCATTGGCCCAGCTCGCCTCGAATCTTCATTCAACTCCAGAGGCTGCTCGGAGGGTACCTGCAAAATAAAAAGGTACACGCTTAGCAAGCTGCTGCACACCGCTCTCTTAGGAGTCACCACACCTAAAGGCCGACTCACCCGCTCACCTCTATTCCTTGGCACGCCTGGGGAAGCGGCAGCACCTGCAAAGAAACAAAGCAAAAAGGCATGCTGAGATGTCATGAAACGGCAACCGCCCTGGTCCGACCGAAGTACGCCACAAGTGTACCTTAAGCTTGCACCCATCTGGCCTCTGGCAGCCCGGGTCAGGAGAACTGGCAAGCAGAACACCTAAAATAAAAAAGCCCCAGATGATGCTTGGAGCTGCACCAGAAATCGAGACCTGAGCAGTGACAAGTGCTTCTGCCCACCGATCTCTGCTCACCTCCCTCCACTGACCTTTACTGCAGATACGCAGCTCCACTTCCTAGAAATAAAAACAAAGAACAGTGCTGTAGCAGAGCCACCATTTACACTTCCTCTGCAAAGACAAACAGTGACCCACCTCCTCAGGGGAAGCCCCCTCACCCGGCATGGGGCGCTCTGCCGCAGACTTAATCCATCTGCATCTGAAAGAAAGTTAGCAACAAAAGTCAAAGTGCTGCAGGAGAACTTAAAAGCCCCAGACATTTTGTGTCCATCTAGGCATATTCTCTACAGTCCAACTCCACCCCTCATTACAAATTTCAAGCCCCCAGCACTTGCCCTATTACTCCTACACCCAGACTAAGCAGCAAGGCAGAGCAGCTCCGGGCCAAATACACACCCACACCCGTGACACAGGAGACCACAAACGAGGGAACACAATGGGGACAGAAAACTCTCAGCCACAAGAATGGCCCTGAGGACCCAGAGAACTCGGAATGAGGTGACCGAGGTAAGACCGATGGCGAGCTGGCCAGGCTCGCAGAACCCTGCAGGAAGAAGATGACTTATTCCAAGGACTGCAAAGACGGATGCCCGAGAGTGCTACGGTCAGAATCACCTCCCTGTCTTTGCCTTCTGACAAGTCCTCATCCGCCAGAATGGATCGTTGCGGAGCACAGCTGTTGACACAGCTCAGAACAAGACCTGAACCGACACCGGACTGGATGCTCCTGAGGAGAGGGGCGATGCCTGTCCCAGCTCCCGAATCAAAGGCGCCGGGCCGAGGAGCGCAGAGAGCGCAGATGCTAAGGCTGACGCCAGGGTTTCTGAGAGGCCCCCGGAAGGGCCACGGCAAAAGCCGTGACAGACGAGATGCCCAAAAGACACAGAAAGCACGACAGACAAGTGACAAGACACGCACCGGGACTGCTCTGCCCTGCACACCTCAGCATTGTGATCAAAAATGAGACTTCCCTTAGATGGGGCCTAGGGGGTCACATCTTGGACATCCCTGTCTCCAAAGCTGACTCAAAAATCCCTCCGAGTTATCCCGACCCAGCACCCTGCTTTCATCCCCTCTGTGTTGTAGCCCTCCACTTATCTCTGTGACATCTGGGCACGAGAATCCACGTCGGGTTTAAAGGAAGTCCGGCTCTCCTTCTGGAAAATTCCTGCTGTCACCGGGCTGCTGTCTCTTTGTCTGGTTCCACAAAGAAAGCCAAACATCAAAGCAGGATCTTAGCTGATCTGTTGTCCAGCCTGTGACGGGGTCTCGATGCAATACCAGAGGACTGCCTAAAACACACGAACAGTAATGGATGCTTAGAGTTACACCAGAAACCCCACTACCCCGACCACACCAAAATAGAATTTTTTAGAAAGCATTCCCAAAAAAATTGCACCAAAAATAGGCAACTCAAATTATTTACAATGAAGCTACCAAAAAAATTAACTCCCTGTCCAATCCTCTTTAAAAATGTCGTATATGTGCCCAGAATTCCCCAAACATATAAAAACCTGCTTCTAACCCATTAAAAAGCAAAAAAAACCAATGAACTTTTAACTACATAAATTCTTTAACCTAGTACACCAAAACCACAAAAACTTAAATCCTTTTGACAACACTAATACTAAGCTAATCCCATGACTACATACAAAATCAAAACCTTTTTCTTTTACAAACAGAATGAAAAAATACAATTTTTAGCTGTAATATAAAACCTAGGAAAACCTAATTAAAAATAAAATTAAAAAATCCTATTACAACTAACCCAAACCCCAAACATTCCAAACCAATATTTTAAGCGTGAAAAAACCCCCAATGTCTAAAATCACTACTACAAAAACGCCCTGTATCCACCACACCACCAATATCCCATACAACAAATAAATTACTCTCTTCATACAGTACACCCATGTAAAAAAATTATTTTAAAGATTTTAGGGAGATTCACAATCACAAATAAACACAAAAATAAAAATGCTCATTTCATTTAATAACAAAAAACCCAAAACAAACAGAAACTAAAAAACACCACCATACAAGCACCAGCAAACAAACCACACTGCAATCTTTTCACTAGCAATTCTTATCACATCATAAAACTAGAACAAAAATAAAAAACAAGCATATAGAATACCACACAACCAATCACAAAAACTAGCAAAAAAGATAAACCAGCTTACTAAACTCAAAACTGTACAACTGACCCTAAACATGGCTAAAGAAAAATAATCAAAGCTCTATCTCTACACTAACACAAAAATACTAACCAATGCTCTAAAAAATTCACTTAAAAAACCAAACTAATGAACAACATGAAAAAACCTGAACTACGGAAATAGACATCACTACCCCAAAAAACTACCTAAAATACCCTACCATATCAATAGCCACGTTGCCAAAAATAAAACTAACTAAAAACACCAAGACAAACAAATCACACTACAAAAATAAAAATATCACAAATAAATTAACAATACCAAGAAATTATTCCTCAAACCATCAGAACGAAAAAACCATCTCTAAATACACACAAAACCAAAAGATCAATTTAACCATAAACAGTATCTTCCAGATTATCCATAACTATAAAACACACACTGCAATCAAACAAGACAAATAAATAAACCTCTGTAACATAATAAGCAACAATCCAATTATAGATATTAGGAAACCCTCACAGGTTAACTACAGCACACTACCTCAAACCCACCAAAACAAACAATACATACACACCATGACAAAAGCCACCACCAAACAAAGAAAAACCTCCCCTATACCTCCTGGTGCAGCCAGTTACACCATCATAAACCTCAGAAAACACAGCCTTTAAAATATAATACCCCACCCAAAAAAATATTCAACATCAAAACTCTATTCATAACAATAAATGAACAGACCATATCCTTTATTATACATCTACAAACAAAATAAAACTACACTGGAAGTGTGGGAGTCCAAGGCATTCCTTTGGATACCCTGGGCAAACAGGAACTTGTACAGGGGGATCAGGGATCTGTACAGGGTGGTTGCAGACCCTGGCAAAGAGCACAGACAGGCAAGGACCTTGACTTAGTCCATGCAAGAGACTTGCAACATTAAGAAAGGAATTGCAAGCCACAAAGGGTGGTAAAAAGTAGTATTAGTCTCACATTTGGGATTTCTAGAATAGGAGTGAATAGAGACAAGATGGACGATTCTGGGCAGTGCCCTGGGGTCTTCTCCTTCTTTGACTCCATCTTCTGCAGTGACGGTGGCACCAATTAGCTTTAGAGGGATTGGGTTAGTGTATAAGAAATCTGTTTAGTATAGAGTGTAGATATTGGTTTGTAATTGTAAATAATCTGTACATAATTATCTGTATAAAAGATGATGAGCCTTTGTCAGAGGAGGAGTCATTACCTGTTGCTTGTGCTGTTCAGACCTTGGCAGGGTACAAAGGAAAAGGAATAAGATAAGATAAAATAAGTAAGGGAAACAACCTTGAAAAAGAACATCTGAAGACTCCATTTTGTTTCTGCGTTCGGCTTGGGGCTTTTAAGAGGGCAGAAGATAAAAACAACTCTCATCTCGGGTGTCCAGAGAACCGGAGACAGAAGTTATTAAAAACCACTGAACAGAAAAACTTCAAAAATTTAAAACATTCATCTAACAAAACACCCACACTGCCACCAGCCTCACATACACACTCCCATACAATAGACAAAACCAAAACCCCAATAACACATATTAGAAGGCTAAGAGATAAAGCTGCGTAAATTAATTGTACCTCAAATACAAACAAATCCATCTATAAAGTCATCTTCACTCAAAAACTAAATTACACATAATAAATAAAACAAACAAACAAAACCCCAAAACACTAGATACCACCAAAGAATGAAATAGGGAATAAAACCCACATATAAATACCACTACCACTCTCTATATTTAACTCTATCTATATATAAATGTACACATAACTCAAATACATTAATTTGAGCATTGAGATGGCAACACAAAAAAAAAACCTAAACGTCCGAAAATGATATCAGAATACTACAGCCTCTACCATCTTCCCTTAATTCTTTATCAAGCATTCTACCTAACACCAAAAAAAAAAAAAAAAAAAAAAAAAAAAAAAAAAAAAAAATCGTTCTTTACTTTTTCGAACTAACTTCTCATTGATTACCCAAAACGAAAACTTTTGCCAGACCTGTTTCTTCCTCTAAAACTATTGAACTCGAAACCGCTGGCAGGCAGGGCAGGGCAGCCCCGTGCCAGGACACCCCCGCGCCCCGCAGCTCCGTCACCCAGCGCCCCTCGCCGGGACTCCCTGCGGGGCTGGCGCCGCTCCACGGTGCGGAGGAACAGGAGAGACCACGCGAGTCCCGGCAGCGGCGGCGCTCTGCGCCCGGGGCGGCCCCGTGCTGCCGGCTCCGAACAAACCGGGGCTCCCGCCGCTAAAGCCGCTCCTCCCCGGGAGGCTGGGGCGGCTCCGCACGGGGAGTCCCGGCGGCCCCGCGGCGCCTGAGCCCCGCGGCGCCTGAGCCCCGCGGCGCCTGAGCCCCGCGGCGCCTGAGCCCCGCGGCGCCTGAGCCCCGCGGCGCCTGAGCCCCGCGGCGCCTGAGCCCCGCGGCGCCTGAGCCCCGCGGCGCCTGAGCCCCGCGGCGCCTGAGCCCCGCGGCGCCTGAGCCCCGCGGCGCCTGAGCGGCCGGGACAGGCAGAGAGCCCCGTGCTGCGGCTGCCGCCTGAAACTGAGAAAACAGCAGGCGTTCACCTCATCTTAAACCAGCACAATGGCAAATAAATGTATTCTCCCCCTCAATTTAGCCCACCACAAAAACAGAAAAGGAGGCGTTTCCCTCAAATTAATTCTCTTAAGTGATGAGGAAAGGGACATTTTCACCTATTTTTACAGACAAAAGCAGGACAAAAGCAGAAGAGGAGTTCCTTCCCTCTATTTAAAGTTCTTTTCTTCCCATAAACTCCCCCCCCCCTTTTTTTTTTTTTTTTTTTTTTTTTTTTTTTTTTTTTTTTTTTTTTCCCTGGGGGGATGAGGGAGGGATTAGCAAAATGAAGTTAAAAAGGTAAAGGAGAAAAAAAACCCCCAAAAAAACCCACACCGGCTCACCTGCTGCTGCCCAGCACAAAGGTTCGCCCCTCGGCACCTCCTTCAAGAAATGCTCCACATCCAAGTACATCCACGTGCTCCCCCAGACCCAAATTCATTCCGTGAGACACCCCGGAGAGCCCAGCAGAAACCCCACTCCTCCAGCAGCTCCACACCAAAGGGAACTGAGGGAAAGGCTCTTAAAGCAGTCCCGGCAGGAGCTGCACCCTCATTATCCTTCACAGCTCACACCTGTGGGCTGCCCTGCCCCCTCATCATCCTAACAGCTCTCACCTGCGGCTGCTGCTACTCAGTGTGAGGGCAGGGCATGGGCAGAGGGGACTTGCTGCTCATTCCCTGCACACCTCCTGGTCTGCAGCTGACACACTGCAGCAGCAGGCTTCCCTTGTTAGGGATAAGGACCCCTCTTCTGCAAGTGCCGAAGGCTGGAATTGAGATTCCACCTCCAAAATCCCACATGCCTGAGTTTTTTAACTCCTAAGGAAATTCCCCAGCAATCATTAGCCTTCATTTACAATTTTGCCTTTGGAATCACTACTAACTTTTCTTTCTGTGGAGGTGTTTCAAACATTCATAGAGAGTTCAGGAGCTGGGTTGGCTTGTTTCTGATTTAACTGACAAGCCCAGGCTAAATCCAAATGCCCAGAATGATAGGGAAACATGGAGACAGTTTATAAATACTCCCCTTCCTTGCAATTTAGTCCTTCATTGCACATCTCCGGAGAAGATGTATTCCATCCTTTCCTCCCAGCAGCACTTCTCCAGCACAAACGCCACTTCTCAGACACAACACAAACAGGAATCTACTACGGGGAGGACGGGGGCGGGCGGGGCGGGCTGAGCGGGGGGAGCCGGGGCCGGAGTCAGGGCGGAGCCGGGGCCGGGGGGCTGGGCCGGGGCTGGGTCGGAGTGGGGCCGGGGGGAGCCGGGAGAGATCTCAGGGAAGCCAGCAAGTTCCCACTGTCTCCTTTTTCCTGCTAAGTACCTGGGAGTCAGCGCAGTGATCTAAGGATGAAGAGGAGCTTGGGATGATACTAAAAGACTTGGAGATACCATTTTTCAGAAGGCTGTGAGTCTGAACATTTGTCCATTATCAGGTGCTTTTGTCCATCTCATGTGTTTTCTATTTTTAATGGCTGTTTAAGTTCTAAGACAATAAGTTGAAAATGAAAAAGGTTCTGTGTCAGATCACGGTGCTGGGTTTGGCAGAGCGGCTGAAGTGTTTGTGCGAGCAGGGGAGGGAACGGACCAATCAGCTCTGGCAGGGTGAGGCATATCTGCTTCTGGTTCCAGAAGCTTTTGACTTCTGGAAAGTTTAAAGCCTGTGGCCGTAATTAGCAGTAATAATGGTGCCTTCTTTTATCTCTCAAGGTCACTGGCAAGCATGGAACAAGAACTGACCCAGAACTTCTTGGGGCCCTGGCAGAGAGAGAAGCAGCAAATGGTGTTGAGAGAATTTCAGAGTACATGTGAGATCCTGGTTTTCTTGACAGCTTAAGAAATTATTTCTTAATCACGTACGATAACCAGTCCCAGGACTCCCCAAACCCCTCCGCTCCCCATGGGGCTCTGGGGGGATCCAAGGCCGCTCGTGACATTTTTGGGGTTTTTTGGGGGGGTTTTTGTTCCAAAAGCTGCAAAAATCAGCTTGGGGGGGGAGGGTGGGGGGACAGGGCCAGAGCAGCTGGGGGGGACAGGTGAGACAGGTGTGCCCAGGTGTGACATGCACACACACACAGGTGAGCCCAGGTGTGAGACACGCACACACAGGTGTGCCCAGGTGTGACACACATGCACACACACAGGTGTGTCCAGATGAGCCCACGTGTGTCCAGGTGTCCCCAGGCAGGACACGCACACACACAGGTGTGACACACACGCATGAAGGTGTGTCCAGGTGTGCCCAGATGTCCCTGGATGTCCCCAGGCAGGGCACACGCACACACAGGTGTGTCCAGGCGTGTCCAGGTGTGTGTCCAGGTGTCCCCAGGTGTGCCCAGGTGCGTCACTCCCGGTTGCTGGCTGAGTAGAATTGCGGGAAATGCGTCCGGTGGTCACGCTCCAGGGAGTCCAGGTGGTCACCTGGGGATGGACAGGTGGGACAGGTGAGGGGAGAGTTGAGGGACAGGTGAGGGCACAGCTGTGCCAGGTCAGCTCACATCTCTCAGGTGGGGTGACGGTGATGCTCTGCACCGTGAACTCCTCGTCGAAGTAGCATGTGTCCACCTCCGATGTCACCTGCGGCCGGAAGGGCGGCACCAGCTGGGGGGGAGGGGAGGGGACACTCACAGGTGTGTCCAGGTAGAGTCACCAGGTGAGCCCAGGTGTGACACACACACACACAGGTGTGCTCAGGTGTGACACGTGCACACATAGGTGAGCCCAGGTGTGACACACGCGCACACACGGCTGGGGGGGCGTGGCCGGGGGCGTGGCCAGCTCACCCTTCTCTGCACCACGTCCTGCCAGTCGATGCTGGCGAAGAAGCGATGCTGCATCACCTCCCGGGCGTCGCCGGGGCCGCCGCCCAGCCTGCACAGGTGAGCACAGGTGAGCACAGGCAATGGGGACAGGTGGGCACAGGTGTGTCCCACTTGTGTCCGTGTGTGTCCAGGTGTGTGTGAGTATACATGGGTAGCCCAGGTGTGTCCCAGGCGTGTCCCAGGTGTGTGTGGCTGTGCCCAGGTGTACCCAGGTGCGTGTGGGTGTATCCCAGGTGTATCCAGGTTTACATAGGTGTGCCCAGGTGTATCCCAGGTGTACCCACGTGTATCTGGGTGTATCCCAGGTGTGCCCAGGTGGCTGGGGCACTGCTTGACGTTTCCAAGACGGTGGCAAAAAGGGCGAGAAAAAAAGATACGAAAGACCCACAAGCTCACAGTCCGGGGCTGCCACGCGCATCGGGGTGGGCTGAGGGGGAGCGCTGCAGTACCGCGCTCTGTCCACACGGTGGCAGCACGGGCCCAGATCTCAGCCAGGAGCTGTCACACGCCTTGGGGACGGGCACGGGGGAGCGCTGCAGTACCGCGCTCTGTCCACACGGTGGCAGCACCGCGCCAGAGCTCAGCCCTGGGTCGGGGACAGGCAGAGAGCGGAGGCAAAAAAGGCGTCCAAACATCCCCTTCCAAACATTCTCTGAATTAAATGCCACAACAGTCTCCCAACCACAACTACGAGACCTCTGTCACCAATGAAATTCAAACCAAAAAAAGCCTTTATCTTAGGTTATATTTCCAAATTTGTAATCTATTTTTTATTTTTATATTGCTATTTATCATTACAATTTATCTTTTATATTCCCATCTATATTATATCTCATATATTAGATGCAACATGTAATATGATATACTGTCTTTATATAATTGATAATACTTCTTCGTTTTATATTTCTATTTTTAGAATTTATATTGTTCCCTTTCTGTATTTTTTTAAATTCGTGTTTATGTTATTTTAAATTTATTTATGTTATTTTAAATGATATGAATTCATTAACCTAACACAGCAGAAGGACAATTAATTACAATTAAAATGGCGTGGTTTTCCAAGGGTTAAAGATTTCATTTTCATTAAAATAATATTGGCATATTTTCTCTTTTTGTGTTTTTTCGGGGAGGGGGGGGCTGTTTTTCGGGGGGTTTGTTTTGTGGTGTTTTTGTTTGCTTTGGTTTGGATTTCTCTGGTAGTAAACAATGAGGATGGGAGAGTTACAACATAAAATGCCCACTTGGTTTTACGGCTGTCTCTGAAATCCACCTCGACACCAAGTTACTGCTGGTGATGCTGGACGTGGGTAGGATGAGCCCTGCTGTTGGGGGTTCCAAAGAAAAACACGGCACCGCCCGCGTTCAGGTTTTTTAATGGAGCAGAAAAGGCAGAGGTTTTGCTGCCTGCACTCTCAACCCGATCCCGACGTCCCGTGGCCATGGGTGTCGTTCTTCAGCTCCTTTCCTGCCCACAGCCAAACTTCCAGACACTCAGGGCAAGAAAGAGTAATGGGGAAAAAAAATAAAGGAACAAAGGAAACATGAAAAAATAAAATAAAATAGAAATAAAAATTTAAAAATAAAATAAATTTGAAAGTAATAAAAATATAGTAAAAAATACAAAAAGAAAAATAAGATCAATGAAATAAAAAATAAAAAATACAAAACTAAAACAAAGCAAGTAAAAAATAATATATAAAATTTAAAAATTAAAGATATTAAAAATAAAATTAAAAAAAGAAAAGGAATTAAAAAAATAAAAAGCTGAAATAAAAATAAAATTAGAGGGAATAAAATATAAAAACATTTTAAAAATACAGAATAAGAAACAAAATAACATGAAGAAATAAAACACAATAAAATCAAAATATAGCATTAAAAAAACCCCAAATCAAAAAAGCAATAAATAAAAAATAAAATAAACAATACATAGAATAAAAGACAAAATTAAATAAATGCAGCTCTCCCCTCATGCCATTGCCTAACACAGCTCCTGGATTCTGCAGGGCTAGGGAAAACAAACCCTGTGCTTCCCAGCAAATAAAGCTTTCTAGGCAATCCCCAGTTTTGCTTGGAAACAAATTCTGTTTGAGTGGAAAGCTCACTTTGGATGAACATCCAAATGTGCCAAGCCAGGAAAGACCCACCCCATTGTGTCCAAGGAACAGCAATTAGGCTGTTTAGGATTTACATTATAATGGGACTTTAATGGGATAGGTAAAAATGCAGTACCTTTAACTTTACAGAGAGATGAATTATGGCAAAAAAAGAAAAAAAAAAAAAACCACTCAGCAAGTTGGCTGGTGCTGAACAATTGGGGTTTACCAACAGGAATTTGATAAATGTCCTTGGAAATGTGCCCTACGATGCAGCAAAACTCCACCTAGGACGGAAAACTGGCATTTGCAAACATCCCCCCAAACCGCCCCATATATTTTTTGTATATAAAAAAAAACTTAACAAACCAATACTCCTAAAAATCCTTTCACTAAACACATAAAAGATCCTACAAAAATAAGTAGTAATATAAAGTCATGCAATTAATACTTTAAAATATTATGGATCTACTTACTTGGCTACTTACTTGAAAAAAACCCCAAATCTTTATATCTCCTTTTAAAACTCTTAAAAAACCCTGTTCTTTTAATATTTGAGAATTTTACTTCTACGATGAACCTGAGAGAACTGGATTTCCTTCAGCACTGGATGGTGCTTCTCTTGTATTTATGATCTGATCAGTATAACCAAGGGAAACATAAAAGACACAAGAGGTTAATGCACATTGTCTGTTTGGTAGGGTATTGTATTCTAATTTGTATTTTATTATAATATATATTTAAAATATATACATTTCCATATATAATATATATTTAAATACATAATATATATTTTTATTTATATATAATTATTAATTATTTATTAATCATCTCTTAAATAGCAATCAATTTATAATATTTAAACAACAATTAATAATTAAAGGGGTAGGGTTAACTATGCACAACCTGGAAAAAAGAAAACAGTCCCAAGTGAGACAGTCACTAATAGCGATACTCATTACAAACAAAAGATGATTCTACTTGTTCTTCAACCCTATACTTGAAGCTTGGCTTTAGCTTGTTCACAAAAGACTGAAGTCCTGTAAGAAACAGGTGCTTGATCAGAAATGTTGAAGGCAAAACCTTAGAACACTTGGCAGAACATCATCCTTGTGTCAGCTCATGAGCCCTTCAAACTTCCTTCCCCCTCCTGTGCTCAACTAGAGCAGAGAAAAACCAATGAATGGTTTTTTCATGCACGCCTGGCTCTTAACCAGTAGAAAACTGGTTACTACACAAGGATATCAGCCCCTTCACTGAATTCTTCAACATTGGCAAGTGCTCCTCACCAGTGCTCTTTGTGATGATAACTGCTTCTGCTGCTTAATTTTATATGCTTTTAACTCGGCACCTTTTTCTTCAACCATTTTATCGTATTCATTCTCTGTTAAAAAAAAAACCAAACCAACAACAAACTCAGAACATGTGACTAAATGTTGCAGCTATAGATCTATCCACTCTTAAAACATCATTTTTTTCAAACCAGGCTCTTCAGAAGATTCAGAAAGCACCACGAACAAACACTGATGCTTCTACAGAAAGCGTAAAACAGAAAATGCTCGATGCAGTATTATTTTGTGGACAGGCAGAGAGTGCTTTACTTCTGTGTGTTCAGCACCTAAGAGGGAGCTGTGCTATCTTGATTAATGGCATCTGCAAAGATAATGCAAAAGAGAGTAACAGAAAGGTAACCTAAAATGTGTCAGGCTAAACTGCTGAAGCCACTAATCTCAGAGAAAGAGGCCAAACTGATACTGAAAAATACTGCATTGAGATGGTTATCAGAGGAAGGCTGAATAAAAAAAAAAAAAGACAAAAATCCTAGAAGTTCAGATAAATGGAATTTATCTGCCCATAGGCATACTTTCAAAATCTTCGAACTGATTTGATTTTAGGTGATGAAAAGTCAAGCGTGTGTTCAGCTTCTGTTTCCCAGATTCAGGCCTTTTTCTGGTTTGGAAAGATCAGTAACACCGAATCACACATCCCAAATCCCAGCAATGGGTAAAATCTCTTACCTTGTGCTGCTTTTCCATAAGTGCCACCATTTCAGTGATCTCGTGGTGACATCTGACATCAGCTTCTCTCTGGATCGTTGTTGCTTCATCATAAAGCAACCTCATCTCTTCCACCTGCTAGTAACAGATTGCATTTCATACATAAACACACCAACATATATATTTGTGTGTATATATATAAATATTAAAGTATATATAAAAATAGCATATATATCATTATATATAATTATATACAATTCTATATATTTTACATCATTATTTGTTATTATATATTATTATTTAATTATATACTTATCTATAATATAAATAAATATAGATACAATATATAATATTTATATATATATATACTTATATAATACATAAATACAAAACCATATATTTTTAATATATATTTTTTAATCTTATTTTAATTTCTTCTTCCGCCTGTGGGTGCAAAGAATGCAGCCCCACTTGGCCTTCATTTGCTTTTAAGATCCTTTTCAAATGCGACATCTTTTATGCAGATTGTTAAAATGGGCACTGTTAAAAGGTTAATTACATGGGCACTGTTAAAAGGTACATCCATGGCAGGCAAGTTCCCCTTGAACCAAAAGGCAGTTTCAAGCTCTGTGCCCTAACGTGTCTTAGCATTGCCATCAAAAAATGTGTGGGCAGAAAAATACTAATATGGGAGAAGTTATACCAAAATTTAGCTGACTTTATACCAAGGGTAGAATTTCTCTGAATTATATCTTGAAAGAAGGAATTTTTAACTGGGTTTTTCTTTTCAAAGACACATTCAAATATTCAACTTAAGCACCTTATGTGCTAAAGCTTTGCTCACAGGCATACACCAGAAGTTCCATTTCTGTTGATGAGACCGAAATGTAAGAGGAAGGACTCTGGGCAATAAAGCTTCATAAAAACATCTTAAATTAAAAAAAAAAAAAAAGGCAACTCAAATTATAGAAACAATTAACACCTCTCACCTCCTCAGGAAGTTTATTTTCATTCACTTTTCTTGTTTCTATGTCTTTTTGATAGATATCAACTGCTTCCTTATGTTGCTTGTTCATATTTTCCATCTCTAATTGCAATTGATTCACCTTTTGAAAGTGCAGAATTGCTGCTGTTATTTGTTTAGGAATTAGTATGACAATGATTTCTTTTCACCTCTTATTTTTGAGCAGAAACACACTGTTACTTTTCAGGTATGTGATTAAAGCCTTTTCTATTTAGAAGTTCAGGAGGTTTTTTTGAATAAAGAATTGACCTTTGGCCTGAAGTGGGTTAGAAAATACTCAGAGAAACAATGGCAACAGCACAGTGGGGAAAACTGCCCTAAGCAGTCACCCCAAATGCTGGGAATTCCTCAGAAAAAACCAAAATACAGATGGAGGTTTTATTCCCTCTCTTGTACATCTGTATAAGATTTTGTGATAGATTTTCCTGCCAGCCGTGCACTTTGATTCCAGTTTTTCCTTTTAAGCTTCTTCTATGGATATTCTCACCTCTTTCTTCAAGTGCAGTACCCAAGGCTGGACACAATATTCCCATCAGAGGGACTGTGACTGCAAAATACATTTAAAGAACAGCCTATAGAGAATAATACATGTATGTCCTTTAAATGTTTGCCTCTTACAATGGGGTTACTGAAACCTGTTTAGTGCACCACCAACAAAAGGAAAAAAAAATAAAGGAACTGATTAGAAACATAATTAATTGTGATGTGGAGTCTCTCTCTTTTTAATCCAATGATTAAAAATGGAAGCATCTTCTAAAAACTTTGAGCTCATCCCAGACCCAAAAACCACTTCAGAATGTATTTAACAAGTGTTATCATGGTTACACTTAAAACCACTCACCTCATCTTCTATGTGATGGTATTTAAACCTACCTTCCCTTCCTAAAGACTGGTTTTCTTGCTCTCTGCAGTAATTTTCTTTTTCAGCACCTTCTTCTGTTGAAATAAAACAAAACAAGCACTGTACCTTAGTAAGTGAATAGAATTACGTGATGGTTTCACTGAGTCAGAAATGTCAGAACCTTCAACATTCCAGCTTTCATCAAGCAAATAACTCTCCACTGCGCAGTTCCAAAACAATTCTGCAAACAAAAAAATACCCAACTAATTACTGTGATGATACTGTTTCTTCAGGACCTTCATGAGAAGGGCTCCTCCTGAGCAACAACAGGGAGTAACAAAGGAGGTGCAGAATGGGAATTGAAACTAAGATGCTGCTGACAGAAGGTGTGAAGAGGTCATGCCAGAAAACAGGATTTATCCATTTCTGCAGTGACATTACTACCATTTGTCCTGGTGCAGAATTATTTTCTACTAGTGGTGACTGAGATAGGTCCTTATTGCAAGTACATAATTCATACTGTGTACTAAATGAAAAAAAATAGAAGTTTATTAAAGAGATTATTTTTGGAATTGCTTTTTTCCAAATTAAGGCTAATGTAATAGGTCAAGTGATTCCAAAGATGACTCTTGAATTTGCTCACAGTTAAGGTAAGAGAGGAAAATTTTAAAATTACATAGGTGCATCTAAATATATCACGGCAGACGAAAATGGCTGAAAAGTCATCCCAAAATACCAGGTGTTTATGTATTTGTGACTTTAAAAACCTCTACACACCTCCTGCTGCAACTCTTCAATGCATTTGGTTCTATTTTCCACCTGTTTCTTTAAATCATTCATCTGAAAGAGAGATTTCAAGCATGACTTAGTAAGTCCTAAAAATGACTCCCTGTGTCAGTAATCCCTGTCAACATTCTCAAAACATCCACGTGCACCAGTCTGGTTTATTCCAGTGGGACTGAAACACAAGCTGGTGTGTTGGAATGATTGGAGTTTTAGACAAGATGCTCATTAATAGCAGTGAACCAGGTCCTCCGTGGCTATAGAGTTAAGAAAGAGAAAAAAAACCCCACCAAAACCCAGTATCTTTACAATTTAAAAAACAGACTTTTATGAAGTTCCCTACAGTTCCTGAAAAAAATTTCCCAGTTATTTTCTAGACTCTTCAATTGCTTTTCCTCACTTGAAATTTCATTTTCAATACTCTTAACCTGGAATTAAAACTAAATCTTTGACTTTTACACTGAAATTTTGAAATCCATTCTAATGCTAAAAACCCCAGGTTGCTTTGAAACTACAGAAAGAAAGTAAAAAACATTTGAACCTATTTAAGCTAAAACTCACATTACATAGAAAAAGTGAATGCAGAGCCCATCCATCACTCAGTGGGTATATGAAATAAAAACAGAAAAGACAGGTTCTCTGTTTGCCTGAAATAA
This sequence comes from Phylloscopus collybita, assembly GCA_027886175.1. NCBI lineage: Eukaryota > Metazoa > Chordata > Aves > Passeriformes > Phylloscopidae > Phylloscopus > Phylloscopus collybita. Next base: position 127,182 of record JAJNNQ010000178.1, on the reverse strand, counting down.
ACCAAATCTTTAATATGAAACTTCCAAGCAAAGAGTAGACATCCCAGGGATTGGGATTTGTCTTTTAAAACAACAGGGCTCAGCACCTGGACACAAAATGTCACAACTGGCAGCAGCTGTGAAAGAAGAGAGAGTCTGTCAGAGATCCCATCCCCCAGGCAGAGCTTTGCAGGAAAAATCCCAACATTTTACATTTGATGTCAGATATTTTCCTGAGATGTGATGTGATGTTTGTTTTCCTCTCTTTCATTCAGTTTACTTTTCATCTCTTCACCCGGATTTGCCATTTGTTCCTTCAAAGACACTCTTCCTAAGAAAACCTGCACTTACCTGCCTTTCTGACACAAGCCCCATTGTCCAGCAATGCCTCCAAATCTCTTTTTTTCTTCTTTAACACACTATAACCTAAATTTAAAATTAATAAAATGTTAATTAACCCTTTTTAATATTTTGGTTTTCTTGCTAGATATTACTTTTTTTTTTTATGAGAAAACCTTCAAACTTGCACTTTTTACTATAATTATTTTTAAAAAACAATCCCAGAACCCCCAAAACCCCCAAAACTGCCCCAAACCATCGCAGAAACCCCAAAACCATCCCCAAAACCCACCCCAACAATCCCCAATACCCCCCCGCAGAACCCCCAAACCCCCGAACCATCCCCAACACGCCCCCCCAAACATGCCCACCCCCAAACCGCCCCAAAAGCCCCGCGAGACCCAAAACCCCATTGAACCGCTCCCCCAAACCGCCCCAAAGTTCCCCAAATCCTATAAAGCCCCCCAAATCCCCCCAAATCCCCCCAGCCCCTGCCCGCGATACCCGCGGGCTGTACTTCCAGCCGGTCCCGCAGCGCCGTCACCGTCACCGTCAGCAGCACCCCCGGCACCCCTCGGGACCCGCCAAAAAGCCCCGGAGGCCCCAACCCCCCCCTCCCCCCCCGCCCCGGAAACCCCAAAATCCCCCCGAGCCCACCCGGAAGCAGCGGCAGCCGGCGGGATTCCCCCCGAGAGCAGCGAGGTGCGGCGGAGCGGCTCCGACGGGACCCCCGCCCCCGACCGGTGCGGCCCGGAAGTGAGCGGAGACACATGGGTCAGAGCAGCCCGGGGGGTTACCATGGAAACGAGAGACGCAGCGGCCCGGAAGTTACCATAGAGACGAGGCCTAGAGCGGCCCGGCAGTTACCATGGAGACGATGTTTGGAGCGGCGTCTTTTTTTCGGTATATTAAAAAAACTTAACAAAACAAAACTAATACTCTTTAAAAATCCTTTCACTAAACAGAAAAAAGATCCTACAAAAAAGTCACTAGTAATAGAAAGTCATGCAACATACACTTTTAAAATATTACAATGGCCGAGCAAGCCACCTTGAGAAGGCTGTCACATGACTTCCGCCCTCACTCGCCGCCAGCTTGGTCGTGGCTGAAGCCGCTTCCGGTCGATCCGCCATCTTTTTTGTGGTAGCCCTGTGTCTCCCCGGCTCAAGACAGAAGTGCCTGACTAAATCGACGGCCGGAACCCCTCGGGGGCACCGCTGAGCCTCCAGCTCGTGCTCGCGCGCCTGGAAAGCCCCCAGAAAAATCGCTCTCGGCCGGCGCTGTGGTGGGGTTTTTGTGCAGGCAGCTGGCTAGATGCCACCAGGGTCTTTGCTTTTTTCCCGCCCTTTTTGCCGCCTAGGTTGGAATTTTGGGCCGTAGCAGCGCCCACAAGCTCACAGTCCGGGGCTGCCGCGCGCATCGGGGTGGGCTGAGGGGGAGCGCTGCAGTACCACGCTCTGTCCACACGGTGGCAGCACGGGCCCAGATCTCAGCCAGGAGCTGTCACACGCCTTGGGGACGGGCACGGGGGGAGCGCTGCAGTACCGCGCTCTGTCCACACGGTGGCAGCACCGCGCCAGAGCTCAGCCCTGGGTCGGGGACAGGCAGAGAGCGGAGGCCAAAAAGGCGTCCAAACATCCCCTTCCAAACATTCTCTGAATTAAATGCCACAACAGTCTCCCAACCACAACTACGAGACCTCTGTCACCAATGAAATTCAAACCAAAAAAAGTCTTTATTTTAGGTTATATTTCCAAATTTTTAATCTTTTTTAATTTTTATATTGCTATTTATCATTACAATTTATCTTTTATATTCCCATCTATATTATATCTCATATATTAGACGCAACATGTAATATGATATACTCTCTTTATATAACTGATAATATTTTTTCGTTTTATATTTCTACTTTGAGAATTCATATTGTTCCATTTCTGTATTTTTTTAAATTTGTGTTTATGTTTTAACTGGTAATTTAAATGATATGAATTCATTAACCTAACACAGCAGAAGGACAATTAATTACAATTAAAATGGCATGGTTTTCCAAGGGTTAAAGATTTCATTTTTATTAAAATAATATTGGCATATTTTCTCTTTTTGTGGTTTTTTTTTGGGGGGGGGGCTGTTTTTCGGGGGGTTTGTTTTGTGGTGTTTTTGTTTGCTTTGGTTTGGATTTCTCTGGTAGTAAACAATGAGGTTGGGAGAGTTACAACATAAAATGCCGCCCTGGTTTTATGGCTGTCTCTGAAATCCACCTCGACACCAAGTTACTGCTGGTGATGCTGGACGTGGGTAGGATGAGTCCTGCTGTTGGGGGTTCCAAAGAAAAACACGGCACCGCCCGCGTTCAGGTTTTTTAATGGAGCAGAAAAGGCAGAGGTTTTGCTGCCTGCACTCTCAACCCGATCCCGACGTCCCGTGGCCATGGGTGTCGTTCTTCAGCTCCTTTCCTGCCCACAGCCAAACTTCCAGACACTCAGGGCAAGAAAGAGTAATGGGGAAAAAAAAAATAAAGGAACAAAGGAAACATGAAAAAATAAAATAAAATAGAAATAAAAATTTAAAAATAAAATAAATTTGAAAGTAATAAAAATATAGTAAAAAATACAAAAAGAAAAAGAAATAAAAAATTAAAAAAACAAAACTAAAACAAAGCAAGTAAAAAATAATATATAAAATTTAAAAATTAAAGGTATTAAAAATAAAATTAAAAAAGGAATTTAAAAAAATAAAAACTAAAATAAAAATAAAATTAGAGGGAATAAAATATAAAAACATTTTAAAAATACAGAATAAGAAAGAAAATAACATGAAGAAATAAAACACAATAAAATCTAAATGTAGCATTAAAAAACCCAAAATCCAAAAAGCAATAAATTAAAAATAAAATAAACAATACATAGAATAAAAGACAAAATTAAATAAATGCAGCTCTCCCCTCATGCCATTGCCTAACACAGCTCCTGGATTCTGCAGGGGTAGGGAAAACAAACCTGTGCTTCCCAGCAAGTAAAGCTTTCTAGGCAATCCCCAGTTTTGCTTGGAAACAAATTCTGTTTGAGTGGAAAGCTCACTTTGGATGAACATCCAGATGTGCCAAGCCAGGAAAGACCCACCCCATTGTGTCCAAGGAACAGCAATTAGGCCGTTTAGGATTTAAGTTTTTATGGGATTTTAATGGGCTAGTTAAAAATGCAGGACCTTTAACTTTACAGAGAGATGAATTATGGCAAATAAACACTTTTAGCAAGTCGGCTGGTGCTGAACAATTGGGGTTTACCAACAGGAATTTGGTAAATCTTCTTGGTAATGTGCCCTACGACGTAGCAAAACCCCAACTAGGATGGAAAACTGGCATTTGCAATAAATACTCCCTTACTAAAATCAAAAAGAGGAAAAACATCAAAGGAAAGGAAGGAAAAATATCTAAATCTCATCCTGCCTGGAAGACAAGCTCAGGCATTTCTAACACTGAAAACTTTTGAAACAGTTAGCAATTTCATGGTGAAAGTTCATGGAATGCTGACATAAAATCTTCTTCCTCTGCTCTGATTTTAAAGGGAAGTGAGAACTAAACACCTCAAGTTACTCCTATCCAACAATCATCTTTTTTCTGTGGGAGTAACATTGCAAAGAAACTCCAGGCGTACTTGTATCTGACATCTGAAGCTCTTAGCAGAGCTGGGAAGTTGCAATAGAACAAAAGAGCCACCACAATTGCTGGAATAACAAAATTCAACTTGGCAAACGTCAGGAACTTTATTTACAAATCCATGGAGGAGGAGGAGGATGACACCAGGAACACACTCCAGCTGAAAGCAACGATTTATTTGGAATAGGCGGGAAATCCAACTGACAGCCTCTGGTCACGGCCAAGCAATTCCCCAGGAGTCGGAGACAAAAGTGGGAACCTTGGACTGGGACGAGGCCTTCCACTGGCTTGGCTTCCTTGGCTCTCTCCTTCTTTGCCAACTACCTGAAGAGGAAAAAAAACCAGGAATACAGTTCCAAACCTGGGCAGGACGTCCTTGGCTCAGGCAGACTGAAGCGCAACTGCCAGGGAGCGAGGCCAGGCTGTGCGCCGGGGAGCTCTGGGAATCTGGGATCGCCCGTGGCATTCAAGGGCTGGAAAAGCACAGCCAGCTGCCGGCTTTAGTGCCGGGACACAGCAAGGCCTGGCCCCAGGGGCAGCAGTTGGAGCTGGGCCTGCAGGAGAACGCCCCAAACCCAGCTTAAACCTCCAGCAGGGCACCCGGCACGCTCCAGGATGAACTCAGGTGGGAGAAGCCCCCCGGAGGCTCCACGTTCCTCGCCGCTGGCAGCTTTGCCAGGGCCTCCCTCAAAATTCCTACCTCACCGTGCAGCTCCCAGAAAACATGAGAGCCCGTGGAAACCATCCAGAAATGCACGGATCTCCAGTTCTTAAGAGCCAAAGCGGCAGCAAAAGGTGTCCCAACTGTCCTGCCAACCAGCAGGTCTGAGGAGACGCAGGGCTCTGTTCCACAGGGGACACAAGTGCCCCTCAGCCAGCCAAGATTCTCTTGGGCTCTTCCCTCTGCTCCCTGCCGACACGAGCAGCAGGTTTTCCCTGGGGTTCCCCTTCCCATCAAGGCAATGACTTCTGTGCTCCTCTGACCCTGTGCTCAGGAAGGAAAAAAGGAATATTAGCATTACACAGACTGTCCAGAAGGCTGTGACTGAGGCAGGATCAGCTCCCAGTCCCTGCTGCTTCTGGGTTTCTGAGCAGTTCCTTCCCATCCCGCCCAGCTCCAGTAAAGATCAAAATGCTTCCGCATTGTTCCAGCAGGGCTCAGAACTGGAGGTGGTTTGTGAGCCACAGGAACTCTGTCCTGTGGGGTACAAAAATTAAACACCTTTGCTCTGTAACTAACTGAGAAGCAGAAATTGTAAGTGATTTGGTTCCTCAAAAGTCAGCAGGCTGCCTGTAGCACACTCAAGACTCGACTCCAGATTTCTTTACTCCCAGTATCTGAAAAGGCCTGGGCTTTGACCCTAGTTATGTGCAGGAATATAAAACACATCTCAAAGCTGAAGAGCTCCTAAAGTACCAGCCTGAGTAAATGCACTCGTGGCACCAAGCTTCTGGAATACTGCAGCTGGCCTCAAAGAATCCATCCTCCTGATCTACAGAAATACGCTCTAAAGGTGAGACACATACATACAGCAAGCAGTAAAATCTATTTCTTATTTTTAATTTCAATGAATTGGTGACTTCACAAAAGCTTTTTTCTTTTTTCAAGTGTTTTAAAACTTGAAAGCTTGTTTAAATGTTGCTCATCCATAAACACAAAATTGGTTATCAACATGCTGCCCTGAGAATTCCCCCCCTTTTCTTACACAGCTCCTTCAAGCACTGAATCTCAAACCCCTGCACAGTGAAGAAAAGCTGAGCTCTATGCAGATTAAACGTGGTTCAAGGTCAGGCAGGATTTCAGTTGCCAGTGAAGAGGGAAAAAAGCCAATCCTACACCTGAACTAGCATCCAATTTATATTCCTCTGGAAGGGTACTCCTCATGAAAGGTTGCAATTTGAAATACACGTAATTAAATAGCCATTTTTCATAAAGCTTGCAAAATCAACTTTAAATCTCCTGTATCGACCTATTTTAAAACAGGTCTAACCATCACAGGACCAACGTGCACTTCAGTGATCTTACACTAGCTGCCTCACAGAAACCAAAAGAATCAATCCAAGACTGATTTTAACTGGGTTAAAAATACCAGAAAAACAAACAAACCAAAACCCAAACCAAAATAAAAAACCAAACCCACGTTTCCAGTAGTTTTAAAAACAGAAGTGTTTAGAACCAGCATGAAATGAATGTAACATTTGGATCCAAGCAGAGGCACAATTTAAATGCCAGTATTCTGGAACTGTTAATAACTCTGCAAGTATTTACATGGGTGGGCGTGTTACTGGATGGAGAGAACATAATGCAAGAAAGACAAAATTAACTGTGTTTAGTATGGGAAGAAGATGATTAAAAAATACCTCTCGTCTGGATATTCACGCCATCTTCTTCTCTTGACCTCAGGGTGCCTGACAGAAACAGAGAGTGCTGCGTGACCTTCATGTGAAGTTTGGAGAGCTTGATTAAGCTCTGACTAAGTGAGGATTCCTTCCTGTACACCAACTGGATGGCAACGTTCAGGACCTTCAGAAATGTTTCATCTCTGCAACGGTACCTTTGGGAGAAGGATCACAGAGAAGTCAGATCCCAACCAAACCCAGGGAAGCCTGCTTCAAATTAAATGCTGTTTACAAAATGAGAACTTGGCAAAGAAAATGAACTTGGTAAAACCCAACCGAATTAAAATGAAAACACTCACTTGAGTCCTGTCTTCACAAGGCTGCACCAGTCATCTGGGTCCACTTCCTCAACCACGCACTGTGTGCAGCAAGGAAAAACAGGTGTTGGTTTACATTTGGCACACAGAGCTTCTACAGCAATTTTTTCTTCAAGGGAGACACTAAGAACATGCAAGCCAAACACTCATACGTTGGATGATCAGAGGATAGCAGGGAAAAAAGCTCTTGGATACAACAATCCTAACTCTGGTTCAAAGGAACCTGCAAGTGTTTTGCTGGTCTGGGAGCAGGAGAACACAGAGGCTGTACGGAATTAAAAAGCAAACTGGGCTGTAAGTCCCAAAACACAGCAGCTCAAAACAGCAAGGGACTGGGCACCGGGTTTTTGTGTGGTTTAGCTCACCCAGCTTTGCACGTGGCACAGGGGGTGGCTGGGTGTAGGTGTTCCTTAGAACTGATGTGCCCTGAGGAGCTGGGAATCACAACAAACCAGTCAGTCTGGAGAACACTGACAGCTGCACATACCAACAGTCCTGGGAATGCAGGAGGTGTGCCAACCTCGCCCTTAGGATGGGATGGACAACGAGGAGGCACCAGGGCCTGCAGAGTCAGCCAGGTCCTACAAGGGAGTCTCAGCAAAAGCCAGTGAGAGGGCAGAGGCATTCACTGCTCAGAGACCTTCAGTGTTATGTGTCAGAGGGATCTGTGTTTGCTGAACTCTCACCAAGGGAACAGTACAGAGGGGGTGATCAAGTAGTGCTCTTCAAGATCAAAGTCTGGATTTCTATTTATGACCAACCAGACTCTTGCCCCAGACTTCAGATGGCATGGCAGGTGGGTCTTGGCTGTGGCATCTCTATCCGATTTTTGGAGGAAATAAAAAAAAAGAAAATCCACAGGTAACCTTTGATTTCCTACTTCTAAACACCTCAAACTCCTATCTCCAACGGGGACTCTTACTAGAAAGCCATCATCAAGAACATAAAACTGCTTTGTATAAAGGATCATTAGGACTAAGGTAACTCTGCAAAAGCTATTAAAAGCCCATGGAAACCAGACTCCACCAAACAGGAAATCGAGCCCAACCTATATTTACCAAAAATTTACAGCTGCCCAATCACACACATGCATACAGTCCCAGTGTGGCAAAGCAGATAACAACTCTCACCAGTAATTCCTCTAGCCTCAGCAGCATGGATCTCTCCACTTCTTGCCTGCTTTCATCTTTACTGCTGCTGTACACGGCAACTAACCCCTTCATGCAGGCTGACGAGCGATGTCTCCTCCAGGAATGCAGCTCCTCCGAGTTTTTAAGCACTCTGGATATGGCATCTGCCACAGCCCAACTGCACAAAGATAGGTATTGAGTTTATTATTCATCTTTTTACTTGCTTTGTATATGTTAAAGACGTCTTGCTGCCAAAGCACACACTTTTCAAAAGAATATGAATGCAACATAGCCACCGTTACTGTCTTACGAGCAAGGCTGGAGGCCATGGATTGTTTTTGTTTATTGACTCGGTGACTCCAAGTTTTATATTAAATTTACCTTTTTTTTAAATCTGTGTCACCAAAGACTTTCTATTATTGCAATGTTTTAGCGGTTAGCATACTGTCCTTAAGCAGAAGAGGCTTACTCTACCAAAGAAGTTTAAAGCTTTTCAAGCAATAAGATTAAATATATACGTTTTGCTTCTTATTAGTGCGCTCTACCTGGTCCGCATTTTTAATTAGGTCACATTGATTATCACCTATGAATGTCTGTTCCTTAAAAAACAAAAACCCAACAAGCAATTAGGAAGTACCTTTTCATTCCAGCACCTGTGCCAAGATTGCATCATCACCAGCAATGAGAAAGCAGAGAGCAAACTGACTACAGGCCACGCGGACATCTGTTCTCCCCCGGAAACATAAAAATGTAAATATAAAATAAAACAATGTTGTTAGCACACAAATTGTACCCAACTGCAGGTTCCATACTGCAACTGCTGATTGCCCGTAGTAGTGCCACAAATGGGTAAATGAAACAACTTCTATAAACATGTTGCATGCAGCCACAGACAAACATTTACATGCAATACATCCACAGCATATTCAGCTAAAAAACTTCTTGCATTAAGCAGATCACTTCTACATAAAAAGGAGAATGTGATAGTTCACATGCTTTTCAATTCTCAAGATATGAGACTAAGCCACAGATTTAAAGAGCAAGGAAACATGAACAGCAGTTTCATGCCAAACCCTGCATCACTGAACTTCCTCACCTGTGCACTGCTTGGTCAGTTCACAAGAGTGCCAATAAAAAGGGGGAAATCTAAAACTACCAACTCAGGCACAGTGGAAGCAGTGAAAGCTTGACCAGTAACAGCACCACAGGATATGAACATTGAATCACAGAATGGTTTGAGTTGCAAAGGATGATCTTAAGGATCACCTCATTCTACCCGCTGCCATAGCCAGACAGCTTCCACTACCCCAGGTTGCTCCAAGCCCTGTCCAACCTGGCCTTGGACGCCTCCAGGGATGGGGCGGTGACAGCGTCTCTGGGCAACCTATGCTGGACAGCGTCTCATCACCCTCATGGCCAGGAATCTCCTCCCAATATCTAATGTAAATTTGCCCTCTTTCAAATAAAGTCACCCCTCATCCTATCACTACACTCCCTGACAGAGGCCCGCCATGATTTTACAATTTTTTTTAAACCTGCTCTGCAAAGTTAACCTGCATGTAAAGAAGATTCTGAGTAGGCAAAAGATAAGGCAGCAGGGAATCATGGAAGTGTTGAAAGAAGAAATAAAGAGAAACTAATAAAATTTTGCTGTAAGCTTTGGGCCTGGTATTTTTGCATTAAAAACTCACCTCTGATAGCCAGTTGTGACATAATTCCATTGAAAGCTGTACAAGAGTAAGATCTTTTGGGTGCTTGTTTCCTTGTACCTTACTCAGAGTATTTAGGCAGTTTGTGGTGAAAAGATTACACCCAAGCACTTAAAATTAAGGGTGGAGGTACTTCGACTTTCTGTGGAATCTGACCATTCCGGAACTATGAAAGGTGGTTCCAGGGAAAAAGGGATGTGTTTGGTTTTTTGCCTTCCACTTGATTGCTTAATAAAGAAAAAGTCTGAATTTTCACCTCAGATGGCACAAACCTAACACAAACTTATACATTCACTCTGCCAGTAATGTTTAAAATCCAGAAACAGTATGTCAACATTGCAAACAATACTGGATTTATTATACACTTGCATTTGGAATGACACATAAATATTCTTGTCCTGGTTTGGGTCAATCCTGACTATTTTTAGCAAACAGGGAGGGAACAAGAGACCTTTCTTCTGGAAAAAGAGGAGTGACTTTTTCTCCTCACTCACATATTTTTCTTAAGGATTTCCACCTAGAGGTTATTCAGAACTCTTGTTTATGTTTTCAAATGCACTTACTCTGTATTAGTACTAGGCAATATACCCTCTCCAACTTCCACTTATTTCTCCACAGCTTGTTGGAAACAGATAAGGCATTTTCATGTGTCCAGTAAGGCACAATCAAGGATTCAGCCTGACACAGGACAGGAAGGGAGAGTTAAGTTCTTGCAGATGAAAATACAGCAAACGCTGGCAACCGCTTTGTTCTAAATAGTTAACTAAAAATCTGCTGGAGCCATGGCATAGCATTCCACTGCATGCAGCACCTTAATTTACCTTTTTACATCTTTTTTTCCAGCAATCCAGGCAGGTATTTGTTATTGAAATCAAAATGACTAAATACATCCCTTGCTGAATCTGGGCCTTGAGCCACCATTGCTGACAGCAGTCTAAGGCACCCTCGGCTCATCCTAAAAAAAACAGACCAGAGGTAAAACCTGCAGGTTACTTCCAGGATGATGGTTATACAAACCACTAAACCAACAGATTAAAACTTGAAGAGAAAATAGAAGGGAAGTTAAACAATCAAAGTAATTATTTTAGGCAGTAGTAACAGTAGCTGAGAAAGAGGGATGAGGGAAGAAGGGAGAATGAAATGCCTTTTTATATTCTTCCCCAAAATTAAGCTGTAATGTGAGGCTGGATACTCCCTTTATAAAGTAGTTTAAAAGGGAGAAAGTGCCAAAATTAACACTCTAAGATGACCTGTTCATGGCAGCGGGGTTGGACTAGACAACCCATAATTATTCCATGATTCTACGAACTCCTAAATTCATAGAGGTTTGCCATTCATTTTAAGGGGACTATGTCAGGGCACTGCAGACCTCCATCACCTGAACAGCCACTACCATGAACAGATCTGTAATCTCTCTATCATGTTTCTGTCATGCACAATCCGTAAAAAGCCATGGGATTCAAACAGAGATCCCATCTAGACATACAATAAAGAAAATTCCTCTGCACACCAAAGAGTTGCAGAGAGAATGCAGAGCATTTCCCATCAGAAATCTGCAGCCTCCTCTGTGCAGGTTCTAGAAGGGTTTCTCCAGAACCTTTAAACATTCCATCAGAAGTGCACTTCTTGCACAGCCTCAAAATTTGTTTCCAGTATGCATACTTGAGATCCTTTGTCCAGTTAAAATGCCTGCTGCAATAAGATCAACTGTGCTGCTCAGGAAGCACAGCTGTGTCTATGAACTGGGAAAGCAGAGAAAGGTTCTGCACTTCTGCTCAAAGAATGAAAGACAGGTTGTTTGCCTCGGACAAGCCAATTTCAGCCTGTTTTTTTCCTCTGCTTTCCTCTTCCTCCCAGGTTTGTACTGAAATGTCTCTGGCATTTGCAACTTCTTTCTCCTATCCACATGAGCATGAGAAAATGTTTGGCCTGGACTAGATAACAGAGTTATTGAACAACCTAAAATGACCTCAGAAGTAAGAGACGGAAAAATTACAGAAGAAAAGCTAGTCTGAAAGAGAAAAATCTATTATAAACATGGAAAGCTGACTCCAAAACATAGAGAGAAATAAAGCACTCAAGAGCAGCTTTTTGCTATCACAGGAAGACTGCACATCACATCCCTGTTCTACACAGTACATTTCACCCCACAAATTAAACAGCATTAAAATAAGAGGACTCAAAGTACCACCTATGTTAGCTCTCACTAGGACAGGCACAACTGATGAAAAATACAGCTTCAGCAAAGTATCCTACAGCAGTGGATTGTTTGATGTATCAGAGCTTCCACTTTGCAAAGACTTCCACAGGCAATTATTTTATGACAAGTGGAAAAGGATTATTAAATGAAGGTGGATTATTAGCAATAAGTCCAGATGAATTTTGCAACATTTAGTACAGTCCCTCCAGATCAACTGAGAGATTCTCCACCAGAGCACCAAGTCGTCTTACCTGTGATTTTCAGAATACAAAGCAGCATAGACCAGTTTCATACAGGAATGAATCAACTTCTTGACAATGTTCATTCCCACAACAGAAAAATGTGAGAGGTTGCTGACTGTCCTCAGTAAAATGGCTTCTAGAGCTTGAAAGATTAACAGCATCTGCAGGAGAAAAAACTATGTTAATATCTGACAATATCAGGTAAGACTTGAAATTATTAGCTAAGAAAAAAGTAATAATCACCATTAACAAAGAGTAACCCCACTCCAAGAGAAAAGCTTCCACCTACGAAAGTGACATTAACTTCTAGATTCTCTCCCAAATTAATGCTTCCTCTTTGAGAAGATCACTTTGGAGAGCATGTCATTTCAAGGAATCAGTGCTTCAAGAGATGACTGCTACTAAGGAGACTACGAAAAATGAAATGGACTGGAGAAAAACATCGAGGCTGTTCCAGTCTCACAATTAATTCTCTCCAGAAGAATCCAGAATCCATACAGCACTGGGCTGTGCCCATTACAAACATCAGCCCCTGTCACCAATAGGCAATTGAGGAAAGGCCGTCACTGAACACAACACAGACAAAAATGACACTGAAAAGAACAGCAAGTGATGGTTAAAAAGCCACACAATACAATACTACGTTGTAAGCAGTTAGCAACGCTGCACCAGCGTTCACAGTAAAAACTGTGATTTGAACCCTTTGTTAATTCATCACATTCTGATGAGAATAAACTGTGTCCAACTAAAATAAGAATAATAAAGTCAGCTTTACCAGCAGCTTCCTAGAAATACTAATGTATCAGGGAGATATCTAAAAACACTTTACTTTCACTAGACTACTTTTGTTTTGCTTTCTTAACTGCTTCTATTGATCCCCTTATTACCTAAAAGGTCTTTTGATAACATTTAAAGAACCTTTACAGCTTGATTTGGACAGGACTATTGGTTGTGTGAGTCATTAAATCCAGGAACATCTATGAACTGAAAAGAGCAACTCCCAGTCGTTAGGTGCTTCTGCTACTGCCACTTCCAGAAAAAAAACCAAACCAAACCCATTTTAAATTATCAGAGTTATCTATGCCACAACGCATTTATCCACAGAACCACAGAATATCTTGAGCCGGAAGAGACCCACAAGGATCATCCAGTCCAACTCCTGGTCCTGCACAGACACCCCAACAATCCCACGCCTGAGGGCGTTGTCCAAACGCTCCTGGAGTTCTGGCAGCCTTGCCGGCTGTGACCATTCCCTGGCGACCTTTTGTTGCACCCTCCCCAGGATGGCATTGCTGGAATCATAGCCGCCTGAATTACAATCTCCGCGTCCGATTTACTTCACTTTCAGGCTTCCTTTCTCCATCGAGAAGCTTGACTATCTCAGCACACTCCATGGAAATTTTCACGTATCCCTCCACGACACCGTACACTTGAGGGGATGGCAGCGTCTTGGCGACGGACACGAAGGCCTCCAGCCCTGCAAAGCCACAGCGTCACCCGGAGCGCACCGGCGCCACGTGTGGGGCCGCTCCAGGCCGGCGGCGACCCCGAGGGGCCCGTGTGCGCCACCGCCACCAGCAGCAGCAGCACCGGTGCCACCGCCGCGCCCCCCGCGGGCCGCCTCAGCCCCCGCGCGCGCCGTTCCCGCCCTGCAGAGCCCCTCACCCACCCTCGGCGGCGGCCGCGGGGTCCCGCAGCAGCGCCTTGAAGCGGCGCCATTGAACTCGTCCCGCGGGCCACAGGCGCGCTCAGCCGCAGCCGCCCCGCTCCGCTCGCCGACCGCCCCGCTCCGCTTCCCGGCCTCCCGGCTCCGCTTCGCTTCCCGGCTGCCCCGCTCCGCTCCGCTTCCCGGCCGCCCCGCTCCGCTCCGCTTCCCGGCCATGCTGAATCCCGACCCGGCCCAGCCCCGCCCCGGAGCCGCCACCGCTCCCGCAGGAAGGGGCAGGCGGAAGGCGGGTGGGCCGGGGCGTGTCGTCTGTGGCTGCTGAGACCCAGCTGAGGGTTCTGACCTCTCTCCAGCCTTGTGCTCACCTTGGAACAGACTGGGGCTGGCTCAGGTTTCCCAGGGAAGCGGAAGCCGCTGAGGCCTGTGCAGCAGGGACCTGCTGGGATTTGCTTTTGCAAATCTGACCTGAAGTTTGTCAAACCAGCAGAAAATGCTAATCCCCGTGGGTTTTGTGGAGGAGGTATTGGTGACCCTGAGAACTAGATCAGAACCAGCTTTTGTGGTGGGAGAGTCTGAGGTCTGTAAATGCCACATTTGGTATGATCTGTGTGGCTGAGATGAAGTCACGGCCCCAGAGGCTGACGGTTTCTGGTCATTCCTGTCCCCAGCCTGCTGCTGACCCAGAGGGATCTGCTCTGCTTCCAGGCTGCCCGTGCTGGAGCACCCTGGTCCCTGCAGTGCCCAAGGCCCGAGACAGAGAGCCTGGTCCCTGCCCAAAGGGACCTTTGGCACCTTGTCAGGAATGTGGCTGCAGCCCCGGGAGCAGCTCAGAGGTGAGAACTGGGGCTGTGTTTGAGACTGGTCCACGTCAGGTCAGTGTTTATCAGAAATAATTTCAGAATAATTAGAAATTTTAGAAAAATACAGCTAAAAATCTCACCTCTCTCCCCCCTAAGTTATCCCAGTTTTTCCCAGGCAAGAGTTGTTAGGAATTCAGGCAGGGGAAATGACATCAGGGAACAGCTGAAAATTCAAAGGCAGAAAGAGAAGATCTACCAGCAAAGGGCAGGAAAGGAGAGAGGTTTCAGAAAACATTTCTGCGGTCTAATTAATAATTATTTCTGATTCCCCAGTGAGAAGAAAACGAGCTCACAGCCATTCAGGCCTGCCAGTTCCCTGCAGTGAGAGCTCAGCACACATCATCCACAGAAGCAAGTCCAGCATCTGAAAGAAAAAACCAAAAAACACAAAACAGAAGAAAAAGGTGATTCATTTTGCTTTCAAGTTATTTCCAGTTCTTAAAGCTCAACCAGCATTTGCTCCTGATGTTGGTTGGGTGAATCATGAGCAGTGGGCATGGGTCATGGCACTCATTTAGCTGAAAACCTGGTGTAGTGTAGAGGGGATACAAGACCTGTTAGTGTAGGAAAATGTGAGAGGGTGTCGAGGGGAGTGAGGTGGCATTTTTGAGGGAATTGCTGAGGTAATGGAAGGGAGCCCAGCAGACAATTGCCCCGGGAAATCCGAGGCCCCTGGGGACCACAGCCAGGGCTCTCCAGGGGTAGTGGTGAGGGGTCAGCACTCGGGACTCACTGTGTCCTCCTTCCTTGGCAGCAGCCGGCGGGGATGGGAGAAGAGGCTCCGTGTGGGACGAGGCTGCAAAGAATGAGCAGAGGAGTGGCTGGAGAGGGGCAGGAGAAAGGCACCGTGGGCAAAGGGACCTCCCTGCTGTCACCAGGGCGCCCGTGGGGAACAGAACGGACGCTTGGAGGGCAAATGGAGGTGAGGAGTGGAGGGTTTGGAGCAAAATCTTCACCTCCAAGGAACAAGTAGGGGATATTTTTGAGTGAAAAGCTGAGGTCACACATCTAACCACCTTGGCCCAGGTTGTGTTTGCACCAAGTGGCACCAGAGGTGAAGGTCAAGCCAAAGCCAACCCTGCTTGACCTCTAAATTCCAGGGTAAGTTTTAAAGGCTGCCAATTGAGGGAATTGGCATATCAATTTTCATAAAAAATGAAAATCAAGAGCATTCATGAGATTCCTGGGAATCCCATCATTACCTTGTTGTCATAGAATTCATAACAGAGTGTTGAGCTCTAGATGATAACAATGCATTTCTTTATTTGGATTATTGGCTCTGTGGGATTTGGGGTTTATTTGAGGTTTATTTAAAGCCCTCATGGTGGGCCTGACACTGCTCAGGAGCTGGTAGGAGACACAGTCAGAGCTCCTGGCAGACACAGGGTGTTTTTCCCCAGAGCAGGCTGCAGAGCAATTGCCTGGGACTTGGATTGTCCCTCTGGGTGGTGTCAGTTGCTGTGATTTGTGTAATTCCCTAAGTTTGAGTCCCCAGACTTCCCAGCCCAGGGGCTGAAGCTGACACGGCAGCACCAAGTTTGTTCTCTGTGCGGTGCCCGGATTCAGGGTTCACTGTCACCTTTGCTAGTTTAGAGGAATTATACCCATGGCCCCGAATTCCCTGCTCAATTCTCGCTGCAATAACCTCCCAGTGCCTCATGGGGCCTGGATATTCCCATGCAGAGCTGCTGCTTGACTGCCAGCTGTGCCAGGAACCGGCAGAGCTTCCAAGGAAGCTCAGGGGGCTTGGGACAGGAGAGGTTTCTATTCCCTAGAACTGGCTAATTATAACCCTCATCCCCTGGGGGGTCACTTGGCAGAGTTGCCTGGAATTCAGCAGATTCCAGCCCCCTGAGCTCGGGCTCCTGTGGATATTTTAAAGCAGGAGAAGGCAGTGGCTGGACACGCTCCCGGCCCGTGCTGAGGCAGCCCCTGTGCCCACGGGAGGACATCTCTCCCTGCAGCAGCTCAGCTCCTTTCAGAGCCTCAGCAGTGGCCTCTGCAAGTTCTTTTCCCTCAGGAAAGAGATGCACAACCCTGCCTTCAGCGCACCTCCAGCAGGACCCACCTGCAAAGGCTTCCCCTCACTTCTGCACTTCCAGCTGGCTCCGTGAAAAACTCCAGACTTCATCCAAACAGAACTCCATCCCACTGAAACCTTTGATTTTCAGGCATCTCCAAGGGCTGTTGCTGGGGATTGAATTTCTGTGAGGGAAGATTGCCTTGGCTTTAATGCTGCTGCTGGATGATGTCCTCAGGCTGGAAGGGAGGGGATTTGGGGTGGCCAGGACATACCTGGCAACTGTGCAGGAGCTCCGGGAGGGCTGGCACCGAGAATTGCTGTCTGAGCCCCTCCGCAAACCCCACGTGCCACCATTCCCAGGCAATGGCAGCTGTTCCTTGAGGATCTTCTGGGCTGTTGGGGGGCCTCTGTCTGGGCTGAAGCATCTCCAGGTGCCTGTTGAGAGCAGCCCCTGGCCGAGGAGCTGCAGGCAGCCCTTCAGCCGTGTCTGTGCCAGCCCTGTCTGAGCCCCCCAGTACCCGTCCCTGGGACGTGTGCCTGGCACCCTGCGTGCCACGGGCAGGACACTGCGGGCACAGCTCCTCCCCTGCAGAGCCCAAGGACAAGGAGGAGGTGCTGCTCGCCTTGCTGGGGCTGCCGGCCTCCTTCCTCCCTGCGTTTCCAGCCACCCGAGACACACAGAGGGAACACCAAGGAACGTTGCCGGCACAAGGGGGGCACCGAGGGCTCTCTGCAGCTCTGGGCCAGAGCAGCAGCCCCGGCCTCAGCAGCCACCATCCTTGTGGCCTGGCAACACTCACCTGCAGGAAACGCCGCTCAGCAGGTGGGACCAGCCCCGCCTCTCTGCAGAACTCTGTGGCCGTGCAGCAAAGGGAAGCCTCGGGGCTTGTCCTGCTCATTTCTGCCTGGGAAGGGACATTGCAGGAGCCCTTCTACGGGTGTTGACTAAATCCTGGAAAGGGCAGGCAATGAGCGTTACGGGAAGAGTTTTGTGCTGTCGCGTTAGGTGCCAGCCAGTTCTGCCCGAGAGCCCCTGCAGGGGCTGGTGTGTAAAGCAGCTTTAGCAGAAAAAAAAAGGCATTGCAATTCCCTTTGTGGTGCCAAGGATTCCCATCCTAGGGAGATCCACCCCCGTGACTCAGAGATTGGCTCAGGTGGTTGGAGCAGAGTCCTAGTAATGACAAGGTTGTGAGTAATTCTCAAATGGTCCATTTATTTGAGAGTCAGATTTTAGGATCCCTCTCAAGCTCAGGATATCCTGTGATCCAGTAATAAAGAGGAAAAGTCTCAGCAGAGTTTTAATAAAAGAGGTTTTGCCGTGGCAGAGTGTGAGTTGCAAAGCACGGGGGAGGGAGGAGGAGCACCTCAGCCGGCAGGTGTTGGAGAAGCAGCCGGAGCAGAACCGTGCCCCGGGCCCCGGCCGAGCGGCTCCTCCCAGTCACGGTGCTCCAGCCCCGCCGGTTCCCAAGGGTGCGGCGGGTGAAGCCCCACAGGTGTGCGGACACGGGGAAGGGGGAGCCAGGCGATGCTCTCCCCTGAGGGGTGCGGTGGCTTCAGGGGTGACGGAGCGGGGGCTTTGCACACCCGCGGGGGGTACGGGCAGTACCCGCGGGATGGGGGCACCAAGAGCGGCGGGATTTAGGGGGGGGGCCGGGGGTGGGCGCGGCACTCCCCGTGCCCCGGCCGCGACCCGGCATGAGGACAGACCGCCGCCGTTCTCCCGTGCGCGGTTCCCGGCAGAGCCCCGGTTGCCTGCGGCCGCAGCAGCACCGTGCCCGGAGCCCCACGCCGGCCGCAGCCGAAGCAGGAGCGGCAGCGCCGCGCTCGGCCCCAGGGACCGTCCCGGAGCGGCTCCTGCCGCCGGTGATGGCCCCGATCCATACGTACCCTGCCGGCCGGGGGAGAGGCAGCACCGGGAGCAGCCGCTGGCTTGGGGTTCCGCACCGCGCTCCGAGCGCCGGTCCCGCCGCATCCGCAGAGGAGCATGCGCACAGGGAGCGAGGGGGCGGCGGCTCCACCGCAATTGAGGGGCGCGGGCGGGGCGGGGCCCCGGGGGGCGGGCCCGGCCCAGCTGTGACGGGCGGGACCTGCACAGGTGCGCGGGGCCCCAGAGCGGCTGCGCGGGGCGGGGCCGCGGGGATTTAATCCACGGGGAGGGGAGCTGCGAGCCATTTGCCCCTCGGCGCTCGGAGCGGGAGGTGGCTGCTGCTCTTTCTCTCTGCCTCTTCTATACTTTTCTTTTCTGCTTTTCTTTCTCTGTACCTCTCCTTTCACCCCTCCCTTTCTCCCCTCCCCCACCCCCCACACCCTCCCCCCCCCCCTACCCCCCCCCCCACTCCCCCCTAGCCCTCCCCTCCTTCCCCCCCCGGGCCCGCGGCCCCTCATCCCCCCTCTCCTTTCTCTACCCTCCCGTCCTCCCCCGGCCCTGTCACCCCCACTCCCCCTCTCTCCTCCCTCCCTTCCCTACTCCCCTCTTCTCCCTAGGTCCCCCGTCCTTCTCCCCCCCGGCCCTGTCGCCTCTCACTCCCCCTCTCTCCTCTTTCCCCCCCGCTCTCCCCCCTGGTCCACCCCTCCTTCCCCCCCTCCCCGGCCCCGTGGCCCCCCACTCCCCCTCCCTATTCCTCTACAAATGGCAGCCCTACCCTACCCTCTATCCTTCCCGTTCGCCTTTCATCTTCCTTCCCCCCAGTCCCCTCCCTGCTCCCCTTCCCTCTCCCAGTTCTCCCCCACCTGCCTTCAACCCTCCTCTTCCTTCCTCCACCGTTCCTTCCCCCCACCCCGCCTCCGCCTGCCCCTTCTCCTGCTGCCCTGCACAGCCCAACACCCCCACCTGCCCTCTGTCCTGGACTCACCCACCCCGACCCCCCCATCTGCCGCCTGTTCCCATCCTCTGTCCTTCCCTCTCTTTCTTCTCCCGCAGCCGCGGGGCTGGGGGTGCCGGACAATAAATAAAGCCCAAGGGCCGGAGCCCGACGCCCCCTGCCCTCGCTGGAAACCCCCACACGGGGACAGCGCCGCTCGGCGCCGTGTCACCCCATTCAGTGCCCCACACCGCCGGGCCTCCGGCTTTCCCCACATCACCCTGGGATGCCCCGGCGGGGTCGGGGCTGGGGTTGTTGGGGGAATCCCTCACTGGGGGAGGGGGGTCCCGGGGTCGGGGGGCTGCGGGTTGGGGGGCTCCCTTCTTGGGGGAGGGGGACCCGGGGTGGGGGGGTTGAGGTTGGGGGGGGCCCCTCCGAAGGGGGGGGTCCGGGGGGGGTTGGGGGGCAGGGCCCCCTCCGGAGGGGGGGGTCCCTGGGGGGGGTTGGGGAGGAGGGGGTCCCCGGGGGGCGGTCGGGGCGGGCCCCCTCCGGAGGGGGGGGTCCGGGGGAGGGGGCGGGGCGGAGGGGGGCACTTCCCCCCTCCAGTCCCCGCCTCCTCTCCCGGATCCCCGCCTCCGGACGGGGCTCGCCCCGGCCCCCTCCCCGGGACCCCCTCCCCCGGACCGGGGCCCAGGGGGGAGGGAGGGGGGCGGGTGGGGGGAGAAGCGGGGGACGTCACGTCACTCAGCAGTGCGAACAGACATGTCACCAAACAGAGAAACGGCCTCTCCCCTCCGGCCCCCCCACCCCGCCCGCCCCCCTCCCTCCCCCCGGGCCCCGGTCCGGGGGAGGGGGTCCCGGGGAGGGGGCCGGGGCGAGCCCCGTCCGGAGGCGGGGATCCGGGAGAGGAGGCGGGGACTGGACGGGGGGGGAGTGCCCCCCTCCGCCCCGCCCCCTCCCCCGGACCCCCCCCTCCGGAGGGGGCCCGCCCCGACCCCCCCCCCCAGGGTCCCCCTCCTCCAGAGGGGGCCCTGCCCCCCCCAACCCCCCCCAGGGACCCCCTCCTCCGGAGGGGGCCCTGTCCCCCTAACCCACCCCAGGGACCCCCTCCTAATGAGGGGGCCCCCCCAAACCTCAACCCCCCCACCCCGGGACCCCCCTCCCCCAACGAGACCCCCCCGCCCCAGCCGCAGCCCCGACCCCGCCGGGGCACCCCAGCGTGATGTGGGGAAAGCCGCAGCCCCGGCGGTGTGGGGCGCTGTATGGGGTGACAGGGCGCCGGGCGGCGCTGTCCCCGTGTGGGGGCTTCCAGCGAGGGCGGGGGGCGCCGGGCTCCGGCCCTTGGGCTTTATTATCCGGCACCCCCGAGCCCCGCGGCTGCGGGAAAGAGGGAAAGGGGAGAAGCAGCAGGGGATGAGACGGGGTAGGGAGGGGAGTCGGAGTGTGGAGGGAAGCGGGAGGGGAAGGGAAAGAACGAGTGGGGGGAAAGAGAAAGGCTGGACAGAGGAGGGGGACAGGGGGAATAGAAGGAGCGGGGTAGGGAGAGAAGAGGAAGGAGCGGGGAGGGAAGAGGAAAAATAAGGGGAATAGGGGGAGGAGGAAGGGTAGACAAGGGTATAGGAGGGGAGGGCTGAAAGGTGAGGGAAAGGGGTCGGCTTTGGTGACGAGGGGGAAAGGGAGAGAAAGAAGGGGAACACGGGGTGAAAAAAGGAGGGATAGAGGGAAGGAAAAGGGAAGCCGAAGCCCGTCCTGTCCCGGGCTGCGGACCCCGGACAGCAACCACGCGCTCCAACACGCTCGCTCTGAGCAAATGGCGGCGGCGGTGACTGCGGGCGATTAAATCACCTCGGCCCCGCCCCGCGCAGGCGCCCTGAGTCCCCGCGCAGGCGCCCTGGGTCCCCGCGCACCTGTGCCGGGCCCGGGACCCTCCCCCGGGACCGCCCTCAGGAACGCCCGGGACCACCCCCGGGACCGCCCCCGGGACCGCCCGGGACCGCCCCCGGGACCGCCCTCAGGAACGCCTGGGACCGCCCTCGGGACCGCCCTCGGGACCGCCCGGGACCGCCCTCGGGACCGCCCCTGGGACCGCCCCCGGGACCGCCCGGGACCCGCCCCCGGGACCGCCCGGGACCGCCCCCGGGACCCTCCCCCGGGGCCGCCCAGGACCGCCCGGGACCGCCCTCGGGACCGCCCCCGGGACAGCCCAGTACCGCCCCCGACCGCCGCCGGCACCCGCCCTGCCCTGGGGCGGAACCATCGCTCCCGGCCCCGCCCCTCAGCCCCGAGCCGAGCCGAGCTCCGAACCCATGGAGCCCGCGGCGCTGAGGCGGGGCCGGGAATGGCACCGGGAGTTCCGCTTCGGGTCCTGCCCGTGCTGGCTGCGGATCCCCAGCGGAGCCGCCTCTCTCCCGGCGGGCGGGCTGTGGGTCTCGGGGCCGGAGGAGCGGGGCAGCGTTGGGGCCGGGATCGGCACCGGGATGACCGCGGGCGGCAGGAGCCGCTCCTGCTCCGCCTGCAGCCAGCGCTGCGCTGGGCTCCTGCCGGGGCCCGGGCACGGGAGGACGGCGGCGCCGAGTTCCTGGTGCTGATTGGGACCGGCTGGGGCGCGGGGGCCCCCGTGCCGGCCCCGGGACCCCCCAAACCCCGCCGCTCCCCGCGGTGCCAGCGAATCTCTTTTCCAGCGTAGGCAGAGAATTCTTTATGAGAAAACTCAAAACTCAAAATACGGGGTCTGAGGGGAGAGATTCTGGTCTAAGTTCAAAATGCATTGGGAAAATTAAATTGGGAAAAATAAATCCGTGGAGCAGCTCATTTCCTCTCTCACATTGGCTTCTGTGTGATCGTCTGTGATCACACAGCTGCTCTGTGAGCTGCTGCTCTGGTGAGATTTTCCACCTGTGGGGCTATAATGACCTGCCAGGTACTAAGCACCACAGAAAATAAGGGGAGAACTCCCTGGATCAGGCAGTGGAGCCTCTCAGTAGTGTCCCAAAGGGCCAGCAGTGCCAGCGAATCTCTGGCTGGAATTTGAGGGGTCCCAGCCCAGCCCCTCGGAAGCGTTCCCTGGAGCTGACACTTCCCAGCATCCCTGACCAGGGTTTGGGGGTCCCAGCACAGGCCCCATGGCACATCCCGCTGCTTCTCCAAGTCCCACTTAACCAGGATGATTTTGTGGGGGTAGGAGCACCCAAAGGCAGCAGAACTGGCCTTAACCACCTTTTGGGGATCTCTCCTCTTTCTTCGTCACCAAATCCCCACTGTCAAAACCCAGCCCGAGGCTCAGCTCCCCATCCCCTCAATCTCTCCAAGGAACTGGGCTTGGACTTCCCGATCCAGCAGGGCAGAGATGCTGTTTGTCCTTATTGTATATCCTAATGGCAGTAATTGCTTAAGAAATAATTGAAAGACATTAAAGGAATGAAGAGAAATTAAATCAGAGCTGCCAGCTCCAAGGGCTATCCAAGGGAAGCTCAAAGCCATTCTCAGTGATTTGCTTATTATTTGCTTATTTAACCAACTCAAAGTAATTAACACCACATTGATGAAAGAAATTAGCCCCAGGTTATGCACTCCGGAGTTGTACTGTTACATTGTTTTGCTGTAAAATTAAAGTTGCACTGTTACTTGCTTGTTTCAAACCGTTCATGTTGAATCTGTACCCTGAATTTCTGTTCGTTATGTCCAAGTTCTGTACCCTTTCTCCCTAAATCCTGAGCTTTCCCCTCCCCCGAGGAAAGCACGCCGCCGCCGCCTGGTCGCTCCCCCTGCCACTTCCTGTTGCCCCCTGCTGTTTCTTGCTGCTCCCTGCCTGCCTGCCCGTCGAGCTGTGGGCTCCGCCCAATATGGAGATCACCTCCCATGGTGCCTGGCTGCGACCGAGAGTCCAGTTAGAGCTAAAAAGCCCCTGATACAGCGAGCCAACACAGAAACTGGACCTAAGAAGGACGGGACTGTGCGAGGCACATGTCTAGCTACCTGCAGGCAGCAGGCATTCTTTTGTTACTTTGTCGCCATGGCCTGAAAGAAACTGGAGAAAGGTAACGCCCCTGGACCACACGAGCCAACGTGATTCTATTGGAACCCCCGTGAGGACGGAATCCCGACTCTGCAGCAGCACCAGCAGCAGCAGATTCGACCTGCACCTCCTCCTCCGTGGTGTCTTCAGGGAGCAGCGGCGGCGTGCGCGGCCCCTCGGGCCCCCTACCCAGAGCTGATTCCTAATAAAGGCTTTTTCAAAGGAGCTGGTCTCCTGGCCCATTTATAACAAATTGGGGGCTCGCCGGGACGTGACCACGCCTGAAGAGGACCGAGGACGGGACGGCCGACCGCCCTTTGGACCCCTAGGACAGCTGGTCACACCGGACCAAGGAAGACAGCCTGGGATTGGACAGCGCGGAGGAGCACCGGTAAAGTATAGCCGGTGGCGGGAGTGGAGACGAGCGAATGGTGTGTGAGTGAGACAAAGACCGGTAGCTCGGATCTTTGAAGCGAGTGTGGGCCTCCCAGTACCGCGTTTCCAGTCTCCCGCGAGGGACCTGGCCGGGAAAGGAGGGAGGCGAAAGGAGAACGGAGTGAAAGAGGCGTCTCCAGGGGCATAGGCGCCCCCCTCCGGGCGTGCGGAGGTAATTTAGAGAGTGGGTGGCACGTCACAGGGTGTGTGATTGTAGGATAGGCCCGCCCCATTCTAGAATCTACGGAGGCAGGCTGCCCAGGCTGATCCAAGCGTGCGGAAAGCCTGGAGCTGTGTGTGTAGCACGCACCACACTGGCTGAGGTTACGGCCCGGGGTATCCACGGGTTGGGATACTGGCTGGGGTAGCTAACAGGGTGTGGGGAGTGAGAGAGGGTACTGGCCGAGTTACGGCCCGGGGTGTCCAGCAGCAGGGGTGGTCGGACCCTGAGGGTGGATAACTGCAACCACTACTGGCTTGGGACACCGGCTGGGGTAACTACCGGGGTACAGGAGTGGGCGCACTGGTTGGGGGTACCTAGAAGTGAGAGGTATGCGTTCCAGGTGCGGAGAGCCTACAGGGCCGGGGGTTTTTTGAGTATACCGCCTGGGTGTAGGATGAATGAAAGTTAGGGAAGTCCCAAGGTGCGAGGGATTTAACGATAGGGAGAGTGAGTGAGTCGCACACTGTATGTCCGAGTCCTGGCTGTAGGTGGTGACTGGAACTCTGGGCCCAGGTTGACCGGCCACTTATGGAAACTCGATAGATATACAGGAGAGGAAGAGGGGTGCTGGCTGGGGTAGTGACTGAATCTCTAAGGGCGGGATATCAGACTACCGACAGGGCACTCTGAGCACTGGCAGGAGTGGCCAGACCCTAAGGGCGGGTAACTGGGGCCACTAACGGGTGTTCGTGGAGTGAGTGAGAAAGGGGTGCTGGCTGGGATAGTGGCTGAATCTCTAAGGGCGAGATATCAGACTACCGACAGGGCACTCTGAGCACTGGCAGGAGTGGCCAGACCCTAAGGGCGGGTAACTGGGGCCACTAACGGGTGTTCGTGGAGTGAGTGAGAAAGGGGTGCTGGCTGGGGTAGTGGCTGAATCTCTAAGGGCGAGATATCAGGCTACCAACAGAGCACTCTGAGCACTGGCAGGAGTGGTGCCACTGGGACCACTGACGAGTGTTCGTAGAGTGAGTGAAGATTACCTAGTGAGAATGGGAGGATATATAAATAAGCAAAAACCACCTGAGGAGGAAAAGGGGAAGATAAAGAACATTCCCCCAGATAGTCCATTAGGACAAATGTTGGAACTATGGGATACTGATGAGGCCACTAAAAATTTGAGCAAGGTTAAAATGATTCATTATTGTATTGAGGTTTGGCCCACTTTGAATTTACCTGGAAAATGGCCGTGGTGTGGAACTAAGGACCCCTGGATGTGCTCGCAATTAAACCAGTATCTGAAATCCCGAGGGGACTCAGATACTGAGCAGATCCTTTATGCTGCCTGCTGGCAGAGACACAGAACTGAAAGTGAAACAGTTAAGATTTGTAAGCTACAAGAGGGAAAGAGGAGAAATGAAAAAGAGAAAAAGGAGGAAAGCAGTCACCATTGGGACCCTCTTGATTATTTGCCTCCTCCTGTTTACCCTGGGATACCCCAAACTGTCCCTGCTAACCCTCCAGCTTTACCTGTGAACCCCTTCCCATATCTCCAAACCATGATCCCTATTCCTTCTTCAGCTTGCTCCCCAACAGGATTACCCCCTACAGCTCCACCCTCTCTACCACCTCAGTCTAACCCGACTGTCTTGAGTACTAACCCCTTCTACTCTTCAACTCTATCCTCGGCCTCTCCTAGCACTGGCCGAGGCCACACCCCCTCACCATCTACTGTCCCTGCACCCCCAAACAACTGGGAGCTGGACTTGCCAGCCAATAATATAGAAACCCCAAAAGGACCCTATTGTGGCACCAGGTCAAGAACAAAGCTCTTCCCCCTAAGGAAAGTCCCGATAAGTGGGGCAGCTGGGGATGCA
This sequence comes from Phylloscopus collybita, assembly GCA_027886175.1. Classification (NCBI taxonomy): domain Eukaryota; kingdom Metazoa; phylum Chordata; class Aves; order Passeriformes; family Phylloscopidae; genus Phylloscopus; species Phylloscopus collybita. The sequence continues at coordinate 101,368 of JAJNNQ010000178.1, read as the reverse complement.
CCTCTGACAGCTTCAGAAGTTGGGGGCTTTAAGAAAGAGCTGGGAGGCCTGGTTGGGGACCTGGTGGGGGTGGCTGGCTGGGTGGATTGGTTCCTGAACCCTAATGTTTGCACCTGGAGTGAGATGAACTCTATTTTGGGTGCCTTGTTCAGCCCCAAGGAGATGGCCATGGTCCATGTCGCGGGGATGCGAGTCTGGGAACAGGGGAGCAGGTTTGGGCCCCGGGCAGGGGATGGGCTCCCGCGGGCGGATCCAGGGTGGGATCCAGGTGGAAAAGGGGAAGGGCAGAATGTGGGAGACTGTGGAACCCTGGTGGTGAGGGGCATTGGAGGGTCTGTTCCCCGGGGTGGCAGCACCAGGCTGGCCTTTGATAAGACCCAGGGGGAATGGGACCCCAGCCACCTAGTTAAGCAGGGGAGGAGATTTTTGGTTACGTGGATCCTGACAGTCCTGAGGGCCAAGTGCTGTTAGAGATGCAGTTCCTTGCTGGATCCTGGCCTGATATCAGGAAAAAGCTAGAAATTAGTAACCCATGCTGCTGTTTGGACCCAAGAAAAAGAGTGGACTGACGTTTCCCGTGTAAAAGGACCAGTATCACCTCCTCCTAACTATGGACAAAACCCAGAAAAATCCCCCACGAGTCTCCCCAAGTGGACTGCCATCCAAGATCCTGCCAGCTGACAAAAGAAGAGAACCAATATATGATTAACATGAGTTGAGAGAAATAAAGAAGTTAGGGTTGTACCAAGGGAAGCAAGGGGAATGGTTAACCCCAGATAGATGAAAGTTTTTAAATAAAGCCCTAGCTTGAAAAAATGCTAACAGAAATACAGAGCCTGACCCACTGGGGCACCCAAGGGTTATGTGATCATTTTTTTAAGAGAATATTTATGTATTCGGGTGTATGGTCTGGCCAAAGCAGTAACTGAAGGATGCCTTATATGCCAAAAGGTAAATCAGAAAGCGATGGGGGGAGTGCCCCAGGAGGAAGACGGATGGCATTGGGACCCTTTCAAAATGTACAGGTGGATTTTGCCGAGGTGCCTTCAGTACAGGGTTGCAGGTATCTACTTGTTATGGTTGATTGTTTGGCCCATTGGGTGGAAGCCTTTCCTGCTGGGGAGGAGACTGCACAAGTGGTAATAAAGGTATTATTAGAACACATCATCCCCCGGTATGGGCTGGTGAATAGTGCTGGTTCAGACCGAGGCCCTCATTTTGTAGCCAAAATTCTACATGATGTCAATAAAGCCTTAGGAATCGGGTGGTGGTTGCATACACTCTGGCATCCCCAAAGTTCAGGGAGAGTTGAGAGGATGAATAAAACCTTCAAAAATGTACTAACTAAATTGATAACCAAAACAGGAATGAATTGGCTCAAGTGTCTGCCCCTGGCCCTTCTGCGAATCCGGGTCCGACCAAGATCTGACATAGGGGCTTCACCATATGAGATGATGTTTGGACTCCCCTTCTTACTGACCCCCTATAGCACTGGGGATTATTTAGAAGGAGAGGCCGCTACCCAAGAATATGTAAAAACAATTGGAAAGACATTGGCAGATCTTAAAAGAAGAGGGTATCTTCCTCAAACCTCTCCCTTGGACACTGACATGCACCAAATAAAACCAGGAGACTGGGTTTTAATTAAGTCCTGGAATACCACCCCACTAACCCCTAAATTCGAAGGCCCGTTCCAAGTTCTGCTCACTACTCATACTGCAGTGCAAACCCAGGAAAAGGGCTGGACCCACATCACTAGAGTGAAAGGACCATTACCACCCCCGAGTGATCCCTCTGACCCTGCAACCCCAACAAGGGTTCCCTCTGAGTGGACTGCCACTCGAGATCCAGACACCCTTAAAGTAACTCTCAGGAAACAAGCAAAAACCAGTTAAAGCCAATAAGGGACAATAACAGTTATTACAAGCTGTCCGTTACCATTGTTAAAAATCCACATTGTTATAAGAGGTTAAAAAGGTGTTAATATAAAAGCGTAAAATAATGGTTAAATCTGATGTTATAACTTGTTATAATGAGTCACAATGTGTTAATGTAAAAGTAATAAGTAACAGTAATTCTTAATTTAAAAATTAAATCTCTCATAGGGCACACCCAAAGGGAGCTAACTAAAAGTAAGAAAAAGGTGGAAAGTGGGAATAAGCAAGGGAGAACTCCACAAATCCAGCCTAAGAACTCCCCGACCCAAGAGGCAAGACCAGGTGAGACCAAAGAGAACCCTCAGAGCGAGACGGGGGCAGGTTCATACTGGACTCTTGGAGGGACTAATAGTAGTCCTACTGATATGATGAGGAGAAAGAACCCCCTGACCCAAGAGGCAAGGCCAGGTGAGACCAAAGGATCCACAAATAGAATGGTTCATACTGGACTCTTGGAGGGACTGATAGTAGTCCTATTGATAAGCAAGTTTACAGATGGGGCTTACTCCGAATGCTGTCATTCAGTTTGTGATGGGGAGAATCTACAATCCCTTATGAGAGTTCACACCCATGTGAATCCCACATGTTTTGACATGATCCAATTATCCACCTGTCAAAAAGAGAAAAAACAATATTGGATTACAAAAAAAGCTGCCACATTTAAGCAGTGCCTGACTGGGGAGTGCCCTATCAGAGAGTGGTTCTGTTTTAAAAAGTTAAGAAATACAGAGGGAGTAGCAGACCTGATAAAAAGAAAATACCAAAAGGGGAGGAGGGGCAGCACACAAACATGGAAAAGTAAAATACAGACACCAAAAGGAATAGTAAAAACATATAAGCCAGCAACTTGGACACAAGATAGATCATGGAGGTGCCGAACTCCAATTTACATGTTGAATAAAATTATCAGATTATCAAACAAAACAGCCCTTGCCCTTGATCATATCAGTAACCAATTGGCACAGACAAGAGCAGTAGTTTATCAAATCAAACTAGCAGTCGATTATGAAAGTAAGGTAATAAAAAATATTTCCAAAGAAATACAAAAAATTGCATATGTAAGTACCCAGGAATGGAAGCCCTTAATTAATATGGACTGGTGGGACAACTTCTGGTCCTTTGAAGGGACCTGGTGGGAAAAAGTAGTGTTCATTGCAATAAGTGCCTTTGTCAGTCTCTTACTTCTCCCCTGCATACTTCCCTGTCTAATTCGAACTGTAGCCACTACTGTTCCAGCTAGTCTCCAAATCCCTAAAGTAAAGATTCAGAAACCTACAAATACAATTAGATTAGAACCCCAAGAAGAACTGAGCACAGCAAAAAGAATTTATGACCAATACCAAGAATTAAAACAGATTTATTCCCTTGAGTCAGACATGACCAATTGATGTGGGCTAAAGCCCGATCAAAGAAATAGAGGGGGGATTGAAAGAAATTAGCCCCAGGTTATGCACTCTGGAGTTGTACTGTTACATTGTTTTGCTGTAAAATTAAAGTTGCACTGTTACTTGCTTGTTTCAAACCGTTCATGTTGAATCTGTACCCTGAATTTCTGTTCGTTATGTCCAAGTTCTGTACCCTTTCTCCCTAAATCCTGAGCTTTCCCCTCCCCCGAGGAAAGCACGCCGCCGCCGCCTGGTCGCTCCCCCTGCCACTTCCTGTTGCCCCCTGCTGTTTCTTGCTGCTCCCTGCCTGCCTGCCCGTCGAGCTGTGGGCTCCGCCCAATATGGAGATCACCTCCCATGGTGCCTGGCTGCGACCGAGAGTCCAGTTAGAGCTAAAAAGCCCCTGATACAGCGAGCCAACACAGAAACTGGACCTAAGAAGGACGGGACTGTGCGAGGCACATGTCTAGCTACCTGCAGGCAGCAGGCATTCTTTTGTTACTTTGTCGCCATGGCCTGAAAGAAACTGGAGAAAGGTAACGCCCCTGGACCACACGAGCCAACGTGATTCTATTGGAACCCCCGTGAGGACGGAATCCCGACTCTGCAGCAGCACCAGCAGCAGCAGATTCGACCTGCACCTCCTCCTCCGTGGTGTCTTCAGGGAGCAGCGGCGGCGTGCGCGGCCCCTCGGGCCCCCTACCCAGAGCTGATTCCTAATAAAGGCTTTTTCAAAGGAGCTGGTCTCCTGGCCCATTTATAACAATTGATACAGCAGGATTCTTTTTAATTGAGTTATAGATAAATATTGCAGACTGTAGAAATCCTTCTAAGCCCAGAAACTCTTAGAAGAGCTATACAGGGCACAGCTGCAGAGAGAGTCTTGGGATTCAGGGGAAAAAACCCCAAAGTTCTCAGTCTTTAGCATCTTCCACGATGTCGTCACTGACAGCAGACACGGAGAGCCAGAGATTTTGCACATCCTGGTCTCACCTCAGCCTTCCAGCAGCTACAGTCTGCAAGGAGAGAGAAGAAAATGGGTCAGAATGGACAGCCTCCTTCCAGAAAACCATCATCATTCACAAAGCATTGAGCAGAGCTGTAAGACCTTCCCCAAAGGTTCCTGTCCCTGCACACTGAGGGCTCTAAGCTGAAGCACACGCCACGGGGCAGACTATGGAAAGCCCCGAAGTAAAAGCTTTCTCGGCCAATGCCATAAAACATTCCAAAATCAGGCTCCTGGGATGCGACCCTCACTTCCCTCACCTTCCAACATCCAGAATGAGGTCTATTGCTGTTGAGCAGCCTTCAAAAACTTGTCAGAGCAGAAAGTGCCTCACAAATGACACCGGAGTAATGTAAGCTCCTCTGGCAGGTATGTCAGTAACAAACTCTTTGAGTTACCTGAACAGAAAAAATAACCAGGGAAACATACTTGGTTACACACAGAATCTGACAACACAAAGAGCACGTGTGGACGTCAGAAAGGGCTCAGCTCTGATCTCACACCAATTGATCCTCTCCTTGCTACTTTCATACTCTGAAAGCTCATTCACTGTCCACACAGTAACTCTCTGCAGCCTTGCTAAGTGTCAGAGCTTTCTACCATGCTGTAAGGAAGGAATAACAGTCATTCAGAAGAAAACTAAAGGAAGCATCTTTCCCCATCTCTTTTCTAAAATAATAATAATAATAAAAAAACACAAAACAAAACAAACAAAAAATCAACCAAAAAAACCCCCCCACCAATAAACCCCCATGCATTAGAACATTGTCAAGCATTCATTCTTGCTTTACACAGTGTAAATGATGAGCACTCATCTTTCAGCCCGATTTTGCAACAGCTCCTCAAGCTGACTGACCTCAGCAAGAGTGATCAGAATCACTAAATTGTGGAGGGGACCCTAAAGCTCATCCCATTCCACCCCCTGCCCTGGGCAGGGGCACCTTCCACCCCCGTCCAGCCTGGCCTTGGGACACTGCCGGGGATCCAGGGGCAGCCACAGCTTGTCTGGGCACCCTGTGCCAGGGCCCCACCACCCTCACAGGGAAACATTTCTTCCTGATATTTAATCGAAACTTGCCTCCCTTGATCCTAGGGCCGTTCCCCTTGTCCATCGCCCCGTGTCCTTGTGAGAAATCCCTCTCCCTTAGGCCACGAGCGGCTTGTACAGAGCACCCCAAGGACGTGTTCCAGCGGCTCTTGGGAGCACACGAGCACTCCGGGCCCTTTCCCGGCCTTGTCCTCAGCGCCTTCCCCGGGAACCCCCGACTACCCCGGGGCTGTGTCCGGCCGGCACCGGCCCTCACCATCCGCACTCTCCGGGGAGCTTGGAGATCTTCCGCTCCGGGCCCCCAGGGGGACAGAGGGAGGGAGGGAGGGAGGGAGGGAGCGCGGGGACGCGGGGCTGGCAGCGCTGGCACTCACCGCTCTCTCCTCAGCATTGCTCACCCAGCTCCAGGTGCCGCCCACGGGCCGCCTGCAGCCGGCGCACACGAACACCGCGGGCACGGGGGCCGCGTCCGCCCGCCGCTCTCGCTGCTGCTGCTGCCGCTCGGCCTGGCCGCCGCCCGGCTCCAGCAGCGGCAGCGAGCGCTCCAGCTCCGGGCACAGCGGCACCGTGTCCCGCCAGCCAGCCAGGGGAGCGGCAGCTGAACAGCTGAACTCAGCCATTTTCGGCTCTTCGGCTATGCTCGGCTGTTCCCGGCACACCTCGGCTATTTCCGGATGCCGTCGTTCAGATTCGGCTCTTCGGGGAAGCTCGGCTCTGTTCGGCTGTTCCCGGCACACCTCGGCTATTTCCGGATGCAGTCGTTTAGATTCGGCTCTTCGGGGAAGCTCGGCTCTGTTCGGCTGCGCTCGGTGCCGCTCGCTGCGCTGCGCTCCGCCCAGCTCAGCTCGGCTCGGCTCCCTGAGGGGCGGGGCTGAGGCACCGAGCGGGAAAGCGGCACCGCCGGTTCGCGTTCCCCCCGCAGAGCGGCGTTTGCTCGGTGTTTCCCTGCTGGCCAGGCTGCCAGCCACCGCACGGACACGGACGGGAGCGGGGGGCGGGCAGGAGCTCGTTAGGCAGTGAGTGCAGTCGCGCTAATTAATGGGCACGAGAGCAGGCGGCTGGTTCGGCTGAGCTCGGTTTGGTGCGGTTCGGCCGAAGTCGGCTAGATACGGCTCACAGACTTCCTGATGTCAGCCCTTAGGAATTCTACATGGCACAAACTGTAGCCTCTAAAGGGCCTGGGAGGGGGTTAAAGAAATAAAACCTTTGACTCAAGTCTTGGTACAGAGCCGATGGCTCCTTTAGGACAACAACATTTACATGCAGAAGCAATTCCCTCATTTGCCTCTCATTTTTATTTACCCCATGCCCAAAATTCAATACCCAGCACAAGCAATGTGCAGTTCTGGTTTTCCCCTGTACAGTATTTGTACAAAGGACCTGGGCACAGCACGCAGTCGTGAGTCAATTGACTAAATCCTGGTTTACATTTCAGAGGTTCTTGTTCTGGCACTGCCTGTTTGCAGATCTGGGCTGGCATGTTCAACGACCCTCGTGGCCACATTCACGAACAATTTATCAGATTTCAGAGGTAATTCCCAGTAAAACTCACGTATAATCAATAAGCAGAAACTCCTTTGGGGTTTAGTTCCATCTCTCACCTGTCCCAAGTGGAGGGAAAAGGGGAGGGCTTTTGTCACACATCACAGCTGCAGCAAAGTCACAGTGACATAAAAATGTGACAGAAGAAGGAAAGAAAACCAGAGTCAACTTTTATATAAATATAATTAGTGAAGATGATGTAGTTCAAAGCAGAATTAACAATGAAATCAGCCATTTTCTCTTCTTGTTAACTAAGTCAGAGAAATATGGATCAACTACGTATTTCATAGAATACATACAAATAGAGAAAACGTAATTTACAAGTGTGAGTATATAATTAACGTCATACTGCGTGGTTCAAAACTTTCATTAGAAAACAATCACTGTTCATTGCACTGTGCATTAAAATAACTTCTACATAACAGCAAAAAAAGTGAAATACTCTATTTTCAAAATGGTCTTACGCCTCTTGTTCAAGACCTGTTTTCAGAGTCAAGGGGTGGTTTATATAACCTTGTTCCTTTTCAGCTGTACTGGTCAGCTGTGCTTTCAAATCATGGATTTCTTTCTGCGAAAGGAGAAGGAAGAGTTTTGAGTGCCCATGTGTAAACTACAGCTCACGGAGGTTATCAGACATGCTCTAACAGCGCAAGGCTTTCAGAAGAACCAAACGACATCCACGGCACGGATTATCCAGACTGAAGCTTTACATCTCTCTGGTGGCGTATGGAAGTGGTGTGAGACAGTGAACTCTGACACCAGTGCTGCACACGTCCGCTGCTGTGAGTTTAATCACCTAGCCTGCAAAACTACTGAAATCAGATTCCTTGGACATCATTTTAAATAAAGACATTTACTTTATTTTCATTATGATTTTACTTTACTCATCTAAATAAGAAGGACTTCATGGGCTTTTACCATATTCATCTCAATAAAAAGGACTAAAGAAACATCAGAGAAATCCAGCTCTATACAGTAGAACAGAAAGGCAATCAGCAGGGCTGTGTCTTCATCCTCAGTGCAGGGTGGGACACTGCTCTGTGTGCTGTTTCTTATGTACTTGTACACAAATTGTGATGTGTAACTTCAATATTTGTAAAAACGTGTTACCATTGCCCTACTCCAGACCTCTCTGGACTTGGAGAGCATTTTCATTTCTCTCTCCAAATTTTTCCTCTCTCTGCAAATTTTTCTGCAGTAGCCTCGAGGTCTTTCTTCAGTAAAAGTCCTCCCATTTGCCCATTTTAGAAAATGAGTGAAACTCAGTTTAGAACATGCAATGCACAGACATGGGAAAATGCACACCCGATTTCACACTACCTTCACCTCAGTTGATGCAGTTTCTTGTTAGACTTGTAAATATAAAATCATAATGAAAATAAACCTCTCTTAAGAGTAGACTTCATGTAGCCTAGGCTTCTGTGACAGAAAATGGGCCTGTGTCACAGTACAGGAGGGTTCACAGAGGCCAGAGCCAATTACCTTCCTCTAAGTAAGAAAAAAACCGGGAAAACTATATCCAGAGGGAGTGGCATTTGAATGGGCATCAACCAAGAAGGAAATAACCAAAAACCTCGACAAGGAAAACCAAAACATGGGAGACAAGAAAAATCAAAAACACAGCAGACAGCAAAGATCAAAACACAGGAGACAAGAAAAACAGTGGCAATAAAGAAGTTCTTCAAAGACAACGCTGAAATTGCGTGCGAGAAAGTTTAGCAGAAATGTTCAGGCAGACTAGATGGTGTTTGTTTATGACATTTAAGATACTCACAAAGCAAGAAGAATTTCATATGAAGATCAAATGCCATGAGATGAATAAAATGAACATTTACCAGAGTTTCCGACAGCTCTTCAAGTTGCATTCCTTTGTCATGTTTTACTTTAGTCATCTCTTCTACAGCACGTGTAATGTAACATTAATGGAACAGAAACGAAATAACTTTTCATATTTAGCAGGCAGGAGAAAGTATTTACCCTTTTTCAATACCCAGTTCTCAGAACTTGCTGGATTAAGTTCAGAAGCTGTAAAGCTGATTTATGGCTTAATCTAAATGTAGACTTCAAAAATATGATTAAGAAGGGCATTAGCAAATCTGTATCTGAGGAGAAACTAATTATTTATCTTCAATAAAATTTAGAGCCTATTATGTTTTCCCCAGTTATGGCTTCAAATAAACTATGGACTGTAAGACCAGAGTGTTCTCCAAGTATTGATGCATCTGCATTGCTCCAGCAAAAAAGTTGGAAGGTATCACATGGAAATGCTGAAAAAGGAAACCAGCTTTTCTTTTTTTCTTTTTCTTTTCCTTTTCCTCTTTTTAAAAATAGGATATTTACTACAAAAAAAAAAAAGAATCTAAAAATAGAAAATGACATACATTTATAGAATTTAACAAAGACCAACGTACTAACTTCCAAATGTTTTCTACATGCACATTATTCACAATAGGGGTATTTTTTTTTTTTTTGCAAGTACTCAACACCAAGGTCGTGTTTGGTGTGGAATTCTCACTTTGCCTCATTCTAGGCAAGCATTAACAATTCACTTTTGAACACTTCTGTGTAGATGCCCCGAACGCAGACAAAGACATGCAATTACATTTCTCATCTGTCAGATGAGATCTAGGGCCAGCAGAAAGTATTTTTATGACTGCCTAGCTCATTTTTGAGCACTTTTGCACTTGAAACTTCAAGGACAAGAAGAGAGTCTTACCACAAGCACTTTCAAAACACTGACCTTTCAACAAGCAGGTGATGTATCTGCCTGCAATACGTAACAAATTTAACTTTTACAGTTTCGGAACACTAGGCATGAGAGTAAACAAATACAAACTTACAGAAATCTGTATTTCTTAAAGACAGAACGATGGAAGTTGGAGGGGGAAAAACTGACTTTTTACAGACCAGTAGCAACCATCACAAGTTAAAGAATAACCTACATTAAATTCTCTGCATTTAGACCACTCCAAATTTCAGCTTCACTTCTAATTGTTCCTGATTTTGTCATAGACTGCAACCTGTAAGATGGCTCTTCGAATTCAAACTCTTTAATTTACCTATTGTGCTCATTTTGCAGCAAGCTTTTCAAATTGGCAGTAGAAGACTCCAACTCCTCTGACAGGGCTGCAAGAGCAAAGCCTTCATTTTTTTACCTTCTTCCTCCCGTGCTTCCTTTTCTCCAGTGACCCGAATTAATGTTTTCACTGTAGCCTGGAATTCGGTTTCTAAGTTCTTTTGAGTAACCTTCCAAACATGGTATCGTTTCTAAACGTGTTTTTGACACTCACAGCAGCAGCTGTTTCATATCTAAAGTATCCATAATTATTTATGCAAATGCTCATCTAGTCTATTTATACTGGAAAACTGTAAGCAAGGTGTACCTCTGCCTTCCGCAGTGAAATTTTAGCCTCTTCCAGCTCTGCCCGCAGATGTTCTTGACTGCCCTGGGATTCCTTCAACATTTCTTCTTCATGTACTTCAGTAAAAAAGATGTATGTTTACATTTTTAAAAATAGGATGTTTACTACAAAAAAGCTGCTAAAAATGGAAAATTACATCCATTGATAGAATTTAACAAAGACAAATGGTACTGACAGCATATACTAGAAATACTTGGAATACAGATGGTTTAAAAACATTGAAAATCAAGTTCAGTTTCTGTTCCAAACAAAAAGGTGGCCTTCAAGGCCCGAAAATTCTGCTGCCAACCAGCAACAGAATAAAACTTATCATGACCTCGTTTCCTGTGCTTCTATAAACAATTCCATTTAAACACAGCAGGCAGAACTCTTACATTTTGTTTCTATTCAATCAGCAATCTTATTTTGTGATGTCTGCAGCTGAGCCATGATGTCTTTTATTACACCATCTTCTGGAGGGTAAGAGCTGAAACCTAGCAGAATTAAAGAAATATCCTAATAAGAGCTGAAATCTAGCCAAATTACAGAAATGTCACGATGAAGTCTGGAAAAGGGGCAGATCCTCATCTTGTACCCCAGGTACGAGAAGCAGACATACTGATGGCTGTTGTTGTTGTTGATCTTAGCCAAATAGTGATCAAGACACATGAAATAATTTTTCCAGTTCAAAAGCAAACCATGAATTCCAGTAGACTAAAGGTACTGAAGCATCACTGAACTTAGCAGAATCTGACTGAAATGCAGCTTCAGCTATTATTTTGGGGGTTTTTTATTAATAACCAGAAACATTTCTTGGCTCTTGCACTGCCCCTTTAGTCACAAATAAAGCTGTTCTATCAGATGGTGAAACTGAGCAAACCTGCTTCTCCTTCCGAGTGACTTCCAGTCTGCGTTCCTTTTCACACCTGTCCGCCACTTCTGCTGCTTCTGTCACTTTCAAGACACAGTAAAATCCACAGTTAACATTCTATCTGAAACACGCTCCAAGTTCAATACAACTGCCAGTTTAAGATTGCTTGTAATTGTAGAGCTTTACAATTGGTTTCCAAGAGTAATTGTTGTGGGAATGTTTGATTTTATAATCAAAATACCTTTTTTTTTTTGCCAGCTTTCCACAGAATTAGTCCATTACTCCATGTTTGTTACCAGAAACTAACAGAAAAAGCATGTGAAAATGAAACAGGAACACAGTAGCCTGTATGTATAGAGAAAGCATTTAGCTAAAGTTTCTGCAGTGCATTATTATTGCAATAATCATGGTTTAAATAAACTAATTGCATGAAATAAGTATTGATCTCTTGACAGCACTTCACAGACAACTTCGACTTTGAGTGACTGTTTGAAAAACAAGGTTCCAAATTTGGCCCAGAGGAACAGCAACAGGAGGGGCCAGGCAGTGAATACAGGCAGGGTACTAAATGAATAAAAATGAATAAAAATGAATAAAAGAGGGTCCCAGTATCTCAGTGTGGCCTGCTCACCATTCCTGCACTCCACATCTGTCTGCCCTGGCACTGCACGTGTAACCGAAGTTATGAAGTACAAAACTGTTGAGCCAGGAGCACGAACACAACAAACAGAATTCTCACATTTGAAACTCATTTCCAGTCTGTCGTTCTCTGCTCTTCAAAAAAAGCTCTTCAAACGCCACTGTCATTCTCCAAAAACAAAATTTCAGATTTGAAGCTCAGTACTGGAAACCCTGGAGGTTCTCCAGGGGCTGCTGCCAACCTCAGCCATTCAGAGGAATCACCAAGTAGGTGAAACAGAGTCCAGAAAGATGTTCTGGCATGGACACAAACAGCATCTCAACATCAACGTGGAACTCAGCTCAGCACATCCACACAACTCACACTCCGTTGATCAAGCTAGGTCACTCACTTCTACCTTGCTGTGAAGTTCCTCATACAATTGCCTCATTTCTTCTTTTTCCTCTTCATCTATCAAAGCAAGAATGCACAAGAAATTTTTTCCTTTGGAAAAAGAATGCCAGGTGTCCAAGTCATTGTGCTTAACCAGCATAATGAATTAAAAAAGGAATTATCAGCTCCTTTCCGTGTTAAATTATTCATTACGAAGCATGGTGCCAAAAGATAAAGAACCTAGGGAAAATGTGTATTTCATCGAAACATTAAGCAAGCTCAGCTTTTCAATGTCCTTCCCAATATAATTTTTTCTGTGAAAAGTGTCATTCTGGATCAATTTCTGCAACCATATCAATTATTATGGCATTAGTGTTGTTGAATATTACTGTATCAAACTGTTAGCATTTGATAAACTGTACTGTAGGGCTCAGCAGTGAATTTCTTCCTATCAGCAGATACCAATGACCACAGAACTGTCATTATAATGTTGCGACAACACTCCGTGTCCATGTTTTCCTTCTTTCCTTTCATTTTTGTAATTGATACTATTTTTCCCTAAGAAATCAATTAAGAGAACAACTACCAGAAAAGAACAGTACATTGATACACAAGTGTTTCTAAATTAGGCTAAAAAGAAACAGACACTTCTGAAGTCTCCGGGACCGAGTTAGTAAAATTTTAATGACTATAATAACAACTCTAAATTGCACATAAAGTAAAATTCCCCAAGCAAGGACATGTTTGAAAACCTCATGAATTTAAAACTTCCTTGGCTTGTTCAGTTTCGTGAGAAGACTTCCAGTTCCTCATTATTCCTTGGGGTATAAAAAAAGACCTTTTTTCCCCACAAACGTGTGCCTGCTGCAGACAGGAAATGACAGCTCTGGAAATTTGCTAAAGAGTGCTGGGAATTTAGAGGAGATTCTACTGCCTAGAAACAGGCGTGGAGTGCCACTCGGTCTGGCTTCATATATTCACAGTATCTGGGTGGGACAGAGAACCCTCCCTGGCCTCACCAGGCTTCGCTTCGAATTTTGTGAGCCACTGAAAATTCACTGCTGATTTTAAGGGCTACATCCAGTCCATCTCAGCTGGAGAAATTTATATTCTCTCTCTATGAACAAAACAAATTCCAACCCTCTCCCCTCTGCAAAACTTTCAAACTGCCCACTAACAGAGACTCTTTCTAAGGAAACCTCCACTTACCTTTCTGACACAAGCCCCATTGTCCAGCAATACCTCCAAATCTCTTTTTTTTCTTCTTTAACACGCTACAACCTAAATTTAAAATGAAGAAAATGTTAATGAACTTTTAAAATATTTTGGTTTTCTTACTAGTTATTACTTTTTTTTATTATAAAAACTTCAAACTTGACACTTTTTACTATAATTATTTAAAGAAAAAACGATCCCAGAAGCCCCAAACCATCGCAGAAACCCCAAAACCATCCCCAAACCCCACCCCAACAATCCCCAAAACCCGCCCCCCGGAACCCCCAAACCCCCGAACCATCCCCAAGCCCCCCGCCCCCCGCAAATATCCCCCAAAACTGCCCCCAAAACCCAGCAAGCCCCAAAACCCCATCGAACCCCCCCCAAATCCCCCCAAAGTTCCCCAAATCCGATAAAGCCCCCCAAATCCCCCCAAACCCCCCCAGCCCCTCCCCGCCGTACCCGCAGGCTGCATTTCCGGCCCCGCAGCGCCGTCACCATCACCGTCAGCAGCACCGCGGAGCGGCACCCCTGGGACCCCTCGGGACCCCCCAAAAACCCCCGGAGACCCCAAACCGCCCCCCCTCCCCACCCTGGAAACCCCAAAACTCCCCCGGAGACGCCAAAAAACCCCTGAGCCCACCCGGAAGCAGAAAACTACTCCCAACCGGCGCCCTGGTCAGGGTAGCGCGCAGGCAGCCGGTTAGATGCACCCAGGGTCCTTGCTTTTTTTCCCGCCCTTTTTACCGCCATCGTGGAAAGGTCAAGCACGTCGCGCCGAGCCACCATGCTGGGAAGGGCGTCACGTGACTTCCGCTCTCACTCGCCGCCATCTTGGTTGTGGCTGAAGCCGCTTCCGATTTAGCCGCCATATTTTTTGTGGCACCCTTAAGGCCCCCCCGGCTGAAAACAGAGACGCCTGACTCAATCGACTGCCTGAACCTAGCCGCGGAATAGCTGAGCCAACAGACCCTGCCCACACACCTGCAAACACCACGGATAATTTAATCTGGGAGGCGCTGTCATCGGGATTTTGCACAGGCAGTCAGTTAGATGCCTTCAGCAGGTCTTTAAAATTTCCCGCCCTTTTTCCCGCCATATTGGGAAGGTCAAGCACATCGGGCTGGGTAGCCGTCTTGAGAAGGACGGCACATGACTTCCGCCCTCACTTGCCGCCATCTTTGTTGTGGCTGAAGCCATTTCCGGTTGAGACGCCATCTTTTTTGTGGCACTCTTAAGGCCCTCTCCGGCTGAAAACAGAAACGCCTGACTCAATCGACTGCTTGAACCAGGCCGCGGCATAGCTGAGCCCACCGACCCTGCCCACACACCTGGAAACGCCACGGAGAATTTAATCTGGGAGGCGCTGTGGTCGGGGTTTCGCACAGGCAGTCAGTTAGACGCCTTCGGGGTCTTTGATTTTTCCCGCCCTTTTTTCAACTGGCCGCCATCTTGGTTGTGCCTGAAGCCACTTCCGGTCGATCCGCCATCTTTTTTGTAGCACCCTTATGGTCCCCCCGGCTCCAGACAGAAGTGCCTGACTAAATCCACTGTCGGAACCCCTCGGGGGCACCGCCGAGCCTCCAGCTCGTGCTCGTGCGCCTGGAAACACCCCAGAAAAATCACTCTCGGCCGGCGCTGTGGCCGGGTTTTTGCGCAGGCAGCTGGCTAGATGCCACCAGGGTCCTTGCTTTTTTCCCGCCCTTTTTGCCGCCATCTTAGAAAGGTCAAGCAGCGCCCCCAGGCTCACAGTCCGGGGCTTCCACGCGCATCGGGGTGGGCTGAGGGGGAGCGCTGCAGTACTGCGCTCTGTCCACACGGTGGCAGCACCGCGCCAGAGCTCAGCCAGGGGCTGTCACACGCCTTGGGGACGGGCACGGGGGAGCGCTGCAGTACCGCGCTCTGTCCACAGGGTGGCAGCACGGGCCCAGATCTCAGCCAGGGGCTGTCACACACGTTGGGGACGGGCACGGGGGAGCGCTGCAGTACCACGCTCTGTCCACACGGTGGCAGCACGGGCCCAGATCTCAGCCAGGGGCTGTCACACGCCTTGGGGACGGGCACGGGAGAGCGCTGCAGTACCGCGCTCTGTCCACACGGTGGCAGCACCGCGCCAGAGCTCAGCCCTGGGTCGGGGACAGGCAGAGAGCGGAGGCAAAAAAGGCGTCCAAACATCCCCTTCCAAACATTCTCTGAATTAAATGCCACAACAGTCTCCCAACCACAACTACGAGACCTCTGTCACCAATGAAATTCAAACCAAAAAAGTCTTTAAGTTATATTTCCAAATTTTTAACCTTTTTTTTTAATTTTTATATTGCTATTTATAATTTCTTTTATATTCCTATCTTTATTATATCTCATATAATATACGCAACATGTAATATGATATATTGTCTTTATATTATTGATATTTTTTGTTTTATATTTCTATTTTTATTATTTATATTGTTCCATTTCTGTATTTTTTTAAATTCCTGTTCATGTTTTAACCAATATTTTAAATGATATGAATTCATTAACCTATCACAGCAGAAGGACAATTAATTACAATTAAACTAGCCTGGTTTTCCAAGGGTAAAGATTTCATTTTTATTAAAATAATATTGGCATATTTTCTCTTTTTGTGTTTTTTTTGGGGGGAGGGGGGCTGTTTTCGGGGGGTTTGTTTTGTGGTGTTTTTGTTTGCTTTGGTTTGGATTTCTCTGGTAGTAAACAATGAGGTTGGGAGAGTTACAACATAAAATGCCGCCCTGGTTTTACGGCTGTCTCTGAAATCCACCTCGACACCAAGTTACTGCTGGTGATGCTGGACGTGGGTAGGATGAGCCCTGCTGTTGGGGGTTCCAAAGAAAAACACGGCACCGCCCGCGTTCAGGTTTTTTAATGGAGCAGAAAAGGCAGAGGTTTTGCTGCCTGCACTCTCAACCCGATCCCGACGTCCCGTGGCCATGGGTGTCGTTCTTCAGCTCCTTTCCTGCCCACAGCCAAACTTCCAGACACTCAGGGCAAGAAAGAGTAATGGGGAAAAAAAATAAAGGAACAAAGGAAACATGAAAAAATAAAATAAAAATATATAACAAAAAAGAGAAATAAATTAAAATTTAAAAATTAATTTGAAAGTAAAATTTTAGTATAAAATTTCACTATTAAATTTTTTTAGTAAAACTATAAAAAGAAAAATAAGATAGAAAAGAAAAACAATACAAAACTAAAAGCAAAGAAAAAACCAAATAATATAAAAAAAAATTTAAAAATTAAAGAAATAAAAAACAAGAAAGTACAAAAGGAATTTAAAAAAAAAACAAAATAAAAAACTAAAATAAAAACAAAATTTGGGGGAATAAATTATAAAAACATTTAAAAATACAGAAAAAGAAATAAAATAGCATGAAGAAATAAAACACAATAAAATCAATTAAATCATTAAAATCAATAAAATCATTAAAAAACCCCAAATCAAAAAGCAATAAATAAAAAAATAAACAATACATAGAATAAAAGACAAAATTAAATAAATGCAGCTCTCGCCTCGTGCCACTGCCTAACACAGCTCCGGGAGTATCCTGGATTCTGCAGGGGCAAGGAAAGCTCACTTTGGATGAACATCCAAATGCGCCAAGCCAGGAAAGACCCACCCCCATTGTGTCCAAGGAACAGCAATTAGGCTGTTTTAGGATTTAAGTTTTTATGGGATTTTAATGGGCTAGTTAAAAATGCAGTACATATAACTTTACAGAGAGATGAATTATGGTAAATAAACACTTTTAGCAAGTCGGCTGGTGCTGAACAATTGGGGTTTACCAACAGGAATTTGGTAAATCTTCTTGGAAATGTGCCCTACGACGTAGCAAAACCCCAACTAGGATGGAAAACTGGCATTTGCAATAAATACTCCCTTACTAAAATCAAAAAGAGGAAAAGCATCAAAGGAAAGGAAGGAAAAATATCTAAATCTCATCCTGCCTGGAAGACAAGCTCAGGCATTTCTAACACTGAAAACTTTTGAAACAGTTAGCAATTTCACGGTGAAAGTTCATGGAATGCTGACATAAAATCTTCTTCCTCTGCTCTGATTTTAAAGGGAAGTGAGAACTAAACACCTCAAGTTACTCCTATCCAACAATCATCTGTGTTCTGTGGGAGTAACATTGCAAAGAAACTCCAGGCGTACTTGTATCTGACATCTGAAGCTCTTAGCAGAGCTGGGAAGTTGCAATAGAACAAAAGAGCCACCACAATTGCTGGAATAACAAAATTCAACTTGGCAAACGTCAGGAACTTTATTTACAAATCCATGGAGGAGGAGGAGGAGGAGGAGGATGACACCAGGAACACACTCCAGCTGAAAGCAACGATTTATTTGGAAAAGGCGGGAAATCCAACTGACAGCCTCTGGTCACGGCCAAGCAATTCCCCAGGAGTCGGAGACAAAAGTGGGAACCTTGGACTGGGACGAGGCCTTCCACTGGCTTGGCTTCCTTGGCTCTCTCCTTCTTTGCCAACTACCTGAAGAGGAAAAAAAACCAGGAATACAGTTCCAAACCTGGGCAGGACGTCCTTGGCTCAGGCAGACTGAAGCGCAACTGCCAGGGAGCGAGGCCAGGCTGTGCGCCGGGGAGCTCCGGGAATCTGGGATCGCCCGTGGCATTCAAGGGCTGGAAAAGCACAGCCAGCTGCAGCTTTAGTGCCGGGACACAGCAAGGCCTGGCCCCAGGGGCAGCAGTTGGAGCTGGGCCTGCAGGAGAACGCCCCAAACCCAGCTTAAACATCCAGCAGGGCACCCGGCATGCTCCAGGATGAACTCAGGTGGGAGAAACCCCCCGGATGCTCCACGTTCCTCGCTGCTGGCAGCTTTGCCAGGGCCTCCCTCAAAATTCCTACCTCACCGTGCAGCTCCCAGAAAACAGGAGAGCCCGTGGAAACCATCCAGAAATGCACGGATCTCCAGTTCTTAAGAGCCAAAGCGGCAGCAAAAGGTGTCCCAACTGTCCTGCAAACCAGCAGGTCTGAGGAGACGCAGGGCTCTGTTCCACAGGGGACACAAGTGCCCCTCAGCCAGCCAAGATTCTCCCGGGCTCTTCCCTCTGCTCCCTGCCGACACGAGCAGCAGTTTTTCCCTGGGGTTCCCCTTCCCATCAAGGCAATGACTTCTGTTCTTCTCCGACTCCATGTTCAGGAAGGAAAAAAGGAATATCAGCATTACACAGACTGTCCAGAAGGCTGTGACTGAGGCAGGATCAGCTCCCAGTCCACTGCTGCTTCTGGATTTCTGAGCAGTTCCTTCCCATCCTGCCCTTCCCAGCATCATTCCCTGGGTGCCACATCCAAAGACACCTTCTCCATGCAGCTTAAAAAGCCACAGAAACCCAAAGAAAGAAGATCAAAAATCAATTCACATGTTTCTAGTCTGGGGAGAATGAGAGAGGTCTAAAATCTGTATTTATTTTAGAACAGTAGAGCCAATTTTACGGACCTTGAGTATCAGTGAAGGGCAGCAAAAGCTGATAAACTCCTTTATTAAGTTAGTAGGAGCAGAAAAACAAAGTTTTAAGATCAAGTTTTGCTGCTAAAAATTAAGGAGGTGCCATGTTGGTGTTAGTGCTTTTAACATTCTGACATTA
Organism: Phylloscopus collybita; assembly: GCA_027886175.1. NCBI lineage: Eukaryota > Metazoa > Chordata > Aves > Passeriformes > Phylloscopidae > Phylloscopus > Phylloscopus collybita. The sequence goes on along the minus strand of JAJNNQ010000178.1, from coordinate 82,327 downwards.
GAGGGTATTTGTACCATAAATTCCTAAAGTGTCCTAAAATGATATTATGATATCCTCCATCATTCTCCCCCAAATTATCTATCTCTCAACCATATTATCAAACACAAACAAACAAACAAAATCATTCATGTTCCTGCAAACGTCTGAATGCCACACAGGAGAACGTGCATTTTCATTTTGAAGTAATTTTATTTTACATTTCTCCAGAGTTCCGAGCAGAGCGTCTGTATTACTGAAGGAAAACAATACAGATCAGAGAAGCTTATCAATCAGCAGTACGACGTCCCTTTCACACAGTGGGTGCACCTGTCCTCTGGATCTCCCCTACAGTCCTGGCAGTCCATCTTTGCCCTGACAGAGAAAACTGCATGGCTTAAAGGGTGCTGAGATAAAGAAGGATACATTAGGAGGGCCATGGATATAAAATAAATTAAAAGCATCTGTAAGAGTTTCTTTCCGTATACAAAATAACTTTTCTTTTGGGGTTGATTTTCATTTTTTTAAATTGACAGTCTGTACACAGATAAACCTTTCACCAGAAATCATTTAAAAATGCTGGTGTCACAAGGAAAAAGGAGCCACTAAACAACCCATCCTGCAAACTCATAAGCCTCTCCTCGGCTGCGGGTGTCTATCTTTGGGACCAGCCCTGCCCCGGGAGTGACACTGCTGCTGATGAGTTCAGGGCCCCCAGAGCACGGAAGAACAGATCACCACTTTGCCAGCTAAACCAGTGCACCGAGCGCCCCATCCAGTCCTTTCCTGAACAGCTCCACTGAGGGTGACTCCATCACTTCCCTGGGCAGCCCTTACCACTGCCTGACCATCCTTTCCATGAAAAAATTCTTCCTAATGTCCAGCCTGAACCTCCCCCGGTGCAGCTTGAGGCTATGACCTCTCGTCCTGTTGCTCGGTACCTGAGGAAGAGGCCACTCCACAATCTGGTTACAGTGTCCTTGCAGGGAGACAACCCGCAGATTATTTGCAAGTATGTTCTAGAACACGTGGAGAACAAGTCATTCGGGCACTGCACTGAGCGTGATATTTTCATACCCCTGGCCGGCTGAGTTTCCATAGCACAAGTCAGTGATGCACTCAGTAGTCCTGTTTGCAGCTCTTCTGCCCAGGGCTGCCAGGCTCCAAAGAGCTGAATTACAGAGTACATGTCAGTGGAACTCGCACACAAGTTGAGTAACCTTGTACCAAGGAGATGCATGGTCAGGTAGGGTCATCTATAGCTTTTAGGATGTCAGATTTGTTTTGCCACCTTGCTGTACTACTCTAAAACCTAAGGCAAGAAACTTTGTTTTAAAATGAAGACTATTGCATTTCTAGTGTTCCCCCGCCATTAGTCACCATTAGAACAGAGATAGGAATTACCAGCTTGTGCTGCTTCCAAAATCTTGTACAAAAATAGATCACTATGTCCTTTGCGCAGTCTCAAAAATCTCCAGACTCTTCTTTCACCTCTCGCTTCCAACAGGTACGGTCAGGTCCCATTCCTGGCCTTGTGTTTCGGTCAAAACCACAGACAAATTAAGTTTGTATTCACTTTCCTTGGAATGGCTACTTGGAATCCGTTCTGTTCCCATTCTCATTGATTGCATTTCTTTACATTTCCTTTTTTTTTTGTCCAAAGGAAATGCATTGGCAGTGCAAACACAAAGTAGGTACAATGAGACTCCTGCCCACTTCCCCTCCCCAACGAGCAGGGGAGTGGCAGCACTCAGCACCCAGGCTTATTGCCAAATCACCCCAGCATTGCCAAAAGGCCTCCCAAGGCATTACTTGCATGCACAGGACTCCACTGTCATGTTGGGGTACACCTTCAGCACCACGTTTTTGTTTTCATCAAAGAATAAGATACTAAGAGAAGACATCTTGTCAGGCCCACAGCAAGGCTCGGGAATGCCAGGGACGACTCCAACAGCTCTCACACTGCTCTGGATGGTGGCGTGGTTGGATGGCTTCATGGCCTGAAAGAGAAAGACGTGGTAGTTACCACACCCACGCTGCCATGGATTTACGTACTCTACAATGACATTGCTTTGTTGAAGGGCCCTGTTGAGACCCCTCAGCTGAAACATCTGTAGCCAGTGGCACTGCTGAGGAACTGAGCCTCCAAGACAACTGTACCTCATACTAAAGTAACATTTTCCTCCAGAGAAGAAGCTTCAAAGGTTTCCTAAAAAGCTAAAACTTCAAAGTTTCCTAAATTTATGAAAAGGGACACACTTGGGTTTGCTCTAGCAGATCTGAAAGCAGATCTGCCTGGTGAAGTAATTGCTTGGTCTCAAAACCAGAAACTATTAAGGTGCTCATAGAAACAAAAAAACAACACAGAAAAGAAAACCAAGTTTTACTCCGAACCCTAAAATGCTTCCCTGTATAAGAGATAGGTGAGCATGAAAAATGCATAAGACAAAGCTTTTAGCCAGGGACTTTTGGCTCGGTTTTTAGAGTTGTTCTTACACACACTCTGGGAATCAAAACAGTTCAGTGTGTACCCCAACACATGTCGCTGGGAAATACACAGAACAAGGTCATTTTGGCCAAATGTTCAAGTTGCAGTTTTGCTGCAATGACAGATGATTTGTTTCCAGGGAAAAAAGTCAGTCTCAAGGGTTAGATATGGACCTGGAAAAAGCACAGGAATAACTGAGAATTCCAGCTCTTAGTATCATTTGCACAGCACGTTAGTACATGAAGTTCAAAGTCTGCATCTAAGCTGATGGCTTTAGAGGGGACATTGGGGGCTATGGAGGGGACATTGGGGGCTCCATAGGGGACACTGGGGGCTCCATTAGGGACAACGGGGGCTCCAGAGGGGACATAGAGGGCTATGGAGGGGACATTGGGGGCTCCTTAGGAGACATTGGGGGCTCCATAGGGGACATTGAGGGCTATGGAGGGGACATTGGGAGCTCCATAGGGGACATTGGGGGCTATGGAGGGGACATTGGAGGCTACAGAGGGGACATTGGAGGCTCCATAGGGGACATTGAGGGCTATGGAGGGGACATGGTGGGCTATGGAGCGGACATTGGGGGCTCCAGAGGGGACACTGGGGGCTATGGGGGGGACATTGAGGGCTATGGAGGGGTTATTGGGGTCTATGGAGGGGACATTGGGGGCTCCAGAGGGGACATTGGGGGTTATGGAGGGGACACTAAGGGCTCTGGAGGGGACACTGGGGTCTATGGAGGGGACATTGGAACCTCCATAAGGGACATTGAGGCGTCCATACGGGACATTGAGGGCTATGGAGGACACATTGGGGACTATGGAGTTGACACTGGGGGTTACAGATGAGACATTGAGGGCTCCAGAGGGGACATTGAGGGCTATGGAATCACACTAGCGGCTCCAGAGGGGACATTGAGGGCTAGGGAGAGGACATAGGGAGCTATGGAGGGGACATTGGGGGCTCCATAGGGGACATTGAGGGCTCCATACGGGACATTGAGGGCTACAGATGGGATATTTGGGGCTCTATAGGGGACATTAAGGGCTATGGAGGTGACACTGGGGGCTACAGAGGGGACATTGAGGGCTCCAGAGGGGACATTGATGGCTATGGAGGGGACATTGGGGGCTCCAGCGGGGACATTGGGGGCTATGGAGGGTACGTTGGGGGCTACAAAGGGGACATTGGGCGCTACATAGGGGACATTGGGGGCTCCTTAGGGGACATTGAGGGCTATGGAGGGGACATTGAGGGCTCTGGAAGGTACTTTGGGGGCTACAAAGGGGACATTCGGGCCTCCATAAGGGACATTGAGGTCTATGGAGGGGACATTGAGGGCTCCAGAGGGGACATTGGGGGCTCAAGAGGGGACACTGGGGGCTATGGAGGGTACTTTGGGGGCCATGAGGGGACATTGGGGGCTACGGGGGGGACATTGGGGGATCCAGAGGGGACATTGATGGCTCCATAGGGGACATTGAAGGCCATGGAGGGGACATTGAGGGCTCCAGAGGGGACATTGAGGGCTATGGAGGGGACATTGAGGGCTCCAGAGAGGCCATTGGGCGCTATGGAGGGGATATTGGGGGCTATGGAGGGGTCATTGGGGGCTCCAGAGGGGACATTGAGGGCTGCAGACGGGACATTGAGGGCTCTAGAGGGGACATTGGGGGCTATGGAGGGGACATTGGGGGCTCCATAGGGGGCATTGAGGCCTATGGAGGGGACATTGAGGGCTATGGAGGAGACATTGGGGGCTATGGAGGGGACATTGGGGGCTCCTGAGGGGACATTGAGGGCTGCAGACGGGACATTGAGGGCTATGGAGGGGACATTGGGGGCACCATAGGGGACATTGAGGGCTCTAGAGGGGACATTGGGGGCTATGGAGGGGACATTGGGGGCTCCATAGGGGACATTGAGGCCTATGGAGGGGACATTGAGGGCTATGGAGGAGACATTGGGGGCTATGGAGGGGACATTGGGGGCTCCTGAGGGGACATTAGGGGCTATGGAGGGGACACTGCAGGCTATGGAGTGGTCATTGGGGGCTAAGGAGGTGACACTGGGGGCTACAGAGGGGACATTGAGGGGTATGGAGGGGACATTGGGTGCTCGTGAGGGGACATTGGGGGCTAGAGACGGGACATTGGTGGCTCCATAGGGGACATTGGGGGCTCCAGAAGGGACATTGAGAGCTACAGACGGGACATTTGGGGCTCTGTAGGGGACATTAAGGGCTATGGAGGTGACACTGGGGGCTACAGTGGGGACATTGGAGGCTCCATAGGGGATATTGAGGGCTTTGCAGGGGACATTGAGGGCTCCAGAGGGGATATTGATGGCTATGGAGGGGACATTGGGGGCTCCTTAAGGGACATTGAGGGCTATGGAGGGGACATTGAGGGCTATGGAAGGTACTTTGGGGCCTACAAAGGGGACATTCGAGCCTCCATAGGGGACATCGAGGTCTATGGAGGGGACATTGAGGGCTCCAGAGGAGACATTGAGGGCTATGGAGGGGACATTGAGGGCTCCAGAGGGGACATTGAGGGCTATGAAGGGTAATTTGGAGGCCATGAGGGGACATTGGGGGCTACTGAGGGGACATTTGGGGAACCAGAGAGGACATTGAGGGCTCCATAGGGGACATTGAAGGCTATGGAGGGGATATTGAGGGCACCAGAGGGGATGTTGACGGCTATGGAGGGGACATTGGGGGCTCAAGAGGGGATATTTGGGATCCATAAGAGACATTGAAGGCTATGGAGGGGACATTGAAGGCTCCAGAGGGGCCATTGAGAGCAATGGAGGGGATATTGGGGGCTCAGTAGGGGACATTTAGGGCGATGGAGGCGACATTGAGGGCTATGTAGGGGACATTGGGGGCTACGGAGAGGACATTGGGGGATCCAGAGGGGACATTGAGGGCTAGGGAGAAGACATAGGGGGCTATGCAGGGGACATTGGGGGCTCCATAGTGGAAATTGCGGGCTCTAGAGGGGACATTGAGGGCTCCAGAGGGAACATTGGGGGCTTCATAGGGGACATTGAGAGCTATGGAGGTGACACAGGGGGCTACAGAGGGGATATTGAGGGCTATGGAGGGGACATTGGGTGCTCAAGAGGGGATATTGGGGGCTCCAGAGTGGACATTGAGGGCTCTGTAGGGTACAATGAGGGCTCCAGATGGGACACTGAAGGCTCCAGAGGGGACATTGGGGACTCACGAGGGGACATTGGGGGCTCCATAGGGGACATTGAGGGCTAGGGAGGGGACATTGGGGGCTATGGAGGGGACATGGGGGGCTCCAGAGGGGACATTGGGGGCTCCATAGGGGACATTGAGGACTAGGGAGGGGACATTGGGTGCTCAGGAGGGGACATTGGGGGCTCCATAGTGGAAATTGCGGGCTCTAGAGGGGACATTGAGGGCTCCAGAGGGAACATTGGGGGCTCCATAGGGGACATTGAGAGCTATGGAGGTGACACAGGGGGCTACAGAGGGGATATTGAGGGCTATGGAGGGGACATTGGGTGCTCAAGAGGGGATATTGGGGGCTCCAGAGTGGACATTGAGGGCTCCGTAGGGTACAATGAGGGCTCCAGATGGGACATTGAAGGCTCCAGAGGGGACATTGGGGACTCACGAGGGGACATTGAGGGCTCCAAAGGGGACATTGAGGGCTAGGGAGGGGACATTGGGGGCTATGGAGGGGACATGGGAGGCTCCAGAGGGGACATTGGGGGCTATGGAGGGGACATTAGGAGTTCCATAGGAGACATTGAGGGCTATGGAGGGGACATTGAGGGCTATGGAGGGGACATGGGGGGCTCCAGAGGGGACATTGGGGGCTATGGAGAGGACATTAGGGGCTCCATAGGGGACATTGGGGGCTATGGAGGGGACATTGACAACTCCAGAGGCGATACTGAGGGCAATGGAGGGTACATTGGGGGCTCCATAGGGGACATTGGGGGCTCAAGAGGGGACATTGAGGGCTATGGAGGGGACATTGAGGGCTCCAGAGGAGACATTGGGCGCTATGGAGGGGACATTGGGGGCTATGGAGGGGACATTGGGGGATCCATAGGGGACACTGGGTGCTACAGAGGGAACATTAAGGGCTCCAGAGGGGACATTGGGGGCTATGGAGGGGACTTTGAGGGCTCCAGAGGGGACATTGAGGGCTCCAGAGGGGACATTGAGGGCTCCATAGGGGACATTGGGGGCTATGGAGGGGGCATTGGGGGGTCCATAGGGGACATTGAGGGCTAAAAAGGTGACACTGGGTACTAGAGAGTGAATATTGAGGGCTATGGAGGGGACATTGGGGGCTCCAGAGGGGACATTGGGGACTCAAGAGGGGGCATTGGGGGCTCCATAGGAGATATTGATGGCTATGGAGGGGACATTGGGGGCTCCATAGGAAACATTGAGTGCTCCAGAGGGGACATTGTGGGCTACGGAGTGGACATTGGGGGCTGCCGAGGGGAAATTGAGGGCTATGGAGGGGACATTTTGGGTTCCAGAGGGGACATTGGGGGCTCCATAGAGGACATTGGGGGCTATGGAGGGGACATTGAGGACTATGGAGGGGTCATGGGGGGGCTGCAGAGGGGACATTGGAGGCTATGGATGTGACCCTGGGGGCTACAGAGGGGACATTGAGGGCTCCAGAGAGGACATTGAGGGCTATGGAAGGGACATTGGGGGCTCTAGAGGGTACATTGGCGACTATGGAGGGGCCATTGTGGGTTTGGATGGGCCATTAGGGGCATGGAGGGGACATTGGGGGCTTTGGAGGGGGCACTGAGGGCTATGGAGGGGACATTGGGGTCACCTGAAGGGACATTGGGGGCTATGGAGGGAACACTGAGGGCTAGCGAGGGGTCATTGTGGGCTATGGTGGGGACACTGAGGGCTGTGAAGGGGACATTGGGGGCTCCACTGGGGACTTTGGGAACTCCATATTGGACATTGTGGGCTATGGAGTGGACATTGGGGGCTCCAGAGGGGACATTGGGGGCTTTGGAGAGGACATTGGGGGCTCCATAGGGGACTTTGGGAACTCCATATTGGACATTGTGGGCTATGGAGAGGACATTGGGGGCTCCAGAGGGGACATTGGGGGCTTTGGAGGGGACATTGGGGGCTCCATAGGGGACTTTGGGAACTCCATATTGGACATTGTTGGCTATGGAGTGGACATTGGGGGCTCCAGATGGGACATTGGGGGTTGCATAGGGGACATTAGGGGCTCTTTAGGGGACATTGCGGGCTCCATAGGGGACATTGCGAGCTATGGAGGGGATATTGGGGGCTCCATAAGGGACATTGGGGGCTCCATAGGGGACATTGAGGGCTATGGGTGAGATATTGTGGGCTATGGAGGGGAGATTGGGGGCTATGGAGAGGACATTGCGGGCTCCATAAGGGACATTGAGGGCTATGGTGTGAACATTGTGGCCTATGTAGGGGACATTGGGGGTGCCATAGGGGACATTGGGGACTCCATAAAAGACATCGAGGGCTTTGGAGGGGACATTGGGGGCTATGGAGGGGATATTGGCGGCTCCGTATGGGACATTGGGGCTCCATAGGGGACATTGAGGTCTATGGTGGTACATTGGGGGCTATGGAGGTGATATTGGGGGCTCCATACGAGACATGGAAGGCTATGGAGGGGACATTTGGGGCTATGGAGGAGACATTGGGGGCTCCAGAGGGGATATTGAGGGCTATGGAGGGGACTCAACGCCACATTCCTGATATCAGTTTGTAGGAGGCCTTTGGCACAACAAGAGCAGACAAACTTCCATCTGGTGGCATATTGCGTCTGGGAGATATCCTCATTTTTATGTAATTTCAGTAGTCATAAGCCCAGTGGCCAGGAGACAGCATTAATTACCAACGGTGGCCCCTTTCCATGGGAAACCAAAGCGTCCTCTCCAGATTCCTGATGTCAGTTTGTAGGAGGCCGTTGGCATTACAAGGGCAGACAAACTTTCAACTGGTGGTAGATTCCATCTGGGAGATATCCTCATTTGTATGGAATTTTCCTAGGCATAAGCCCAGTGGCAGGCACATAGCATTAGACACAAACGGGGGACCTTTTCCATGGGAAACCAAAGTCTCTACGGCACGTTCCTGATGTCAGTTTTTAGAAGGCCTTTGGCACTACGAGGGCAGACAAACTTCCATCTGGTGGGAAATTGCATTTGGGAGATATCCTCATTTGTATGGAATTTTAGAAGGCATATGCCCAGTGGCAGACAGACAGCATTAAACACGAACGGTGGGCCTTTTCCATAGGAAACAAAGTCTCTCGGCCAGGTACCGAATATCAGTTTGACGGAGGCCTTTGGCACTGCAAGAGCAGAAAAACTTCAATCTGGTGGCATATTGCATCTGGGAGATATCCTCATTTGTATGGAACTTCAGCAGTCATAACCACAGAATCAGGAAGACAGCATTAGACACGAACGGTGGTCCTTTTCCATGGGAAACCAAAGTCTCCACACCACGTTCCCGATGTCAGGTTTTAGGAGGCCGTTGGCAGTACAAGCGCAGACAAACTTCCGTCAGGTGGTTGATTGCATCGGGGAGATATCCTCATTTGTATGGAATTTCAGCAGGTAGAAGCCCAGTGGCAGGCAGACAGCATTAGACACGAACGGTGACCCTTTTCCATGGGAAAACAAATTATCCATCCTATGTTCCTGATGTTAGTTTTTAGGAGGCCTTTGGCACTACAAGGGCAGACACACTTCCATCTGGCGGTAGATTGCACCTCGGAGATATTCCCTATTTTTATTGTATTTTAGTGGTATTTTAGTGCTCAGAAGCCCAGTGGTAGACAGACAGCATTAAACATGAACGGTGGGCCTTTTCTATAGGAAACCAAAGTCTCCAGGTGAGGTTCCGAATGTCAGTTTGAAGGAGGCCTTTGGCACTGCAAGAGCAGACAAACTTCCATCTGGTGGCATATTGCGTCTGGGAGATATCCTCATTTGTATGTAATTTCAGTAGTCATAAGCCCAGTGCCAAGGAGACAGCATTAAACACCAAGGGTGGCCCCTTTCCATGGGAAACCAAAGCGTCCTCGCCTGATTCCTAATGTCAGTTTGTCGGAGGCCGTTGTCATTACAAGGGCAGACACACTTTCAACTGGTGGTGGACTCCATCTGGGAGATATCCTCATTTGTATGGGATTTTACTAGGCATAAGCCCAGTGGCAGGCAAATAGCATTAGACACAAACGGTGGACCTTTTCCATGGGAAACCAAAGTCTCTACGGCACGTTCCTGATGTCAGTTTTTAGAAGGCCTTTGGCACTACGAGGGCAGACAAACTTCCATCTGGTGGGAAATTGCATTTGGGAGATATCCTCATTTGTATGGAATTTTAGAAGGCATATGCCCAGTGGCAGACAGACAGCATTAAACACGAACGGTGGGCCTTTTCCATAGGAAACAAAGTCTCTCGGCCAGGTACCGGATATCAGTTTGACGGAGGCCTTTGGCACTGCAAGAGCAGAAAAACTTCACTCTGGTGGCATATTGCATCTGGGAGATATCCTCATTTGTATGGAACTTCAGCAGTCATAACCACAGAACCAGGAAGACAGCATTAGACACGAACGGTGGTCCTTTTCCATGGGAAACCAAAGTCTCCACACCACGTTCCCGATGTCAGGTTTTAGGAGGCCATTGGCAGTACAAGCGCAGACAAACTTCCGTCAGGTGGTTGATTGCATCGGGGAGATATCCTCATTTGTATGGAATTTCAGCAGGTAGAAGCCCAGTGGCAGGCAGACAGCATTAGACACGAACGGTGACCCTTTTCCATGGGAAAACAAATTATCCATCCTATGTTCCTGATGTTAGTTTTTAGGAGGCCTTTGGCACTACAAGGGCAGACAAACTTCCATCAGGCGGTAGATTGCACCTCGGAGATATTCCCTATTTTTATTGTATTTTAGTGGTATTTTAGTGCTCAGAAGCCCAGTGGTAGACAGACAGCATTAAACATGAACGGTGGGCCTTTTCTATAGGAAACCAAAGTCTCCAGGTGAGGTTCCGAATGTCAGTTTGAAGGAGGCCTTTGGCACTGCAAGAGCAGACAAACTTCCATCTGGTGGCATATTGCGTCTGGGAGATATCCTCATTTGTATGTAATTTCAGTAGTCATAAGCCCAGTGCCAAGGAGACAGCATTAAACACCAAGGGTGGCCCTTTTCCATGGGAAACCAAAGCGTCCTCGCCTGATTCCTAATGTCAGTTTGTCGGAGGCCGTTGTCATTACAAGGGCAGACACACTTTCAACTGGTGGTGGACTCCATCTGGGAGATATCCTCATTTGTATGGGATTTTACTAGGCATAAGCCCAGTGGCAGGCAAATAGCATTAGACACAAACGGTGGACCTTTTCCATGGGAAACCAAAGTCTCTACGGCACGTTCCTGATGTCAGTTTTTAGAAGGCCTTTGGCACTACGAGGGCAGACAAACTTCCATCTGGTGGGAAATTGCATTTGGGAGATATCCTCATTTGTATGGAATTTTAGAAGGCATATGCCCAGTGGCAGACAGACAGCATTAAACACGAACGGTGGGCCTTTTCCATAGGAAACAAAGTCTCTCGGCCAGGTACCGGATATCAGTTTGACGGAGGCCTTTGGCACTGCAGGAGCAGAAAAACTTCACTCTGGTGGCATATTGCATCTGGGAGATATCCTCATTTGTATGGAACTTCAGCAGTCATAACCACAGAACCAGGAAGACAGCATTAGACACGAACGGTGGTCCTTTTCCATGGGAAACCAAAGTCTCCACACCACGTTCCCGATGTCAGGTTTTAGGAGGCCGTTGGCAGTACAAGCGCAGACAAACTTCCGTCAGGTGGTTGATTGCATCGGGGAGATATCCTCATTTGTATGGAATTTCAGCAGGTAGAAGCCCAGTGGCAGGCAGACAGCATTAGACACGAACGGTGACCCTTTTCCATGGGAAAACAAATTATCCATCCTATGTTCCTGATGTTAGTTTTTAGGAGGCCTTTGGCACTACAAGGGCAGACAAACTTCCATCTGGCGGTAGATTGCACCTCGGAGATATTCCCTATTTTTATTGTATTTTAGTGGTATTTTAGTGCTCAGAAGCCCAGTGGTAGACAGACAGCATTAAACATGAACGGTGGGCCTTTTCTATAGGAAACCAAAGTCTCCATGTGAGGTTCAGAATGTCAGTTTGAAGGAGGCCTTTGGCACTGCAAGAGCAGACAAACTTCCATCTGGTGGCATATTGCGTCTGGGAGATATCCTCATTTGTATGTAATTTCAGTAGTCATAAGCCCAGTGCCAAGGAGACAGCATTAAACACCAAGGGTGGCCCTTTTCTATGGGAAACCAAAGCGTCCTCGCCTGATTCCTAATGTCAGTTTGTCGGAGGCCGTTGTCATTACAAGGGCAGACACACTTTCAACTGGTGGTAGATTCCATCTGGGAGATATCCTCATTTGTATGGGATTTTACTAGGCATAAGCCCAGTGGCAGGCAAATAGCATTAGACACAAACGGTGGACCTTTTCCATGGGAAACCAAAGTCTCTACGGCACGTTCCTGATGTCAGTTTTTAGAAGGCCTTTGGCACTACGAGGGCAGACAAACTTCCATCTGGTGGGAAATTGCATTTGGGAGATATCCTCATTTGTATGGAATTTTAGAAGGCATATGCCCAGTGGCAGACAGACAGCATTAAACACGAACGGTGGGCCTTTTCCATAGGAAACAAAGTCTCTCGGCCAGGTACCGGATATCAGTTTGACGGAGGCCTTTGGCACTGCAAGAGCAGAAAAACTTCACTCTGGTGGCATATTGCATCTGGGAGATATCCTCATTTGTATGGAACTTCAGCAGTCATAACCACAGAACCAGGAAGACAGCATTAGACACGAACGGTGGTCCTTTTCCATGGGAAACCAAAGTCTCCACACCACGTTCCCGATGTCAGGTTTTAGGAGGCCGTTGGCAGTACAAGCGCAGACAAACTTCCGTCAGGTGGTTGATTGCATCGGGGAGATATCCTCATTTGTATGGAATTTCAGCAGGTAGAAGCCCAGTGGCAGGCAGACAGCATTAGACACGAACGGTGACCCTTTTCCATGGGAAAACAAATTATCCATCCTATGTTCCTGATGTTAGTTTTTAGGAGGCCTTTGGCACTACAAGGGCAGACAAACTTCCATCTGGCGGTAGATTGCACCTCGGAGATATCCCCATTTTTATTGTATTTTAGTGGTATTTTAGTGCTCAGAAGCCCAGTGGTAGACAGACAGCATTAAACATGAACGGTGGGCCTTTTTCATAGGAAACCAAAGTCTCCATGTGAGGTTCTGAATGTCAGTTTGAAGGAGGCCTTTGGCACTGCAAGAGCAGACAAACTTCCATCTGGTGGCATATTGCATCTGGGAGATATCCTCATTTGTATGTAATTTCAGTAGTCATAAGCCCAGTGGCAAGGAGACAGCATTAAACACCAAGGGTGGCCCTTTTCCATGGGAAACCAAAGCGCCTTCTCCAGATTCCTGATGTCAGTTTGTAGGAGGCCGTTAGCATTACAAGGGCAGACAATCTTTTAACTGGTGGTAGATTCCATCTGGGAGATATCCTCATTTATATGGGATTTTACTAGGCATAAGCCCAGTGGCAGGCACATAGCATTAGACACAAACGGTGGCCCATTTCCATTGGAAACCAAAGTCTCCACCCCACATTCCTGATGTCAGTTTTTAGAAGGCCTTTGGCACTACGAGGGCAGACAAACTTCCATCTGGTGGGAAATTGCATTTGGGAGATATCCTCATTTGTATGGAATTTTAGAAGGCATATGCCCAGTGGCAGACAGACAGCATTAAACACGAACGGTGGGCCTTTTCCATAGGAAACAAAGTCTCTCGGCCAGGTACCGGATATCAGTTTGACGGAGGCCTTTGGCACTGCAAGAGCAGAAAAACTTCACTCTGGTGGCATATTGCATCTGGGAGATATCCTCATTTGTATGGAACTTCAGCAGTCATAACCACAGAACCAGGAAGACAGCATTAGACACGAACGGTGGTCCTTTTCCATGGGAAACCAAAGTCTCCACACCACGTTCCCGATGTCAGGTTTTAGGAGGCCGTTGGCAGTACAAGCGCAGACAAACTTCCGTCAGGTGGTTGATTGCATCGGGGAGATATCCTCATTTGTATGGAATTTCAGCAGGTAGAAGCCCAGTGGCAGGCAGACAGCATTAGACACGAACGGTGACCCTTTTCCATGGGAAAACAAATTATCCATCCTATGTTCCTGATGTTAGTTTTTAGGAGGCCTTTGGCACTACAAGGGCAGACAAACTTCCATCTGGCGGTAGATTGCACCTCGGAGATATTCCCTATTTTTATTGTATTTTAGTGGTATTTTAGTGCTCAGAAGCCCAGTGGTAGACAGACAGCATTAAACATGAACGGTGGGCCTTTTCTATAGGAAACCAAAGTCTCCATGTGAGGTTCAGAATGTCAGTTTGAAGGAGGCCTTTGGCACTGCAAGAGCAGACAAACTTCCATCTGGTGGCATATTGCGTCTGGGAGATATCCTCATTTGTATGTAATTTCAGTAGTCATAAGCCCAGTGCCAAGGAGACAGCATTAAACACCAAGGGTGGCCCTTTTCTATGGGAAACCAAAGCGTCCTCGCCTGATTCCTAATGTCAGTTTGTCGGAGGCCGTTGTCATTACAAGGGCAGACACACTTTCAACTGGTGGTAGATTCCATCTGGGAGATATCCTCATTTGTATGGGATTTTACTAGGCATAAGCCCAGTGGCAGGCAAATAGCATTAGACACAAACGGTGGACCTTTTCCATGGGAAACCAAAGTCTCTACGGCACGTTCCTGATGTCAGTTTTTAGAAGGCCTTTGGCACTACGAGGGCAGACAAACTTCCATCTGGTGGGAAATTGCATTTGGGAGATATCCTCATTTGTATGGAATTTTAGAAGGCATATGCCCAGTGGCAGACAGACAGCATTAAACACGAACGGTGGGCCTTTTCCATAGGAAACAAAGTCTCTCGGCCAGGTACCGGATATCAGTTTGACGGAGGCCTTTGGCACTGCAAGAGCAGAAAAACTTCACTCTGGTGGCATATTGCATCTGGGAGATATCCTCATTTGTATGGAACTTCAGCAGTCATAACCACAGAACCAGGAAGACAGCATTAGACACGAACGGTGGTCCTTTTCCATGGGAAACCAAAGTCTCCACACCACGTTCCCGATGTCAGGTTTTAGGAGGCCGTTGGCAGTACAAGCGCAGACAAACTTCCGTCAGGTGGTTGATTGCATCGGGGAGATATCCTCATTTGTATGGAATTTCAGCAGGTAGAAGCCCAGTGGCAGGCAGACAGCATTAGACACGAACGGTGACCCTTTTCCATGGGAAAACAAATTATCCATCCTATGTTCCTGATGTTAGTTTTTAGGAGGCCTTTGGCACTACAAGGGCAGACAAACTTCCATCTGGCGGTAGATTGCACCTCGGAGATATCCCCATTTTTATTGTATTTTAGTGGTATTTTAGTGCTCAGAAGCCCAGTGGTAGACAGACAGCATTAAACATGAACGGTGGGCCTTTTTCATAGGAAACCAAAGTCTCCATGTGAGGTTCTGAATGTCAGTTTGAAGGAGGCCTTTGGCACTGCAAGAGCAGACAAACTTCCATCTGGTGGCATATTGCATCTGGGAGATATCCTCATTTGTATGTAATTTCAGTAGTCATAAGCCCAGTGGCAAGGAGACAGCATTAAACACCAAGGGTGGCCCTTTTCCATGGGAAACCAAAGCGCCTTCTCCAGATTCCTGATGTCAGTTTGTAGGAGGCCGTTAGCATTACAAGGGCAGACAATCTTTTAACTGGTGGTAGATTCCATCTGGGAGATATCCTCATTTATATGGGATTTTACTAGGCATAAGCCCAGTGGCAGGCACATAGCATTAGACACAAACGGTGGCCCATTTCCATTGGAAACCAAAGTCTCCACCCCACATTCCTGATGTCAGTTTTTAGGAGGCCTTTGGCACTACAAGGGCAGACAAACTTCCATCTGGTGGGAAATTGCATTTGGGAGATATCCTCATTTGTATGGAATTTTAGAAGGCATATGCCCAGTGGCAGACAGACAGCATTAAACATGAACGGTGGGCCTTTTCCATAGGAAACAAAGTCTCTCGGCCAGGTACCGAATATCAGTTTGACGGAGGCCTTTGGCACTGCAAGAGCAGAAAAACTTCAATCTGGTGGCATATTGCATCTGGGAGATATCCTCATTTGTTTGGAACTTCAGCAGTCATAACCACAGAATCAGGAAGACAGCATTAGACACGAACTGTGGTCCTTTTCCATGGGAAACCAAAGTCTCCACACCACGTTCCCGATGTCAGGTTTTAGGAGGCCGTTGGCAGTACAAGCGCAGACAAACTTCCGTCAGGTGGTTGATTGCATCGGGGAGATATCCTCATTTGTATGGAATTTCAGCAGGTAGAAGCCCAGTGGCAGGCAGACAGCATTAGACACGAACGGTGACCCTTTTCCATGGGAAAACAAATTATCCATCCTATGTTCCTGATGTTAGTTTTTAGGAGGCCTTTGGCACTACAAGGGCAGACAAACTTCCATCTGGCGGTAGATTGCACCTCGGAGATATTCCCTATTTTTATTGTATTTTAGTGGTATTTTAGTGCTCAGAAGCCCAGTGGTAGACAGACAGCATTAAACATGAACGGTGGGCCTTTTCTATAGGAAACCAAAGTCTCCAGGTGAGGTTCCGAATGTCAGTTTGAAGGAGGCCTTTGGCACTGCAAGAGCAGACAAACTTCCATCTGGTGGCATATTGCGTCTGGGAGATATCCTCATTTGTATGTAATTTCAGTAGTCATAAGCCCAGTGCCAAGGAGACAGCATTAAACACCAAGGGTGGCCCTTTTCCATGGGAAACCAAAGCGTCCTCGCCTGATTCCTAATGTCAGTTTGTCGGAGGCCGTTGTCATTACAAGGGCAGACACACTTTCAACTGGTGGTAGATTCCATCTGGGAGATATCCTCATTTGTATGGGATTTTACTAGGCATAAGCCCAGTGGCAGGCAAATAGCATTAGACACAAACGGTGGACCTTTTCCATGGGAAACCAAAGTCTCTACGGCACGTTCCTGATGTCAGTTTTTAGAAGGCCTTTGGCACTACGAGGGCAGACAAACTTCCATCTGGTGGGAAATTGCATTTGGGAGATATCCTCATTTGTATGGAATTTTAGAAGGCATATGCCCAGTGGCAGACAGACAGCATTAAACACGAACGGTGGGCCTTTTCCATAGGAAACAAAGTCTCTCGGCCAGGTACCGGATATCAGTTTGACGGAGGCCTTTGGCACTGCAAGAGCAGAAAAACTTCACTCTGGTGGCATATTGCATCTGGGAGATATCCTCATTTGTATGGAACTTCAGCAGTCATAACCACAGAACCAGGAAGACAGCATTAGACACGAACGGTGGTCCTTTTCCATGGGAAACCAAAGTCTCCACACCACGTTCCCGATGTCAGGTTTTAGGAGGCCGTTGGCAGTACAAGCGCAGACAAACTTCCGTCAGGTGGTTGATTGCATCGGGGAGATATCCTCATTTGTATGGAATTTCAGCAGGTAGAAGCCCAGTGGCAGGCAGACAGCATTAGACACGAACGGTGACCCTTTTCCATGGGAAAACAAATTATCCATCCTATGTTCCTGATGTTAGTTTTTAGGAGGCCTTTGGCACTACAAGGGCAGACAAACTTCCATCTGGCGGTAGATTGCACCTCGGAGATATCCCCATTTTTATTGTATTTTAGTGGTATTTTAGTGCTCAGAAGCCCAGTGGTAGACAGACAGCATTAAACATGAACGGTGGGCCTTTTTCATAGGAAACCAAAGTCTCCATGTGAGGTTCTGAATGTCAGTTTGAAGGAGGCCTTTGGCACTGCAAGAGCAGACAAACTTCCATCTGGTGGCATATTGCATCTGGGAGATATCCTCATTTGTATGTAATTTCAGTAGTCATAAGCCCAGTGGCAAGGAGACAGCATTAAACACCAAGGGTGGCCCTTTTCCATGGGAAACCAAAGCGCCTTCTCCAGATTCCTGATGTCAGTTTGTAGGAGGCCGTTAGCATTACAAGGGCAGACAATCTTTTAACTGGTGGTAGATTCCATCTGGGAGATATCCTCATTTATATGGGATTTTACTAGGCATAAGCCCAGTGGCAGGCACATAGCATTAGACACAAACGGTGGCCCATTTCCATGGGAAACCAAAGTCTCCACCCCACATTCCTGATGTCAGTTTTTAGGAGGCCTTTGGCACTACAAGGGCAGACAAACTTCCACCTGGTGGTAGATTGCACCTGGGAGATATCCTCATTTGTATGGAACTTCGCAGTCATAATCACAGTGCCAGGCAGACAGCATTCGACAGGAACAGTGGTCCTTTTCCATGGGAAACCAAAGTCTCCACCCCAGGTTCCTGATGGCAGTTTGTAGGAGGCCTTTGGAAACACAAGGGCAGAGAAACTTTAATCTGGTGTTAGATTGCAACTGGGAGATATTCTCATATGTATGGAATTAAATGGAATTTTAGCAGGCAGAATCCCAGCGGCAGGCAGACAGAATTAGACAGGAATAGTGGCCCATTTCCATAGGAAACCAAAGTCTCCAACCTAGGTTCCTAATGTCAGTTTTTAGGAGGCCTTTGGCATAAAAAGGGTAGACAAATTTCCATCTGGTGGTAGACTGCACCTGGGAGATATCCTCATGTGTATAGAATTTTGGTGGAATTTTAGTAGTCATAAACCCAATAGCTGGCCGACAGCATTAGACACGAACGGAGGCCCATTTCCTTGGGAAACCAAAGTCTCCATCCCACGTTCCCGATGTAAGTTTTTAGGAGGCCTTTGTAATTAAAAGGGTAGACAAACTTCAATCTGGTGGGAAATTGCATTTGGGAGATATCTTCATTTGTAAGGAATTTTAGTAGGCATATGCCCAGTGGCAGGCAGACAGCATTAGACTCGAACAGTGGCCCTTTTCCATGGAAAAGCAAATTATCCATCCTATGTTGCTGATGTCAGTTTGAAGGAGGCTTTATGCACTACAAGGGCAGACAAACTTCCACCTTGTGGTAGATTGCACCTGGGAGATATCCTCATTTGTATGGAACTTTGCAGTCATAACCACAGTGCCAGGCAGACAATATTAGACAGGAACGGTGGTCCTTTTCCATGGGAAACCAAAGTCTCCACCCCAGGTTCCTGAAGTAGGTTTGTAGGAGGCCATTGGAACCACAAGGGCAGAGAAACTTATATCTGGTGTTAGATTGCACCTGGGAAGACAAATTTCCCTCTGGTGGTGTATTGCATCGGGGAGATATCCTCATTTGTATGGAATTTTACTAGGCATAAGCCCAGTGCCAGGCAGACAGCATTAGACACAAACGGTGGCCCATTTCCATGGGAAACCAAAGTCTCTTACCCAAGATCCTGATGTCAGTTTTTAAAAGGCCTTTGGCATTAAAAGGGTAGACAAACTTCCATCTGGTGGAAAATTGCATTTGGGAGATATCCTCATTTCTATGGAATTTTAGAAGAGACTTTGTTTTCCCATGGAAAAGGGCCAGTGTTCATGTCTAATGCTGTCTGCCTGCCACTGGGCTTCTGCCTGCTGAAATTCCAAAGATATTTGGAAATCTCTCCGATGCAATCAACCAGTTGATGGAAGTTTGTCTGCCCCTGTAGTGCCAAAGGCCTCCTACAAATTGACATCAGGAGCCTGGAGTGGAGAATTCGGTTTCCCATGGAAAAGGGCCACCGTTCGTGTCTAATGCTGTCTGCCGGCCACTGGGCTTATGGCTACAGAAATTACATACAAATGAGGATATCTCCCAGATGCAATATGCCACCAGTTGGAAGTTTGTCTGCTCTATAGTTCCAAAGGCCTCCTAGAAACGGACATCATGAACGTGGGGTGGAGACTTCGGTTTCCCATGGAAATGGGCCACCGTTGGTGTTTAATGCTGTCTACTTGCCACTGGGCTTCTGCCTACTTTAATTCCACTATAATTCCATACAAATGAGGATATCTCCAAGATGCAATATGCCACCAGTCGGAAGTTTGTCTGTTCTTGTTGTGCAAAAGGCCTCCTAAAAGCTGACATCAGGAACCTGGCCTGGAAACTTTGGTTTCCCCTGGAAAAGGCCGCTATTCATGTCTAATTCTGTGTGCCTGCCGGTGGGATTCGGCGGACTGAAATTCCTCTAAAATTCTATAAAATTGAGAATATCTCGCAGGTGCAATCTACTCCCGGTTTGAAGTTTCTCTGCCGTTGTAGTGCCAAAGGGCTCCTATAAACTCTCTTCTTAAACGTAGTGTTGTGGCTTATTCAGCCATCGCCTTGGTGGCCTGGGTTTAACTGAAGACATGACCACCACGAGCTGCGAGCGTGGGGTTCGGGCAAATGACTCAGTTAACACCAATGTGATGTGTTTGGTCAAAAGCGTTTATTATCTAAAACACAGGGTTTAAGTACCTTCTGGGTTTCGCTACGTCATAGGGGGTCTTACTAGTTTCTTAAGGGTAGTGGAAAAGTACTGGTATGCAAGGAAAGAGAGAGGGGTCTGTGACCTTGAGATAAAGGTTATCTCTGGAGAGGGATGTGCCTGGCCCTGCTTCGCGTTACAACCCGATTCGTCTTCCGCAAACGCAGTCTGTCCCTTCCAATTCACATTCTCTCCACAACGTAGGATGTATAATTTGGTTTCCCGTGGAATAGGGCACTGTTCATGCCTAATGCTGTGTGCCTGCCACTGGGCATATGCCTGCTAAATCTCCATACAAATGAGCATATCTCGCAGATGCAATTTACCACCAGATGGAAGTTTGCCTGCCCTTGTAGTGGCAAAGGCCTCCTAAAAACTGACATCAGGAACCGGGAGTGGCCACTTTGGTTTCCCATACAAATGGGCCACCGTTCGTGTGTAATGCTGTCTGCTTGCCACTGGGCTTCTTCCTATTAAAATTCCACTAAAATTCCATAGAAATGAGGATATCTCCCAGGTGCAATCCACAACCAGATGGAAGATTCTCTGCCCTTGTAGTACCAAAGCCCTCCTAAAAAACTGACATCAGGAATCAGGGGTGGAGACTTTGTTTTCCCATGGAAAAGGGCCAGCGTTCATGTCTAATGCTGTCTGCCTGCCACTGGGCTTCTGCCTGCTGAAATTCCAAAGAAATTGGGAAATCTCTCCGATGCAATCAACCACCTGACGGAAGTTTGTCTGCCCCTGTAGTGCCAAAGGCCTCCTACAAATAGGCATCAGGAGCCTGGAGTGGAGAATTCGGTTTCCCATGGAAAAGGGCCACCGTTCGTGTCTAATGCTGTCGCCCAGCCACTGGGCTTATGGCTACAGAAATTACATACAAATGAGGATATCTCCAAGATGCAATATGCCACCAGTTGGAAGTTTGTCTGTTCTTGTAGTGCAAAAGGCCTCCTAAAAACTGACATCAGGAACCTGGCCTGCAGACTTTCATTTCCCCTGGAAAAGGGCCACTATTCATGTCTAATTCTGTCTGCCTGCCGCTTGGAATCTGCGTACTAAAATTCGTCTAAAATTCTTTACAAATGAGAATATCTCTCAGGTGCAATCTACCACCACGTGGAAGCTTGTCTGCTCTTGTAGTGCCAAAGGCCTCCTAAAACATGACATCAGGAACGTGAGGATGGATAATTTGTTTTTCCATGGAAAAGGCCCATTGTTCATGTCTAATGCTGCTGCCTGCCAGTGGGTATATGCCTACTAAAATTCCATACGTATGAGGATATCTCCCAAATGCAATTTCCCACCAGATGGATGTTTGTCTACACTTTTAATGCCAAAGGCCTCCTGAAAACCGACATCAGAAGCCTGGGTTGGAGACTTCGGTTTCCCATGGAAAAGGGCCACCGTTTGTGTCTAATGCTCTCTGCCTGCCACTGGGCTTCTGCCTGCTGAAATTCCATACAAATGAGGATATCTCCCCGATGAAATAAACCAACAGACGGAAGTTTGTCTTCCCATGTACTGCAAAAGACCTCCTAAAACCTGATATCGGGAATGTAGTGTGGAGACTTTGGTTTCCCATGGAAAAAGACCACTGTTCCTGTCTAATGCTGTCTGCCTGGTACAGTGGTTATGACTGCTGAAGTTCCATAAAAATGAGGATATCTCTGCGATGCAATCAACCACAAGATAGAAGTATGTCTGCCCTTGTAGTACCAAAGGCCTCCTACAAACTGACATCAGGAACGTGAGGTGGAGACTTTGGTTTCCAATGGAAAAGTTCCACTGTTCGTGTCTAATGCTGTCTGCCTGCCACTGAGCTTCTGCCTGTTGAAATTCCATAGAAATGAGGATATCTCCTCGATGCAATCAACCACCAGACGGAACGTGGTCTGCCTTTGTACTGCCAAAGGCCTCCTTCAAACTGACATCAGGAACCTGGGGTTGAGACCTTGGTTTCCCATGGAAAAGGGCCACCGTTCGTGTCTAATGCTGTCTGCTTGCCACTGGGATTATGGCTACTAAAATTACATACAAATGAGGATATCTCCCAGATGCAATATGCCACCAGATGGAAGTTTGTCTGCTCTTGCAGTGCCAAAGGCCTCCTTCAAACTGACATTCGGAACCTGGCGTGGAGACTTCGGTTTCCTATGGAAAAGGCCCACCGTTTATGTTTAATGCTGTCTGTCTGCCACTGGGCTTCTGAGTACTAAAATACCACTAAAATTCCGTACAAATGAGGACATCTCGGAGGTGCAATCTACCGCCAGATGGAAATTTGTCTGCCAGTGTAGCGCCAATGGCCTCCTAAAAACTGACATCAGGAACATAGGATGCATAATTGGTTTTTCCATGGAAAAGGGCAACCGTTCGTGTCTAATGCTGTCTGCCTGCCACTCGGTTACGCCTGCTGAAATTCCTCACAAATGAGGATATCTCCCAGATGGAATCTACCACCAGTTCGAAGTTTGTTTGCCCTTGTAGTGCCAAAGGCCTCCTACAAACTGACATCAGGAACGTGGGGTGGAGACTTCGGTTTCCCATGAAAAAGGTCCACCGTTTGTGTCCTATGCTGTCTGCCTGCCACTGATCTTCTGCCTGCTGAAATTCCATACAAATGAGGATATCTCCTCAATGCAATCAACCACCAGACGGAACTTTGTCTGCCCTTGTAGTGCCAAAGGCCTCCTACAAACTGACATGAGGAACCTGGAGTGGAGACTTTGGTTTCCCATGGAAATGGGACAGCGTTCGTGTCTAATGATGTTTGCCTGCCACAAGGCTTCTGCCTATTAAAATTCCAATAAAATTCTATACCATTGAAGATGTCTCTCACGTGCAATCTACCACCAAATGGAAGTTTGTCTCCCCCTGTAGAGCAAAAGGCTTCCTACAAATTGACATCAAGAAGCTGGGGTGGAGACTTTGGTTTCCCATGGCAAAGGGCCACAGTTCCTGTCTAATGCTGTCTGCCTGCCACTGGGCTTATGCCTACTAAAATTACATACAAATGAGGATATCTCCCAGATGCAATATGCCACCAGTTGGAAGTTTGTCTCGTCTTGTAGTGCCAGAGGCCTCCTAGAAAATGACATCAGGAACCTGGGGTGGAGACTTTGTTTTCCCATGGAAATGGGCCACTATTCATGTCTAATTCTGTCTGCCTGCCGCTGGGATTCTGCCTACTAAAATTCCTCTAAAATTCCATACAAATGCGAATATCTCCCAGGTGCAAACTAACACCAGATGGAAGTTTCTCTGCCCTTATGTTTCCAAAGGCCTCCTACAAACTGCCATCAGAAACCTAGGGTGGAGACTTTGGTTTCCCATGGAAAAGGACCACCGTTCCTGTCTAATGCTGTCTGCCTGGCACTGTGGTAATGACTGCTGAAGTTCCATACAAATGAGGATATCTCCCAGATGCAATATGCCACCAGATGGAAGTTTGTCTGCTCTTGCAGTGCCAAAGGCCTCCTTTATACTGACATTCGGAACCTGGCGTGGAGACTTTGGTTTCCTATGGAAAAGGCCCACCGTTCATGTTTAATGCTCTCTGTCTGCAACTGGGCTTCTGAGTACTAAAATTCCACTAAAATTCCATACAAATAAGGACATCTACGAGGTGCGATCCACCACTAGATGGAGGTTTGTCTGCCCTTGTAGTGCCAAAGGCCTCCTACAAACTGACATCAGGAGCCTGGGTTGGAGACTTTGTTTTCCCATGGAAAAGGGCCACCGTTCGTGTCTAATGCTGTCTGCCTGCCACTGGGCTTCTATCTGCTGAAATTCCATACAAATGTGGATATCTTCCCGATGCAATCAACCACCAGACGGAAGTTTTTCTGCCCTTGTACTGTCAATGGCCTACTAAAACCTGACATCGGGAACGTGGTGTGGAGACTTTGGTTTCCCTAGGAAAAGGACCACCGTTCCTGTCTAATGCTGTCTGCCTGGCACTGTGGTTATGACTGCTGAAGGTCCATACAAATGAGGATATCTCCCAGGAGCAATCTACCACCAGGTGGAAGTTTGTCTACCCTTGTACTGCCGAAGGCCTCCTAGTAACGGACATCAGGAACGTGGGGTGGAGACTTTGGTTTCCCATAAAAATGGGCCACCGTTCGTGTCTAAAGCTGTCTGCCTGCCACTGGGGATCTTCGTAATAAAATTCCAATAAAATTCCAGAGAAATGAGGGTATCTCCCAGGTGCAATCTACCACCAGATGGAAGTTTTTCTGCCCTTGTAGTTCCAAACGCCTTCTACAAATTGACATCAGGAACGTGGGGTGGAGACTTTGTTTTCCCATGGAAATGGGCCACCGTTTGTGTCTAATGCTATGTGACTGCCACTGGGCTTATGCCTAGTAAAATCCCGTACAAATGAGGATATCTCCCAGATAGAGTCTACCACCAGATGAAAGTTTGTCTGCCCTTGTATTGCCAAAGGCCTCCTACAAACTGACATCAGGATTCTGGAAAGGAGGCTTTGGTTTCCCATGGAAAAGGGGCACCCTTGTTGTTTAATGCTGTCTCCTTGCCACTGGGCTTATGACTACTGAAATTACATACAAATGAGGATATCTCCCTAACAAAATTTCCCACCAGATGGAAGTTTGTCTGACCTTTTAATGCCAAAGGCCTACTAAAAACTAACATCAGGAGCCTGGTTGGAGACTTTGTTTTCCCATGGAAAAGGGCCACCGTTCCTCTCTAATGCTGTCTGCCTGCCACTGGGCTTCTACCTGATGAAATTCCATAAAAATGAGGATATCTCAACGATGCAATCAACCACCAGACGGAAGTTTGTCTGCCCTTGTAGTGCCAAAGGCCTCCTAGAAACGGACATCAGGAACGAGGGGTGGAGACTTTGGTTTTCCATCAAATGGGCCATTTTTCTTGTCTAATGCTGTCTGCCTGCCACGGGGTTTCTTCCTACTAAAATTCCACTAAAACTCCATAAAAATGAGGATATCTCCCAGGTGCAATCTACAACCAGATGGAAGTTTCTCTGCCCTTATATTGGAAAACGTCTCCTACAAAGTGACATCAGCAACATGGGGTGGAGATTTTGGTTTCCCATGGAAAAGGGCCACTGTTCGTGTGTAATGCTGTCTGCCAGATACTGGGCTTATGCCTACTAAAATTCCACTAAAATTCCATACAAATGAGGATACCTCCCAGGTGCAATCTACCACCAGGTGGAAGTTTGTCTGCCCTTGAAGTGCCAAAGGCCTCCTAAAAATTGACATCAGGAACGTGCGGTGGAGACTTTGTTTTCCCATGGAAATGGGCCACCCTTTTTGTCTAATGCTATGTGCCTGCCACTGGGCGTATGCCTAGTAAAATTCCATAAAAATGAGGATATCTCCCAGATGGAGTCTACCACCAGTTGAAAGTTTGTCTGCCCTTGTAATGCAACGGCCTCCTACAAACTGACATCAGGAACCTGGAGAGGACGCTTTGGTTTCCCATGGAAAAGGGCCACCCTTGGTGTTTAATGCTGTCTCCTTGCCACTGACTTATGACTACTGAAATTACATACAAATGAGGATATCTCCCAGACGCAATATGCCACCAGATGGAAATTTGTCTGCTCTTGCAGTGCCAAAGGCCTCCTTCAAACTGACATTCGGAACCTCACCTGGAGACTTTGGTTTCCTATAGAAAAGGCCCACCATTCATGTTTAATGGTGTCTGTCTGCCATTGGGCTTCTGAGTACTAAAATACCACTAAAATTCCATAAAAATGAGGAGATCTCCCAGGTGCAATCTACCACCAGGTGGAATTTTGTCAGCCCTTGCAGTGCCAAAAGCCTCCTAAAAACTGACATCAGGAACATAGGATGGATAATTTGTTTTTCCATGGAAAGGGGCCACTGTTCGTGTCTAATGCTGTCTGCCTGCCAGTGGGCAGAAGCCTACCAAAATTCCCTACAAATGAGGATATCTCCCAAATGCAATTTCCCACCAGATGGAAGTTTGTCTGCCCTTTTTATGCCAAAGGCCTCCTACAAACTGACATCAGGAGCCTGGGTTGGAGACTTTGTTTTCCCATGGAAAAGGGCCACCGTTCGTGTCTAATGCTGTCTGCCTGCCACTGGGCTTTTACCTGCTGAAATTCCATACAAATGAGGATATCTCCCCGATGCAATCAGCCACCAGACGGAAGTTTGTTTGCCCTTGTACTGCCAAAGGCATCCTAAAACCTGACATCAGGAACGTGGCTTGGAGACTTTGGCTGCCCATGGGAAAAGGGCCACCGTTCATGTCTAATGCTGTCTGCCTGCCACTGGGCTTCTACCTGCTGAAGTTCCATACAAATGAGGATATCTCCCCGATGCAATCAACCACCAGACGGAAGTTTGTCTACCTTTGTAGTGTCAAAGGCCTCCTAGAAACGGACATCAGGAACGTGGGGTGGAGACTTTGGTTTCCCATAAAAATGGGCCATTGTTCGTGTCTAATGCTGTCTGCCTGCCACTGTGCTTCTTCCTACTAAAATTCCACTAAAACTCCATAGAAATGAGGATATCTCCCAGGTGCAATCTACAACCAGATGGAAGTTTCTCTGCCCTTATATTGGAAAACGCCTCCTACAAAGTGACAGAATCAACGTGGGGTGGAGATTTTGGTTTCCCATGGAAAAGGGCCACTGTTCGTGTCTAATGCTGTCTGCCTGCCACTGGAGTTATGCCTACTGAAATTCCTCACAAATGAGGATATTTCCCAGATGGAATCTCCCACCAGGCTGAAGTTTGTTTGCCCTTCTAGTGCCAAAGGCCTCCTAAAAACTGACATCAGGAACCTGGGGTGGAGACTTTGGTTTCTCATGGAAATGGGCCACCGTTCGTGTCTAATAATGTCTGCCTGCCATTGGGCTTCTACCTACGAAAATTCCACTGAAATTCCATACAAATGAAGACATCTCCCGGGTGCAGTCTACCGCCAGATATAAGTTTTTATGCCCTTGTATTTCCAAAGGCCTTCTATAAACTGACATGAGGAGCCTGGAGTGGAGACTTTGGTTTCCCATGGATATGGGCCAGCGTTCGTGTGTAAAGCAGTCTGCCTGCCGCTGGATTTCTGCCTACTTTAATACCACTGAAATTCCATAAAAATGAGGATATCTCCCAGGTGCAATATACCACCAGATGGAAGTTTTTCTGCCCTTGTGCTTCCAAAGGCCTCTTACAAACTAATATCAGGAACGTGGGGTAGAGACTTCGGTTTCCCATGGAAAAGGACCACCGTTTGTGTCTAATGCTGTCTGCCTGCCACTGGGGTTATGCCTGCTGAAATTCCTCACAAATGAGGATATCTCCCGCACGGAATCTACCACCAGTTGGAAGTTTATCTGCCCTTGTAGTGCCAAAGGCCTCCTACAAACTGACATCAGGCACGTGAGATGGAGACTTTGGTTTCCCAAGGAAATGGACCACAGTTCGTGTCTAATGCTGTCTGCGAGACACTGGGCTTATGCCGTCTAAAATTCCACTAAAATTCTATACAAATGAGGATGTCTCCCAGGTGCAATCTACCACCAGATGGAAGTTTGTCTCCCCCTGTAGAGCCAAAGGCTTCCTACAAATTGACATCAAGAACCTGAGGCGGAGACTTTGGTTTCCCATGGAAAAGGGCCACCGTTCGCGTCTAATACTGTCTGCCTGCCACTGGGCTTATGGCTATTAAAATTACATACAAATGAGGATATCTCCTAGATGCAATATGCCACCAATTGGAACTTTGTCTCCTCCTGTAGTGCCAGAGGCCTCCTAGAAAATGACATGAGGAACCTGGGGTGGAGACTTTGGTTTCCCATGGAAATGAGCCACTATTCATGTCTAATTCTGTCTACCTGCAGCTGGGATTCTGTCTACTAATATTCCACTAAAATTCCATACAAATGAGTATATCTCCCAGGTGCAATCTAACACCAGATGGAAGATTCTCTGCCCTTGTGTTTCCAAAGGCCTCCTACAAACTGCCATCAGGAACCTGGGGTGGAGACTTTGCTTTCCCATGGAAAAGGACCACCGTTCCTGTCTAATGCTGTCTGCCTGGCACTGTGGTGATGACTGCTGAAGTTCCATACAAATGAGGATATCTCCCAGGTGTAATCTACCACTGGGTGGAAGTTTTTCTGCCCCCGTAGTGCCAAAGGCCACCTAAAAACTGACATCCCGAACGGGGGGTGGAGACTTTTGTTTCCCAAAGAATGCCCACCGTTCGTGTCTAATGCTGTCTGGCAGCCACTGGCCTTATGCCTACTAAAATTCCACTAAAATTCTATAGAAATGAGGTTATCTCCCAGGTGCAATCTACCACCAGATGGAAGTTTGCCTGCCCTTGTATTTCCAAAGGCCTCCTACAAACTGACATCAGGAACGTGAGGTGGAGACTTTGGTTTCCCATGGAAAAGGTCCATTGTTCGTGTCTAATGCTTTCTGCCTGCCACTGGGCTTCTGCCTGCTGAAATTCCATACAAATGAGGGTATCTCCTCGATTCAATCAAACACAAGACGGAACTTTGTCTGCCCTTGTAGTGCCAAAGGCCTCCTACAAACTGACACCCGGAACCCGGAGTGGAGGCTTTGGTTTCCCATAGAAATGGGCCATTGTTCGTGTCTAATGCTGTCTGCCTGCCACTGGGTTTCTTCCTACTAAAATTCCACTAAAATTCCATAGAAATGAGGATATCTCCCAGGTGCAATCTACAACCAGATGGAAGTTTTTCTGCCCTTATATTGGAAAACGCCTCCTACAATGAGACATCAGCAACGTGGGGTGGAGATTTTGGTTTCCCATGGAAATGGGCCACTGTTCGTGTCCAATGCTGTCTGCGTGCCACTTGGCTTCTGCCTTCTGAAATCCCATACAAATGAGCATATCTCGCCGATGCAATCAACCACCAGATGGAAGTTTGTCTGCCCTTTTAATGCCAAAGGCCTCCTACAAACTGACATGAGGAGCCTGGGTTGGAGACTTTGGTTTCCCATGGATATTGGCCAGCGTTCGTGTGTAATGCTGTCTGCCTGCCGCTGGACTTCTGCCTACTAAAATACCACTAAAATTCCATACAAATGGCGATATCTCCCAGGTCCAATCTACCACCAGATGGAAATTTTTCTGCCCTTGTAGTTCATTCGCCTCTTAATGACTGACATCAGGAACGTGGGATGGAGACTTTGGTTTCCCATGGAAAAGGGCACCGTTCGTGTCTAATGGTATCTGCCTGCCACTGGGGTTATGCCTTCTGAAATTCCTCACAAAGGAGGATATCTCCCAGGTGCAATCTACCACCAGATGGAAGTTTGTCTGCCCTTGTAGTACCAAAGCCCTCCTACAAACTGACATCAGGAACGTGAGGTGGAGACTTTGGTTTCCCATGGAAAAGGTCCATTGTTCGTGTCTAATGCTGTCTGCCTGCCACTGGGCTTATGCCTACTAAAATTCCACTAAAATTCTATACAAATGAGGATATCTCCCAGGTGCAATCTACCACCAGATAGAAGTTTGTCTGCCCTTGTAATTCCAAAGGCCTCCTACAAATTGTCATCAGGAACCTGGGGTGGAGACTTTGGTTTCTCATGGAAATGGGCCACCGTTCGTGTCTAATAATGTCTGCCTGCCATTGGGCTTCTACCTACGAAAATTCCACTGAAATTCCATACAAATGAAGACATCTCCCGGGTGCAGTCTACCGCCAGATATAAGTTTTTATGCCCTTGTATTTCCAAAGGCCTTCTATAAACTGACATGAGGAGCCTGGAGTGGAGACTTTGGTTTCCCATGGATATGGGCCAGCGTTCGTGTGTAAAGCAGTCTGCCTGCCGCTGGATTTCTGCCTACTTTAATACCACTGAAATTCCATAAAAATGAGGATATCTCCCAGGTGCAATATACCACCAGATGGAAGTTTTTCTGCCCTTGTGCTTCCAAAGGCCTCTTACAAACTAATATCAGGAACGTGGGGTAGAGACTTCGGTTTCCCATGGAAAAGGACCACCGTTTGTGTCTAATGCTGTCTGCCTGCCACTGGGGTTATGCCTGCTGAAATTCCTCACAAATGAGGATATCTCCCGCACGGAATCTACCACCAGTTGGAAGTTTATCTGCCCTTGTAGTGCCAAAGGCCTCCTACAAACTGACATCAGGCACGTGAGATGGAGACTTTGGTTTCCCAAGGAAATGGACCACAGTTCGTGTCTAATGCTGTCTGCGAGACACTGGGCTTATGCCGTCTAAAATTCCACTAAAATTCTATACAAATGAGGATGTCTCCCAGGTGCAATCTACCACCAGATGGAAGTTTGTCTCCCCCTGTAGAGCCAAAGGCTTCCTACAAATTGACATCAAGAACCTGAGGCGGAGACTTTGGTTTCCCATGGAAAAGGGCCACCGTTCGCGTCTAATACTGTCTGCCTGCCACTGGGCTTATGGCTATTAAAATTACATACAAATGAGGATATCTCCTAGATGCAATATGCCACCAATTGGAACTTTGTCTCCTCCTGTAGTGCCAGAGGCCTCCTAGAAAATGACATGAGGAACCTGGGGTGGAGACTTTGGTTTCCCATGGAAATGAGCCACTATTCATGTCTAATTCTGTCTACCTGCAGCTGGGATTCTGTCTACTAATATTCCACTAAAATTCCATACAAATGAGTATATCTCCCAGGTGCAATCTAACACCAGATGGAAGATTCTCTGCCCTTGTGTTTCCAAAGGCCTCCTACAAACTGCCATCAGGAACCTGGGGTGGAGACTTTGCTTTCCCATGGAAAAGGACCACCGTTCCTGTCTAATGCTGTCTGCCTGGCACTGTGGTGATGACTGCTGAAGTTCCATACAAATGAGGATATCTCCCAGGTGTAATCTACCACTGGGTGGAAGTTTTTCTGCCCCCGTAGTGCCAAAGGCCACCTAAAAACTGACATCCCGAACGGGGGGTGGAGAGTTTTGTTTCCCAAAGAATGCCCACCGTTCATGTCTAATGCTGTCTGGCAGCCACTGGCCTTATGCCTACTAAAATTCCACTAAAATTCTATAGAAATGAGGTTATCTCCCAGGTGCAATCTACCACCAGATGGAAGTTTGCCTGCCCTTGTATTTCCAAAGGCCTCCTACAAACTGACATCAGGAACGTGAGGTGGAGACTTTGGTTTCCCATGGAAAAGGTCCATTGTTCGTGTCTAATGCTGTCTGCCTGCCACTGGGCTTCTGCCTGCTGAAATTCCATACAAATGAGGGTATCTCCTCGATTCAATCAAACACAAGACGGAACTTTGTCTGCCCTTGTAGTGCCAAAGGCCTCCTACAAACTGACACCCGGAACCCGGAGTGGAGGCTTTGGTTTCCCATAGAAATGGGCCATTGTTCGTGTCTAATGCTGTCTGCCTGCCACTGGGTTTCTTCCTACTAAAATTCCACTAAAATTCCATAGAAATGAGGATATCTCCCAGGTGCAATCTACAACCAGATGGAAGTTTTTCTGCCCTTATATTGGAAAACGCCTCCTACAATGAGACATCAGCAACGTGGGGTGGAGATTTTGGTTTCCCATGGAAATGGGCCACTGTTCGTGTCCAATGCTGTCTGCGTGCCACTTGGCTTCTGCCTTCTGAAATCCCATACAAATGAGCATATCTCGCCGATGCAATCAACCACCAGATGGAAGTTTGTCTGCCCTTTTAATGCCAAAGGCCTCCTACAAACTGACATGAGGAGCCTGGGTTGGAGACTTTGGTTTCCCATGGATATTGGCCAGCGTTCGTGTGTAATGCTGTCTGCCTGCCGCTGGACTTCTGCCTACTAAAATACCACTAAAATTCCATACAAATGGCGATATCTCCCAGGTCCAATCTACCAGCAGATGGAAATTTTTCTGCCCTTGTAGTTCATTCGCCTCTTAATGACTGACATCAGGAACGTGGGATGGAGACTTTGGTTTCCCATGGAAAAGGGCACCGTTCGTGTCTAATGGTATCTGCCTGCCACTGGGGTTATGCCTTCTGAAATTCCTCACAAAGGAGGATATCTCCCAGGTGCAATCTACCACCAGATGGAAGTTTGTCTGCCCTTGTAGTACCAAAGCCCTCCTACAAACTGACATCAGGAACGTGAGGTGGAGACTTTGGTTTCCCATGGAAAAGGTCCATTGTTCGTGTCTAATGCTGTCTGCCTGCCACTGGGCTTATGCCTACTAAAATTCCACTAAAATTCTATACAAATGAGGATATCTCCCAGGTGCAATCTACCACCAGATAGAAGTTTGTCTGCCCTTGTAATTCCAAAGGCCTCCTACAAATTGTCATCAGGAACCTGGGGCGGAGACTTTGGTTTCCCATGGAAAAGGGCCACCGTTCGTGTCTAATGCTGTCTGCCTGCCACTGGGCTTATGGGTACTAAAATTACATACAAATGAGGATATCTCCCAGATGCAATATGCCACCAATTGGAAGTTTGTCCGCTCTTGTAGTGCCAGAGGCCTCCTAGAAAATGACATCAGGATCATGGGTTGGAGACTTTGGTTTCCTATGGAAATGGGCCACTATTCATGTCTAATTCTGTCTACATGCTGCTGGGATTCTGCCTACTAAAATTCCACTAAAATTCCATAAAAATGAGTATATCTCCCAGCTACAACCTAACACCAGATGGAAGTTTCTCTGCCCTTGTATTTCCAAAGGCCTCCTACAAACTGACATCAGGAACCTAGGGTGGAGACTTTGGTTTCCCATGGAAAAGGTCCATTGTTCGTGTCTAATGCTGTCTGCCTGCCACTGGGCTTCTGCCTGCTGAAATTCCATACAAATGAGGATATCTCCTCGATGCAATCAACCACCAGATGGAACTTTGTCTGCTCTTGTAGTGCCAAAGGCCTCCTACAAACTCACATCAGGAACCTGGAGTGGAGACTTTGGTTTCCCATGGAAATGGGCCAGCGTTCGTGTCTAATGACTTGCGTCTGCCACTAGGCTTCTACCTATTAAAATCCCACTAAAATTCCATACAAATGAGGATGTCTCCCAGGTGCAATCTACCACAGATGGAAGTTTGTCTGCCTCTGTAGTGCAAAATGCCTCCTAAAAACTGACGTCAGGAACGTGGGCTGGAGACTTTGGTTTCCCATGGAAAAGGGGCACCGTTCGTGTCTAATGCTGTCTGCCTGTCACTGGTGTTATGCCTGCTGAAATACCTCACAAATGAGGATATCTCCCAGATGCAATATGCCAGCAGTTGGAAGTTTGTCTCCACTTGTAGTGCCAGAGGTCTCCTAAAAACTGACATCAGGAACGTGGGGTGGAGACTTTGTTTTTCCATGGAAAGAGGCCACCGTTAGTGTCTAATGCTGTCTGCCTGCCAGTGGGCATATGCCTACCAAAGTTCCATACATATGAGGATATCTCCCAAATTCAATTTCCCACCAGATGGAAGTTTGTCTGCCCTTTTAATGCCAAAGGCCTCCTACAAACTGACATGAGGAGCCTGGGTTGGAGACTTTGGTTTCCCATGGATATTGGCCAGCGTTCGTGTGTAATGCTGTCTGCCTGCCGCTGGACTTCTGCCTACTAAAATTCCACTAAAATTCTATACTAATGAGGATATCTCCCAGGTGCAATCTACCACCAGTTTGAAGTTTGCCTGCCCTTGTAGTTCCAAAGGCCTCCTACAAACTGACATCAGGAACGTGAGGTGGAGACTTTGGTTTCCCATGGAAAAGGTCCATTGTTCGTGTCTAATGCTGTCTGCGTGCCACTGGGCTTCTGCCTGCTGAAATTCCATACAAATGAGGATATCTCCTCGATGCAATCAACCACCAGACGGAACTTTGTCTGCCCTTCTAGTGCCAAACGCCTCCTTCAAACTGACATCAGGATCCTGGATTGGAAACTTTGGTTTCCCATGGAAATGGGCCAGCGTTCGTGTCTAATGATGTGTGCCTGCCACTAGGCTTCTGCCTATTAAAATTCCACTAAAATTCCATACAAATGAGGATGTCTCCCATGTGCAATCTACCACCAGATGGAAGTTTGTCTGCCCCTGTAGAGCCAAAGGCTTCCTACAAATTGACATCAGGAACCTGGGGCGGAGACTTTGGTTTCCCATTGAAAAGGACCACCGTTCCTGTCTAATGCTGTCTGCCTGGCACTGTGGTTATGACTGCTGAAGTTCCATACAAATGAGGATATCTCCCAGGTGCAATCTACCACCAGGTGGACGTTTGTTTGCCCTCCTTGTGCCAAAGGCCTCGTAAAAACTGACATCAGGAACGTGGGGTGGAGACTTTGGTTTCCCAAGGTAATGGGCCACCGTTTGCGGCTAATGCTGCCTGCCAGCCACTGGGCTTATGCCTACTAAAATTCCACTAAAATTCTACACAAATGAGGATATCTCCCAGGTGGAATCTATAACCAGATGGAAGTTTGTCTGCCCTTGTAGTTCCAAACGCCTCCTAAAAACTGAAATCAGGAACGTGGGTTGGAGACTTTCTTCTCCCATGGAAATGGGCCACCGTTTGTGTCTAATGCTATGTGCCTGCCACTGGGCTTCTTCCTACTAAAATTCCACTAAAATTCCATAGAAATGAGGATATCTCCCAGGTGCAATCTACCACCAGATAGAAGTTTCTCTGCCCTTATATTGGAAAACGCCTCTTACAAAGTGACATCAGCAACGTGGGGTGGAGGTTTTGGTTTCCCATGGAAAAGGTCCATTGTTCGTGTCTAATGCTGTCTGCCTGTCACTGGGGTTATGCCTGCTGAAATTCCTCACAAATGAAGATATCTCCCAGATGCAATATGCCAGCAGTTGGAAGTTTGTCTCCACTTGTAGTGCCAGAGGCCTCCTAAAAACCGACATCAGGAACGTGGGTTGGAGACTTTGTTTTTCCATGGAAAGAGGCCACCGTTCGTGTCTAATGCTGTCTGCCTGCCAGTGGGCATATGCCTACCAAAGTTCCATACATATGAGGATATCTCCCAAATGCAATTTCCCACCAGATAGAAGTTTGTCTGCCCTTGCAGTTCTAAACGCCTCCTAAAAACTAAAATCAGGAACGTGGGTTGGAGACTTTCTTCTCCCATGGAAATGGGCCAGCGTTCGTGTCTAATGCTGTGTGCCTGCCACTAGGCTTCTGCCTATTAAAATTCCACTAAAATTCCATACAAATGAGGATGTCTCCCAGGTGCAATCTACCACCAGATGGAAGTTTGTGTGCCCATTTAGAGCCAAAGGCTTCTTACAAACTGACATCAGGAACGTGCGGTGGAGACTTTGGTTTCCCATGGAAATGGGCCACCGTTTGTGTCTAATACTATGTGCCTGCCACTGGGCTTATGCCTAGTAAAATCCCATACAAATGAGGATATCTCCCAGATGGAGTCTACCACCAGTTGAAAGTTTGTCTGCCCTTGTAATGCCAACGGCCTCCTACAAATTGACATCAGGAATCTGGAAAGTACGCTTTGGTTTCCCATGGAAAAGGGCCACCCTTGGTGTTTAATGCTGTCTGCCTGCCAGTGGGCATATGCCTACTAAAATTCCCTACAAATGAGGATATCTCCCAAATGGAATTTCCCACCAGATGGAAGTTTGTCTGCCCTTTTAATGCCAAAGTCCTCCGACAACCTGACATCAGGAATGTGGGATGGAGACTTTGGTTTCCCTAGGAAACGGGCCGCTGTTCCTGTCTAATTCTCTCTGCCTTCCGCTGGGATTCTGCCTACTAACATTCCACTAAAATTCCATAGAAATGAGGATATCTCCCAGGTGCAATCTACAACCAGATGGAAGTTTCTCTGCCCTTATATTGGAAAGCGCCTCCTACAAAGTGACATTTGCAACATGGGGTGGAGATTTTGGTTTCCCATGGAAAAGGGCCACTCTTTGTGTCTAATGCTGTCTACCTGTCACTGGGGTTATGCCTGTTGAAATTCCTCACAAATGAGGATATCTCCCCGATGCAATCAACCACCAGATGGAAGTGTGTCTGCCCTTGTAGTGCCAAAAGCCTCCTTCAAACTGACATCAGGAACATAGTATGGATAATTTGTTTTTCCATGGAAAAGGGCCACCGTTCCTGTCTAATGCTGTCTGCCTGGCACTGTGGTTATGACTGCTGAAGTTCCTCACAAATGAGGATATCTCCCACACGGAATCTACCACCAGTTGGAAGTTTGTCTGCCCTTGTAGTGCCAAAGGCCTCCTAAAAACTGACATCAGGAACAAGGGGTGGAGACATTGTTTTCCCATGGAAATGGACCACCGTTCGTGTCTAATGCTGTCTGCCTGCCACTGGGGTTATGCCTACTAAAATTCCACTAAAATTCTATTCAAATGAGGATATTTCCCAGGTGCAATCTACCACCAGATGGAAGTTTGTCTGCCCTTGTAGGTCCTAAGGCCTCCTACAAACTGACATCAGGATCGTGAGATGGAGACTTTGGTTTCCCATGGAAAAGGTCCATTGTTCGTGTCTAATGCTGTCTGCCTGCCAATGGGTTCCTGCCTGCTGAAATTCCATACAAATGAGGATATCTCCTCGATGCAATCAACCACCAGACGGAACTTTGTCGGCCCTTGTAGTGCCAAAGGCCTCCTACAAACTGACACCAGGAACCTGGAGTGGAAACTTTGGTTTCCATGGAAAAGGGCCACCGTTCTTCTCTGATGCTGTCTGCTGGCCACTCGGCTTCTGCATACTAAAATTCCAATAAAATTCCATACAAATAAGGATATCTCCATGATGGAATATACAACGAGATGGTATTTTGTAGACCTTGTAGTCCAAAGGCCTCCTGCAAACTGACATCAGGAACGTGGGGTGGAGACTTTGGTTTTCCAAGGAAAAGGTCCACCGTTCCTGTCTAATGCTGTCTGCCTGTCACATGGCTTATGGCTGCAAAAATTGCATACAAATGAGGATATCTCCCAGATGCAATCTACCACCAGTTGGAAGTTTTTCTAGCCTTGTAGTGCCAAAGGCCTCCTACCAACTGACATCAGGAGACTGGGGTAGAGACCTTCGTGTCCCATGAAAAAGAGGCACCGTTTGTGTTTTATACTCTCTGCCGATCATTTGGATTCTGCCTACTAAAATTCCACTAAAATTCCATGCAAATGAGGATATCTATCACGTGCAATCTACCACCAGTTGGAAGTTTGTCTACCCTTATAGTGCCAAAAGCCTCGTATAAATTATCATCAGGAATGTGGGGTGGAGACATTGTTTTCCCATGGAAAAGGGCCACCGTTCGTGTCTAATGCTGTCTGCCTGCCTCTGGGGTTATGCCTACTAAAATTCCACTAAAATTCTATTCAAATGAGGATATCTCCCAGGTGCAATCTACCACCAGATGGAAGTTTGTCTGCCCTTGTAGGTCCTAAGGCCTCCTACAAACTGACATCAGGAACGTGAGATGGAGACTTTGGTTTCCCATGGAAAAGGTCCATTGTTCATGTCTAATGCTGTCTGCCTGCCAATGGGTTCCTGCCTGCTGAAATTCCATACAAATGAGGATATCTCCTCGATGCAATCAACCACCAGACGGAACTTTGTCGGCCCTTGTAGTGCCAAAGGCCTCCTACAAACTGACACCAGGAACCTGGAGTGGAAACTTTGGTTTCCATGGAAAAGGGCCACCGTTCTTCTCTGATGCTGTCTGCTGGCCACTCGGCTTCTGCATACTAAAATTCCAATAAAATTCCATACAAATAAGGATATCTCCATGATGGAATATACAACGAGATGGAATTTTGTAGACCTTGTAGTCCAAAGGCCTCCTGCAAACTGACATCAGGAACGTGGGGTGGAGACTTTGGTTTTCCAAGGAAAAGGTCCACCGTTCCTGTCTAATGCTGTCTGCCTGTCACATGGCTTATGGCTGCAAAAATTGCATACAAATGAGGATATCTCCCAGATGCAATCTACCACCAGTTGGAAGTTTTTCTAGCCTTGTAGTGCCAAAGGCCTCCTACCAACTGACATCAGGAGACTGGGGTAGAGACCTTCGTGTCCCATGAAAAAGAGGCACCGTTTGTGTTTTATGCTCTCTGCCGATCATTTGGATTCTGCCTACTAAAATTCCACTAAAATTCCATGCAAATGAGGATATCTATCACGTGCAATCTACCACCAGTTGGAAGTTTGTCTACCCTTATAGTGCCAAAAGCCTCGTATAAATTATCATCAGGAATGTGGGGTGGAGACTTTGGTTTCCCATGAAAAAGCCACCGTTCGTGTCTAATGCTGTCTGCCTGGCACTGGGCTTCTTCCTACTAAAATTTCACTAAAATTCCATACAAATGAGGATATCTCCCTGGTTCAATCTACCACCAGATGAAAGTTCCTCTGCCTTTGTAGTTCCAAAAGCCTCGTATAAATTGACATCTTAAACCTAGGGTGGACACATAGGTTCCCATGGAAAAGGGTCACCGTTCGTGTCTAATGCTGTCTGCCTGCAACTGGGCATATGCCTGCTGAAATTCCATACAACAGAGGATATCTCCAGGTGGAATCTATCAGCAGATGGAATTTTGTCTGCCCTTGTAGTGCCAAAGGCCTCCTACAAACTGACATCAGGCATGTGACATGGAGACTTTGGTTTCCCAAGGAAATGGACCACTGTTCGTGTCTAATGCTGTCTGCCAGACACTGGGCTTATGCCTACTAAAATTCCACTAAAATTCTATACAAATGAGGATATCTCCCAGGTGCAATCTACCACCAGTTTGAAGTTTGCCTGCCCTTGTAGTTCCAAAGGCCTCCTACAAACTGACATCAGGAACGTGAGGTGGAGACTTTGGTTTCCCATGGAAAAGGTCCATTGTTCGTGTCTAATGCTGTCTGCCTGCCACTGGGCTTCTGCCTGCTGAAATTCCATACAAATGAGGGTATCTCCTCGATTCAATCAACCACAAGACGGAACTTTGTCTGCCCTTGTAGTGCCAAAGGCCTCCTACAAACTGACATCAGGAACCTGGAGTTGAAACTTTGCGTTCCCTTGGAAATGGGCCAGCGTTCGTGTCTAATGATGTGTGCCTGCCACTAGGCTTCTGCCTATTAAAATTCCACTAAAATACCATACAAATGAGGATGTCTCCCAGGTGCAATCTAAACCAGATGGATGTTTCCCTGCCCTTGTA
This sequence comes from Phylloscopus collybita, assembly GCA_027886175.1. Taxonomy (NCBI): domain Eukaryota; kingdom Metazoa; phylum Chordata; class Aves; order Passeriformes; family Phylloscopidae; genus Phylloscopus; species Phylloscopus collybita. Next base: position 43,046 of record JAJNNQ010000178.1, on the reverse strand, counting down.
GTGCCAAAGGCCTCCTAAAAACTGACAGCAGGAAAGTGGGGTGAAGACTTTCTTTTCGCATGGAAATGGGCCACCGTTTGTGTCTAATCCTATGTGCCTGCCACTGGGCTTCTTCCTACTAAAATTCCACTAATATTCCATGGAAATGAGGATATCTCCCAGGTGCAATCTACCACCAGATGGAAGTTTTTCTGCCCTTGTAGTTCCAAACACCTCTTACAAATAGACATCAGGAACGTGGGGTGGAGACTTTGGTTTCCCATGGAAAAGGGCCACAGTTCGTGTCTAATGCTGTCTGCCTGCCCCTGTTGTTACGCCTGCTGAAATTCCTCACAAATGAATATATCTCCCAGATGGAGTCTACCACCAGTTGGAAGTTTGTCTGCTCTTGTAGTGCAAAAGTCCTCCTATAAACGGACATAAGGCACGTGGTGTGGAGACTTTGGTTTCCCATGGAAATGGGCCACCGTTGGTGTTTAATGCTGTCTACTTGCCACTGGGCTTCTGCCTACTTTAATTCCACTAAAATTCCATACAAATGAGGATATCTCCAAGACGCAATATGCCACCAGTTGGAAGTTTGTCTGTTCTTGTAGTGCAAAAGGCCTCCTAAAAACTGACATCAGGAAGCTGGCCTGGAGACTTTGTTTTCCCCTGGAAAAGGGCCACTATTCATGTCTAATTCTGTGTGCCTGCAGCTGCGATTCTGCGTACTAAAATTCCCCTAAAATTCTATACAAATGGGAATATTTCGCAGGTGCAATCCTCCCCCAGTTTGAAGTTTCTCTGCCCTTGTAGTGCAAAAAGGCTCCTATAAACTGACATCTGAAACATAGGATGGATAATTTGGTTTCCCATGGAAAAAGGTCACTGTTCATGCCTAATGCGGTGTGCCTGCCACTGGGCGTATGCCTGCAAAAACTCAATACAAATGAGGATATCTCGCAGATGCAATTTACCACGAGGTGGAAGTTTGTCTGCCCTTGTAGTGGCAAAAGCCCCCTAAAAAACTGACATCAGGAACCAGGCGTGGAGACTTTGGTTTCCAATGGAAAAGGACCACCGTTCGTATCTAATGCTGTCTGCCTGGCACTGTGGTGATGACTGCTGAAGTTCCATACAAATGAGGATATCTCCCAGGTGCAATCTACCACCAGGTGGAACTTTGTCTGCCCTTGTAGTGCCAAAGGCCTCCAAAAAACGGACATCAGGAACGTGGGGTGAAGACTTTGGTTTCCCATGGAAAAGGTCCACCGTTTGTTTGTAATGCTGTCTGCCTGGCTTTGAGATTATGAGTGCTGAAGTTCCATACAAATGAGGATATCTCCCAGGTGCAATCTACCACCAGGTGGAAGTTTGTCTGCCCTTGTATTGCCAACGGCCTCCTAGAAACGGACATCAGGAACGTGGGGTGGAGACTTTGGTTTCCCATGGAAATGGGCCACCGTTCGTGTCTAATGCTGTCTGCCTGCCACTTGGTTTCTTCCTATTAATATTCCACTAAAATTCCATAGAAATAAGGATATATCCCAGGTGCAATCTACAACCAGATGGAAGATTCTCTGCCCTTGTTGTACCAAAGCCCTCCTAAAAAACTGACATCAGGAACCATGGGTGGAGACTTTGATTTCCCATGGAAAAGGACCAGCGTTCATGTCTAATGCTGTCTGCCTGCCAATGAGCTTCTGCCTGCTGAAATTCCAAAAAAAATTTGGAAATCTCTCCAATGTAATCAACCACCTGACGGAAGTTTGTCTGCCCCTGTAGAGCCAAAGGCCTCCTACAAATTGACATGAGGAGCCTGGAGTGGAGACTTTGGTTTCCCATGGAAAAGGGCCAGTGTTCGTGTCTAATGCTGTCTGCCCGCCACTGGGTTGTGGCTACAGAAATTACATACAAATGAGGGTATCTCCCAGATTCAATATGCCACCAGTTGGAAGTTTGTCTGTTCTTGTAGTGCAAAAGGCCTCCTAAAAACAGACATCAGGAACCTGGCCTGGAGACTTTGGTTTCCCCTGGAAAAGGGCCACTATTCATGTCTAATTCTGTCTGCCTGCCACTGGGATTCTGCGTACTAAAATTCCTCTAAAATTCTATACAAATGAGAATATCTCGCAGGTGCAATCTACCCCCGGTTTGAAGTTTCTCTGCCCTTGTATTGCCAAAGGTCTCCTATAAAATGACATCTGAAACGTAGGATGGATAATTTGGTTTCCCATGAAAAAGAGCCACTGTTCATGCCTAATGCTGTGTGCCTGCCACTGGGCGTATGCCTCCTAAAATTCCATACAAGTGAGGATATCTCCCAGATGCAATTTACCACCAGATGGAAGATTGTCTGCCCTTGTAGTGGCAAAGGCCTCCTAAAAAACTGACATCAGGAACCAGGGGTGGAGACTTTGGTTTCCCATGGGAAAGGACCACCGTTTGTGTCTAATGCTATGTGCCTGCCACTGGGCTTATGCCTAGTGAAATTCCATACAAATGAGGATATCTCCCAGATGGAATCTACAACCAGTCGGAAATTAGTCTGCCCTTATAGTGCCAAATGCCTCCTACAAACTGACATCAGGAACGTGGGATGGAGACTTTGTTTCCAATGGAAAAGGGGTACCGTTCCTGTCTAATGCTGTCTGCCTGCCACTGGGTTACGCCTGCTGAAATTCCTCACAAATGAGGCTATCTCCCAGATGGAATCTACCACCAGTTCGAAGTTTGTTTGCCCTCCTTGTGCCAAAGGCCTCCTAAAAACTGACATCAGGAACGTGGGGTGGAGACATCGGTTTCCCATGAAAAAGGTCCACCGTTCGTGTCCTATGCTGTCTGCCTGCCACTGATCTTCTGCCTGCTGAAATTCCATACAAATGAGGATATCTCCTCAATGCAATCAACCACCAGACGGAACTTTGTCTGCCCTTGTAGTGCCAAAGGCCTCCTACATACTGACATCAGGAACCTGGAGTGGAGACTTTGGTTTCCCATGGAAATGCGACAGCGTTCGTGTCTAATGATGTTTGCCTGCCACTAGGATTCTGCCTATTAAAATTACAATAAAATTCCATACCATTGAAGATGTCTCTCACGTGCAATCTAACACCAAATGGAAGTTTGTCTGCCCCTGTAGAGCAAAAGGCTTCCTACAAATTGACATCAAGAAGCTGGGGCAGAGACTTTGGTTTCCCATGGCAAAGGGCCACGGTTCCTGTCTAATGCTGTCTGCCTGCCACTGGGCTTATGGCTACTAAAATTACATACAAATGAGGATATCTCCCAGATGCAATATGCCACCAGTTGGAAGTTTGTCTCCTCTTGTAGTGCCAGAGGCCTCCTAGAAAATGACATCAGGAACCTGGGGTGGAGACTTTGGTTTCCCATGGAAATGGGCCACTATTCATGTCTAATTTTTTCTGCCTGCCGCTGGGATTCTGCCTACTAAAATTCCACTAAAATTCCATGCAAATGCGAATATCTCCCGGGTGCAATCAAACACCAGATGGAAGTTTCTCTGCCCTTGTATTGCCAAAGACCTCCTTCAAACTGACATCAGGAACATAGGATGGATAATTTGTCTTTCCATGGAAAAGGACCACCGTTCCTGTCTAATGCTGTCTGCCTGGCACTGTGGTTATGACTGCTGAAGTTCCATACAAATGAGGATATCTCCCAGATGCAATATGCCACCAGATGGAAGTTTGTCTGCTCTAGCAGTGCCAAACGCCTCCTTCAAACTGACATTCGGAACCTGGCCTGGAGACATTGGTTTCCTACGGAAAAGGTCCACCGTTCATTTTTAATGCGGTCGGTCTGCAACTTGGATTCTGAGTACTATAATTCCACTAAAATTCTATACAAATGAGGATATCTCCCAGGTGCAATCTACCACCAGATGTTAGTTTGTCTGCTCTTGCAGTGCCAAAGGCCTCCTTTATACTGACATTCGGAACCTGGCCTGGAGACTTTGGTTTCCTATGGAAAAGGCCCACCGTTCGTGTTTAATTCTCTCTGTCTGCAACTGGGCTTCTGAGTACTAAAATTCCACTAAAATTCCATACAAATAAGGACATCTACGAGGTGCGATCCACCACTAGATGGAAGTTTGTCTGCCCTTGTAGTGCCAAAGGCCTCCTACAAACTGACATCAGGAGCCTGGGTTGGAGACTTTGTTTTCCCATGGAAAAGGGCCACCGTTCGTGTCTAATGCTGTCTGCCTGCCACTGGGCTTCTATCTGCTGAAATTCCATACAAATGAGGATATCTTCCCGATGCAATCAACCACCAGACGGAAGTTTCTCTGCCCTTGTACTGTCAATGGCCTACTAAAACCTGACATCGGGAACGTGGTGTGGAGACTTTGGCTTCCCTAGGAAAAGGACCACCGTTCCTGTCTAATGCGGTCTGCCTGGCACTGTGGTTATGACTGCTGAAGGTCCATACAAATGAGGATATCTCCCAGGAGCAATCTACCACCAGGTGGAAGTTTGTCTGCCCTTGTAGTGCCAAAGGCCTCCTAGTAACGGACATCAGGAATGTGGGGTGGAGACTTTGGTTTCCCTATAAAAATGGGCCACCGTTCGTGTCTAATGCTGTCTGCCTGCCACTGGGGATCTTCGTAATAAAATTCCAATAAAATTCCATAGAAATGAGGATAACTCCCAGGTGCAATCTACCACCAGATGGAAGTTTTTCTGCCTGTATGTTGGAAAAGGCCTCCTACAAAGTGACATCAGCAATGAGCGCGGAGATTTGGGTTTCCCATGGAAATGTGCCACCTTTCGTGTCTAATGGTGTCTGCCTGCCACTGGGATTATGCCTTGTAAAATCCCATACAAATGAGGATATCTCCCAGATAGAGTCTACCACCAGGTGAAAGTTTGTCTGCCCTTGTAATGCCAATGGCCTCCTACACACTGACATCAGGATTCTGGAGAGGACGCTTTGGTTTCCCATGGAAAAGGGGCACCTTGGTGTTTAATGCTGTCTCCTTGCCACTGGGCTTATGACTACTGAAATTACATACAAATGAGGATATCTCCCTAAACAAAATTTCCCACCAGATGGAAGTTTGTCTGCCCTTTTAATGCCAAACGCCTACTAAAAACTGACATCAGGAGCCTGGGTTGGAGACTTTGTTTTCCCATGGAAAAGGGCCACCGTTCCTCTCTAATGCTGTCTACCTGCCAATGGGCTTCTACCTGATGAAATTCCATAAAAATGAGGATATCTCAACGATGCAATCAACCACCAGACGGAAGTTTGTCTGCCCTTGTAGTGACAATAGCCTCCTAGAAACGGACATCAGGAACGTGGGGTGGAGATTTTGGTTTCCCATCAAATGGGCCATTATTCATGTCTAATGCTGTCTGCCTGCCACTGGGTTTCTTCCTACTAAAATTCCACTAAATCTCCTTAAAAATGAGGATATCTCCCAGGTGCAATCTACAACCAGATGGAAGTTTCTCTGCCCTTATATTGGAAAACGCCTCCTACAATGTGACATCAGCAACATGGGGTGGAGATTTTGGTTTCCCATGGAAAAGGGCCACTGTTCGTGTCTAATGCTGTCTGCCTGCCACTGGAGTAATGCCTACTTAAATTCCTCACAAATGAGGACATCTCCCAGATGGAATCTACCACCAGTTGGAAGTTTGTCTGCCCTTGTAGTGCCAAAGGCCTCCTAAAAACTGACATCAAGAACGTGGGGTGGAGACTTTGCTTTCCCAAGGGAATGGGCCACCGTTTCTGTCTAATGCTGTCTGCTAGCCACTGGGCTTATGCCTGTTAAATTCCACTAAAATTCTATACAAATGAGGATATCTCCCAGGTGTAATCTAAACTAGATGGATGTTTCTCTGCCCTTGTAGTGCCCAAGACCTCCTACAAACTGCCATGAGGAACCTAGGGTGGAGACTTTGGTTTCCCATGTAAAAGGACCACCGTTCCTGTCTAATGCTGTCTGCCTGGCACTGTGGCTATGACTGCTGCAGTTCCATACAAATGCTGATAAGTCCCAGGTGCAATCTACCACCCGGTGGAAGTTTGTCTGCCCTTGAAGTGCCAAAGGCCTCCTAAAAATTGACATCAGGAACGTGCGGTGGAGACTTTGTTTTCCCATGGAAATGGGCACCCTTTTTGTCTAATGCTATGTGCCTGCCACTGGGCGTATGCCTAGTAAAATTCCATAAAAATGAGGATATCTCCCAGATGGAGTCTACCACCAGTTGAAAGTTTGTCTGCCCTTGTAATGCAACGGCCTCCTACAAACTGACATCAGGAACCTGGAGAGGACGCTTTGGTTTCCCATGGAAAAGGGCCACCCTTGGTGTTTAATGCTGTCTCCTTGCCACTGACTTATGACTACTGAAATTACATACAAATGAGGATATCTCCCAGACGCAATATGCCACCAGATGGAAATTTGTCTGCTCTTGCAGTGCCAAAGGCCTCCTTCAAACTGACATTCGGAACCTCACCTGGAGATTTTGGTTTCCTATAGAAAAGGCCCACCATTCATGTTTAATGCTGTCTGTCTGCCATTGGGCTTCTGAGTACTAAAATTCCACTAAAATTCCATAAAAATGAGGATATCTCCCAGATGCAATATGCCACCAGATGGAAGTTTGTCTGCTCTAGCAGTGCCAAACGCCTCCTTCAAACTGACATTCGGAACCTGGCCTGGAGACATTGGTTTCCTACGGAAAAGGTCCACCGTTCATTTTTAATGCGGTCGGTCTGCAACTGGGATTCTGAGTACTATAATTCCACTAAAATTCTATACAAATGAGGATATCTCCCAGGTGCAATCTCCCACCAGATGTTAGTTTGTCTGCTCTTGCAGTGCCAAAGGCCTCCTTTATACTGACATTCGGAACCTGGCCTGGAGACTTTGGTTTCCTATGGAAAAGGCCCACCGTTCGTGTTTAATTCTCTCTGTCTGCAACTGGGCTTCTGAGTACTAAAATACCACTAAAATTCCATACAAATAAGGACATCTACGAGGTGCGATCCACCACTAGATGGAAGTTTGTCTGCTCTTGTAGTGCCAAAGGCCTACTACAAACTGACATCAGGAGCCTGGGTTGGAGACTTTGTTTTCCCATGGAAAAGGGCCACCGTTCGTGTCTAATGCTGTCTGCCTGCCACTGGGCTTCTATCTGCTGAAATTCCATACAAATGAGGATATCTTCCCGATGCAATCAACCACCAGACGGAAGTTTCTCTGCCCTTGTACTGTCAATGGCCTACTAAAACCTGACATCGGGAACGTGGTGTGGAGACTTTGGCTTCCCTAGGAAAAGGACCACCGTTCCTGTCTAATGCGGTCTGCCTGGCACTGTGGTTATGACTGCTGAAGGTCCATACAAATGAGGATATCTCCCAGGAGCAATCTACCACCAGGTGGAAGTTTGTCTGCCCTTGTAGTGCCAAAGGCCTCCTAGTAACGGACATCAGGAATGTGGGGTGGAGACTTTGGTTTCCCTATAAAAATGGGCCACCGTTCGTGTCTAATGCTGTCTGCCTGCCACTGGGGATCTTCGTAATAAAATTCCAATAAAATTCCATAGAAATGAGGATAACTCCCAGGTGCAATCTACCACCAGATGGAATTTTTTCTGCCTGTATGTTGGAAAAGGCCTCCTACAAAGTGACATCAGCAATGAGCGCGGAGATTTGGGTTTCCCATGGAAATGTGCCACCTTTCGTGTCTAATGGTGTCTGCCTGCCACTGGGCGTATGCCTAGTAAAATTCCATAAAAATGAGGATATCTCCCAGATGGAGTCTACCACCAGTTGAAAGTTTGTCTGCCCTTGTAATGCAACGGCCTCATACAAACTGACATCAGGAACCTGGAGAGGACGCTTTCGTTTCCCATAGAAAGGGCCACCCTTGGTGTTTAATGCTGTCTCCTTGACACTGACTTATGACTCCTGAAATTACATACAAATGAGGATATCTCCCAGACGCAATATGCCACCAGATGGAAATTTGTCTGCTCTTGCAGTGCCAAAGGCCTCCTTCAAACTGACATTCGGAACCTCACCTGGAGACTTTGGTTTCCTATAGAAAAGGCCCACCATTCATGTTTAATGCTGTCTGTCTGCCATTGGGCTTCTGAGTACTAAAATTCCACTAAAATTCCATAAAAATGAGGAGATCTCCCAGGTGCAATCTACCACCAGGTGGAAGTTTGTCAGCCCTTGCAGTGCCAAAAGCCTCCTAAAAACTGACATCAGGAACATAGGATGGATAATTTGTTTTTCCATGGAAAGGGGCCACGGTTCGTGTCTAATGCTGTCTGCCTGCCAGTGGGCAGAAGCCTACCAAAATTCCCTACAAATGAGGATATCTCCCAAATGCAATTTCCCACCAGATGGAAGTTTGTCTGCCCTTTTAATGCCAAAGGCCTCCTACAAACTGACATCAGGAGCCTGGGTTGGAGACTTTGTTTTCCCATGGAAAAGGGCCACCGTTCGTGTCTAATGCTGTCTGCCTGCCACTGGGCTTTTACCTGCTGAAATTCCATACAAATGAGGATATCTCCCCGATGCAATCAACCACCAGACGGAAGTTTGTGTACCTTTGTAGTGTCAAAGGCCTCCTAGAAACGGACATCAGGAACGTGGGGTGGAGACTTTGGTTTCCCATAGAAATGGGCCATTGTTCGTGTCTAATGCTGTCTGCCTGCCACTGTGCTTCTTCCTACTAAAATTCCACTAAAACTCCATAGAAATGAGGATATCTCCCAGGTGCAATCTACAACCAGATGGAAGTTTCTCTGCCCTTATATTGGAAAACGCCTCCTACAAAGTGACAGAAGCAACGTGGGGTGGAGATTTTGGTTTCCCATGGAAAAGGGCCACTGTTCGTGTCTAATCCTCTCTGCCTGCCACTGGGGTTATGCCTGCTGAAATTCCTCACAAATGAGGATATCTCCCAGATGGAATCCACCACCAGTTCGAAATTTGTTTACCCTTCTAGTGCCAAAGGCCTCCTAAAAACTGACATCAGGAACCTGTTGTGGAGACTTTGGTTTCTCACGGAAATGGGCCGCCGTTCATGTCTAATAATGTCTGTCGGCCATTGGGCTTCTACCTACGAAAATTCCACTGAAATTCCATACAAATGAAGACATCTCCCAGGTGCAGTCTATCGCCAGATATAAGTTTTTCTGCCCTTGTATTTCCAAAGGCCTTCTACAAACTGACATGAGGAGCCTGGAGTGGACACTTTGGTTTCCCATGGATATGGGCCAGCGTTCGTGTGTAAAGCAGTCTGCCTGCCGCTGGATTTCTGCCTACTTTAATACCACTAAAATTCCAAAAAAATAAGGATATCTCCCAGGTGCAATCTACCACGAGATGGAAGTTTTTCTGCCCTTGTACTTCCAAACGCCTCTTACAAACTAACATCAGGAACGTGGGGTAGAGACTTCGGTTTCCCATGGAAAAGGGTCACCGTTTGTGTCTAATGCAGTCTTCCTGCCACTGGGGTTATGCCTGCTGAAATTCCTCACAAATGAGGATATCTCCCAGGTGCAATCTACCACGAGATGGAAGTTTTTCTGCCCTTGTACTTCCAAACGCCTCTTACAAACTAACATCAGGAACGTGGGGTAGAGACTTCGGTTTCCCATGGAAAAGGGTCACCGTTTGTGTCTAATGCAGTCTTCCTGCCACTGGGGTTATGCCTGCTGAAATTCCTCACAAATGAGGATATCTCCCACACGGAATCTACCACCAGTTGGAAGTGTGTCTGCCCTTGTAGTGCCAAAGGCCTCCTACAAACTGACATCAGGCACGTAAGATGGAGACTTTGGTTTCCCAAGGAAATGGACCATCGATCGTGCCTAATGCTGTCTGCCAGACACTGGGCTTATGCCTACTAAAATTCCACTAAAATTCTATACAAATGAGGACTCTCCCAGCACAGAGCAGAGTCCCCGTGGCTAGTTCCTTGAAATACCTTTCCTGGCAGCAGCCCAGAGCTGTACTGAGTGCAGCAGGTGTCAGGCAGTCTCCTCTCGCCGTGTAGGTGCTTCTGTTTTGTGTTTGCAGCGTGCAGAGAAGCCCGCGTGCTTGCTGCTGCTTCCAGCAAGCCAAAACGCTTTTGCAGCCACTTTCCAGCCTTTTCCACAACAGGGTCACTGTCTAGCTGATTTACAGTTGCCTCTGCGTAGAGCAGCTAGAGGAGCAGCCCTGCCGGCTTTCCTGTGCTTCTGCATAGCAGAGCTGTCAAGAACGAGAAGCTGCGTTTTGCCGAGAAAGCAGCGCTTCGCGGAAGCACAGCCAGCGGCGTCTTCGGTACAGCCGCAGCTTGTGCGGAGAAGCGAAAGAGAGCCGGGGAAGAACGTGGAAAGCCGAACTCGGTCGCTGCAAGCGGGTGCTGGCGAGCAGCTTCTGGTCACCTTGTAGAAACTCTCCCAGCACAGTGCAGAGTCCCCGTGGCTAGTTCTTTGAAATACCTTTCCTGGCAGCAGCCCAGAGCTGTACTGAGTGCAGCAGGTGTCAGGCAGTCTCCTCTCGCCGTGTAGGTGCTTCTGTTTTGTGTTTGCAGCGTGCAGAGAAGCCCGCGTGCTTGCTGCTGCTTCCAGCAAGCCAAAACGCTTTTGCAGCCACTTTCCTGCCTTTTCCACAACAGGATCACTGTCCAGCTGATTTACAGTTGCCTCTGCGTAGAGCAGCTAGAGGAGCAGCTCTGCCGGCTTTCCTGTGCTTCTGCATAGCAGAGCTGTCAAGAACGAGAAGCTGCGTTTTGCCGAGAAAGCAGCGCTTCGCGGAAGCACAGCCAGCGGCGTCTTCGGTCCAGCCGCAGCTTGTGCGGAGAAGCGAAAGAGAGCCGGGGAAGAACGTGGAAAGCCGAACTCGGTCGCTGCAAGCGGGTGCTGGCGAACAGCTTCTGGTCACTTTGTAGAAACTCTCCCAGCACAGTGCAGAGTCCCCGTGGCTAGTTCTTTGAAATACCTTTCCTGGCAGCAGCCCAGAGCTGTACTGAGTGCAGCAGGTGTCAGGCAGTCTCCTCTCGCCGTGTAGGTGCTTCTGTTTTGTGTTTCCAGCGTACAGAGAAGCCCTCGTTCTTGCTGCTGCTTCCAGCAAGCCAAAACGCTTTTGCAGCCACTTTCTTGCCTATTCCACAACAGGATCACTGTCTAGCTGATTTACAGTTGCCTCTGCGTAGAGCAGCTAGAGGAGCAGCTCTGCCGGCTTTCCTGTGCTTCTGCATAGCAGAGCTGTCAAGAACGAGAAGCTGCGTTTTGCCGAGAAAGCAGCGCTTCGCGGAAGCACAGCCAGCGGCGTCTTCGGTACAGCCGCAGCTTGTGCGGAGAAGCGAAAGAGAGCCGGGGAAGAACGTGGAAAGCCGAACTCGGTCGCTGCAAGCGGGTGCTGGCGAACAGCTTCTGGTCACCTTGTAGAAACTCTCCCAGCACAGTGCAGAGTCCCCGTGGCTAGTTCCTTGAAATACCTTTCCTGGCAGCAGCCCAGAGCTGTACTGAGTGCAGCAGGTGTCAGGCAGTCTCCTCTCGCCGTGTAGGTGCTTCTGTTTTGTGTTTCCAGCGTACAGAGAAGCCCTCGTTCTTGCTGCTACTTCCAGTAAGCCAAAACGCTTTTGCAGCCACTTTGCTGCCTTTTCCACAACAGGATCACTGTCTAGCTGATTTACAGTTGCCTCTGCGTAGAGCAGCTAGAGGAGCAGCTCTGCCGGCTTTCCTGTGCTTCTGCATAGCAGAGCTATCAAGAACGAGAAGCTGCGTTTTGCCGAGAAAGCAGCGCTTCGCGGAAGCACAGCCAGCGGCGTCTTCGGTACAGCCGCAGCTTGTGCGGAGAAGCGAAAGAGAGCCGGGGAAGAACGTGGAAAGCCGAACTCGGTCGCTGCAAGCGGGTGCTGGCGAACAGCTTCTGGTCACCTTGGAGAAACTCTCCCAGCACAGTGCAGAGTCCCCGTGGCTAGTTCCTTGAAATACCTTTCCTGGCAGCAGCCCAGAGCTGTACTGAGTGCAGCAGGTGTCAAGCAGTATCCTCTCGCCATGTAGGTGCTTCTGTTTTGTGTTTCCAGGGTACAGAGAAGCCCTCGTGCTTGCTGCTGCTTCCAGCAAGCCAAAACGCTTTTGCAGCCACTTTCCTGCCTTTTCCACAACAGGATCACTGTCTAGCTGATTTACAGTTGCCTCTGCGTAGAGCAGCTAGAGGAGCAGCTCTGCCGGCTTTCCTGTGCTTCTGCATAGCAGAGCTGTCAAGAACGAGAAGCTGCGTTTTGCCGAGAAAGCAGCGCTTCGCGGAAGCACAGCCAGCGGCGTCTTCGGTACAGCCGCAGCTTGTGCGGAGAAGCGAAAGAGAGCCGGGGAAGAACGTGGAAAGCCGAACTCGGTCGCTGCAAGCGGGTGCTGGCGAACAGCTTCTGGTCACCTTGTAGAAACTCTCCCAGCACAGTGCAGAGTCCCCGTGGCTAGTTCCTTGAAATACCTTTCCTGGCAGCAGCCCAGAGCTGTACTTAGTGCAGCAGGTGTCAGGCAGTCTCCTCTCGCCGTGTAGGTGCTTCTGTTTTGTGTTTCCAGCGTACAGAGAAGCCCTCGTTCTTGCTGCTACTTCCAGTAAGCCAAAACGCTTTTGCAGCCACTTTGCTGCCTTTTCCACAACAGGATCACTGTCTAGCTGATTTACAGTTGCCTCTGCGTAGAGCAGCTAGAGGAGCAGCTCTGCCGGCTTTCCTGTGCTTCTGCATAGCAGAGCTATCAAGAACGAGAAGCTGCGTTTTGCCGAGAAAGCAGCGCTTCGCGGAAGCACAGCCAGCGGCGTCTTCGGTACAGCCGCAGCTTGTGCGGAGAAGCGAAAGAGAGCCGGGGAAGAACGTGGAAAGCCGAACTCGGTCGCTGCAAGCGGGTGCTGGCGAACAGCTTCTGGTCACCTTGGAGAAACTCTCCCAGCACAGTGCAGAGTCCCCGTGGCTAGTTCCTTGAAATACCTTTCCTGGCAGCAGCCCAGAGCTGTACTGAGTGCAGCAGGTGTCAAGCAGTATCCTCTCGCCATGTAGGTGCTTCTGTTTTGTGTTTCCAGGGTACAGAGAAGCCCTCGTGCTTGCTGCTGCTTCCAGCAAGCCAAAACGCTTTTGCAGCCACTTTCCTGCCTTTTCCACAACAGGATCACTGTCTAGCTGATTTACAGTTGCCTCTGCGTAGAGCAGCTAGAGGAGCAGCTCTGCCGGCTTTCCTGTGCTTCTGCATAGCAGAGCTGTCAAGAACGAGAAGCTGCGTTTTGCCGAGAAAGCAGCGCTTCGCGGAAGCACAGCCAGCGGCGTCTTCGGTACAGCCGCAGTTTGTGCGGAGAAGCGAAAGAGAGCCGGGGAAGAACGTGGAAAGCCGAACTCGGTCGCTGCAAGCGGGTGCTGGCGAACAGCTTCTGGTCACCTTGTAGAAACTCTCCCAGCACAGTGCAGAGTCCCCGTGGCTAGTTCCTTGAAATACCTTTCCTGGCAGCAGCCCAGAGCTGTACTGAGTGCAGCAGGTGTCAGGCAGTCTCCTCTCGCCGTGCTTCTGTTTTGTGTTTGCAGCGTGCAGAGAAGCCCGCGTGCTTGCTGCTGCTTCCAGCAAGCCAAAACGCTTTTGCAGCCACTTTCCTGCCTTTTCCACAACAGGATCACTGTCCAGCTGATTTACAGTTGCCTCTGCGTAGAGCAGCTAGAGGAGCAGCTCTGCCGGCTTTCCTGTGCTTCTGCATAGCAGAGCTGTCAAGAACGAGAAGCTGCGTTTTGCCGAGAAAGCAGCGCTTCGCGGAAGCACAGCCAGCGGCGTCTTCGGTCCAGCCGCAGCTTGTGCGGAGAAGCGAAAGAGAGCCGGGGAAGAACGTGGAAAGCCGAACTCGGTCGATGCAAGCGGGTTCTGGCGAACAGCTTCTGGTCACCATGTAGAAACTCTCCCAGCACAGTGCAGAGTCCCCGTGGCTAGTTCCCTGACATAACTTTCTTGACAGCTCTGCAATGCAGAAGCACAGGAAAGCCGTCAGAGCTGCTCCTCTAGCTGCTCTACGCAGAGGCAACTGTAAATCAGCTAGACAGTGATCCTGTTGTGGAAAAGGCAGGAAAGTGGCTGCAAAAGCGTTTTGGCTTGCTGGAAGCAGCAGCAAGCACGCGGGCTTCTCTGCACGCTGCAAACACAAAACAGAAGCACCTACACGGCGAGAGGAGACTGCCTGACACCTGCTGCACTCAGTACAGCTCTGGGCTGCTGCCAGGAAAGGTATTTCAAGGAACTAGCCACGGGGACTCTGCACTGTGCTGGGACAGTTTCTACAAGGTGACCAGAAGCTGTTCGCCAGCACCCGCTTGCAGCGACCGAGTTCGGCTTTCCACGTTCTTCCCCGGCTCTCTTTCGCTTCTCCGCACAAGCTGCGGCTGGACCGAAGACGCCGCTGGCTGTGCTTCCGCGAAGCGCTGCTTTCTCGGCAAAACGCAGCTTCTCGTTCTTGACAGCTCTGCTATGCAGAAGCACAGGAAAGCCGGCAGAGCTGCTCCTCTAGCTGCTCTACGCAGAGGCAACTGTAAATCAGCTAGACAGTGATCCTGTTGTGGAAAAGGCAGGAAAGTGGCTGCAAAAGCGTTTTGGCTTGCTGGAAGCAGCAGCAAGCACGCGGGCTTCTCTGCACGCTGCAAACACAAAACAGAAGCACCTACACGGCGAGAGGAGACTGCCTGACACCTGCTGCACTCAGTACAGCTCTGGGCTGCTGCCAGGAAAGGTATTTCAAGGAACTAGCCACGGGGACTCTGCACTGTGCTGGGAGAGTTTCTCCAAGGTGACCAGAAGCTGTTCGCCAGCACCCGCTTGCAGAGACCGAGTTCGGCTTTCCACGTTCTTCCCCGGCTCTCTTTCGCTTCTCCGCACAAGCTGCGGCTGGACCGAAGACGCCGCTGGCTGTGCTTCCGCGAAGCGCTGCTTTCTCGGCAAAACGCAGCTTCTCGTTCTTGACAGCTCTGCTATGCAGAAACACAGGAAAGCCGGCAGAGCTGCTCCTCTAGCTGCTCTACGCAGAGGCAACTGTAAATCAGCTAGACAGTGATGCTGTTGTGGAAAAGGCTGGAAAGTGGCTGCAAAAGCGTTTTGGCTTGCTGGAAGCAGCAGCAAGCACGCGGGCTTCTCTGCACGCTGCAAACACAAAACAGAAGCACCTACACGGCGAGAGGAGACTGCCTGACACCTGCTGCACTCAGTACAGCTCTGGGCTGCTGCCAGGAAAGGTATTTCAAGGAACTAGCCACGGGGACTCTGCACTGTGCTGGGAGAGTTTCTACAAGGTGACCAGAAGCTGTTCGCCAGCACCCGCTTGCAGCGACCGAGTTCGGCTTTCCACGTTCTTCCCCGGCTCTCTTTCGCTTCTCCGCACAAGCTGCGGCTGTACCGAAGACGCCGCTGGCTGTGCTTCCGCGAAGCGCTGCTTTCTCGGCAAAACGCAGCTTCTCGTTCTTGACAGCTCTGCTATGCAGAAGCACAGGAAAGCCGGCAGAGCTGCTCCTCTAGCTGCTCTACGCAGAGGCAACTGTAAATCAGCTAGACAGTGATCCTGTTGTGGAAAAGGCAGGAAAGTGGCTGCAAAAGCGTTTTGGCTTGCTGGAAGCAGCAGCAAGCACGCGGGCTTCTCTGCACGCTGCAAACACAAAACAGAAGCACCTACACGGCGAGAGGAGACTGCCTGACACCTGATGCACTCAGTACAGCTCTGGGCTGCTGCCAGGAAAGGTATTTCAAGGAACTAGCCACGGGGACTCTGCACTGTGCTGGGAGAGTCCTCATTTGTATAGAATTTTAGTGGAATTTTAGTAGGCATAAGCCCAGTGTTTTGCAGACAGCATTTGGCACGAACTGTGGTCCATTTCCTTGGGAAACCAAAGTCTCCATCTTACGTGCCTGATGTCAGTTTGTAGGAGGCCTTTGGCACTACAAGGGCAGACAAACTTCCAACTGGTGGTAGATTCCGTGTGGGAGATATCCTCATTTGTGAGGAATTTCAGCAGGCATAACCCCAGTGGCAGGAAGACTGCATTAGACACAAACGGTGACCCTTTTCCATGGGAAACCGAAGTCTCTACCCCACGTTCCTGATGTTAGTTTGTAAGAGGCGTTTGGAAGTACAAGGGCAGAAAAACTTCCATCTCGTGGTAGATTTCACCTGGGAGATATCCTCATGTTTATGGAATTTCAGTGGTATTAAAGTAGGCAGAAATCCAGCGGCAGGCAGACTGCTTTACACACGAACCATGGGAAACCAAAGTCTCCACTCCAGGCTCCTCATGTCAGTTTGTAGAAGGCCTTTGGAAATACAAGGGTAGAAAAACTTATATCTGGCAATAGACTGCACCCGGGAGATGTCTTCATTTGTATGGAATTTCAGTGGAATTTTCGTAGGTAGAAGCCCAATGGCCGACAGACATTATTAGACATGAACGGTGGCCCATTTCCATGAGAAACCAAAGTCTCCACCCCAGGTTCCTGATGTCAGTTTTTAGGAGGCCTTTGGCACTAGAAGGGTAAACAAATTTCGAACTGGTGGTGGATTCCATCTGGGAGATATCCTCATTTGTGAGGAATTTCAGCAGGCATAACCCGAGTGGCAGGCAGAGAGGATTAGACACGAACAGTGGCCCTTTTCCATGGGAAACCAAAATCTCCACCCCACGTTTCTTCTGTCACTTTGTAGGAGGCGTTTTACAATATAAGGGCAGAGAAACTTCCATCTGGTTGTAGATTGCACCTGGGAGATATCCTCATTTCTATGGAGTTTTAGTGGAATTTTAGTAGGAAGAAGCACAGTGGCAGGCAGACAGCATTAGACACGAAAAATGGCCCATTTCTATGGGAAACCAAAGTCTCCACCCCACGTTCCTCATGTCCGTTTCTAGGAGACCTTTGACACTACAAAGGTAGACAAACTTCCGTCTGGTGGTTGATTGCATCGGGGAGATATCCTCATTTGTATGGAATTTCAGCAGGTAAAAGCCCAGTGGCAGGCAGACAGCATTAGACATGAACGGTGGCCCTTTTCCCATGGGCAGCCAAAGTCTCCAAGCCACGTTCCTGATGTCAGGTTTTAGGAGGCCTTTTGCAGTACAAGGGCAAACAAACTTCCGTCTGGTGGCTGATTGCATCGGGGAGATATCCTCATTTGTATGGAATTTCAGCAGGTAAAAGCCCAGTGGCATGCAGACAGCATTAGAACCGAACGGTGGCCCTTTTCCATGGGAAAACAAAGTCTCCAACCCAGGCTCCTGATGTCAATTTGTAGGAGGCCTTTGGCATAAAAAGGGCAGACAAACTTCCATCTGGTGGGAAATTGCATTTGGGAGATATCCTCATTTGTAGGGAATTTTGGTAGGCTTCTGCCCACTGGCAGGCAGACAGCATTAGACACGAACAGTGGCCCCTTTCCATGGAAAAACAAATTATCCATCCTATGTTCCTGATGTCAGTTTTTAGGAGGCTTTTGGCACTGCAAGGGCTGACAAACTTCCACCTGGTAGTAGGTTGCACCTGGGAGATATCCTCATTTTTATGGAATTTTAGTGGAATTTTAGTACTCAGAAGCCCAATGGCAGACAGACAGCATTAAACATGAATGGTGGGCCTTTTCTATAGGAAACCAAAGTCTCCAGGTGAGGTTCCGAATGTCAGTTTGAAGGAGGCCTTTGGCACTGCAAGAGCAGACAAATTTCCATCTGGTGGCATATTGCGTCTGGGAGATATCCTCATTTGTATGTAATTTCAGTAGTCATAAGTCAGTGGCAAGGAGACAGCATTAAACACCAAGGGTGGCCCTTTTCCATGGGAAACCAAAGCGTCCTCTCCAGGTTCCTGATGTCAGTTTGTAGGAGGCCGTTGCATTACAAGGGCAGACAAACTTTCAACTGGTGGTAGACTCCATCTGGGAGATATCCTCATTTTTATGGAATTTTACTAGGCATACGCCCAGTGGCAGGCACATAGCATTAGACAAAAAGGGTGGCCCATTTCCATGGGAAAACAAAGTCTCCACCGCACGTTCCTGATGTCAATTTTTAGGAGGCCTTTGGCACTTCAAGGGCAGACAAACTTCCACCTGGTGGTAGATTGCACCTGGGACTTATCAGCATTTGTATGGAACTGCAGCAGTCATAGCCACAGTGCCAGGCAGACAGCATTAGACAGGAACGGTGGTCCTTTTACATGGGAAACCAAAGTCTCCACCCTAGGTTCCTCATGGCAGTTTGTAGGAGGTCTTGGGCACTACAAGGGCAGAGAAACATCCATCTAGTTTAGATTACACCTGGGAGATATCCTCATTTGTATAGAATTTTAGTGGAATTTAACAGGCATAAGCCCAGTGGCTAGCAGACAGCATTAGACAGAAACGGTGGCCCATTCCCTTGGGAAAGCAAAGTCTCCACCCCACGTTCCTGATGTCAGTTTTTAGGAGGCCTTCGGCACTACGAGGGCAGACAAACTTCCAACTGGTGGTAGATTCCATCTGGGAGATGTCCTCATTTGTGAGGAATTTAAGTAGGCATTACTCCAGTGGCAGGCAGACAGCATTAGACACGAACAGTGGCCCTTTTCCATGGGAAACCAAAATCTCCACCCCATGTTGCTGATGTCACTTTGTAGGAGACGTTTTCCAATATAAGGGCAGAGAAACTTCCATCTGGTTGTAGATTGCACCTGGGAGATATCCTCATTTTTAAGGAGATTTAGTGGAATTTTAGTAGGAAGAAACCCAGTGGCAGGCAGACAGCATTAGACACGAATAATGGCCCATTTGATGGGAAACCAAAATCTCCACCCCACGTTCCTGATGTCCGTTTCTAGGAGGCTATTGTCACTACAAGGGCAGACAAACTTCCGTCTGGTGGTTGATTGCATCGTTGAGATATCCTCATTTTTATGGAATTTCATCAGGTAGAAGCCCATTGGCAGGTAGACAGCATTAGAGAGGAACGGTGGCCCTTTTCCATGGGAAAACAAAGTCTCCAACCCAGGCTCCTGATGTCAGTTTTTAGTAGGCCTTTGGCATTAAAAGGGCAGACAAACTTCCATCTGGTGGGAAATTTTGTTTAGGGAGATATCCTCATTTGTATGTAATTTCAGTAGTCATAAGCCCAGTGGCAAGGAGACAGCATTAAACACCAAGGTGCCCCTTTTCCATGGGAAACCAAAGCGTCCTCTCCAGAATCCTGATGTCAGTGTGTAGGAGGCCATTGGCATTACAAGGGCAGACAAACTTTCACCTGGTGGTAGACTCTATCTGGGAGATATCCTCATTTGTATGGGATTTTACAAGGCATAATCCCAGTGGCAGGCAGACACCATTAGACACGAAAGGTGGCCCATTTCCATGGGAAACCCAAATCTCCGCGCTCATTGCTGATGTCACTTTGTAGGAGGCCTTTTCCAACATACAGGCAGAAAAACTTCCATCTGGTGGTAGATTGCACCTGGGAGTTATCCTCATTTCTATGGAATTTTATTGGAATTTTATTACGAAGATCCCCAGTGGCAGGCAGACAGCATTAGACACGAACGGTGGCCCATTTTTTATAGGGAAACCAAAGTCTCCACCCCACATTCCTGATGTCCGTTACTAGGAGGCCTTTGGCACTACAAGGGCAGACAAACTTCCACCTGGTGGTAGATTGCTCCTGGGAGATATCCTCATTTGTATGGACCTTCAGCAGTCATAACCACAGTGCCAGGCAGACCGCATTAGACAGGAACGGTGGTCCTTTTCCTAGGGAAGCCAAAGTCTCCACACCACGTTCCCGATGTCAGGTTTTAGTAGGCCATTGACAGTACAAGGGCAGAGAAACTTCCGTCTGGTGGTTGATTGCATCGGGAAGATATCCTCATTTGTATGGAATTTCAGCAGATAGAAGCCCAGTGGCAGGCAGACAGCATTAGACACGAACGGTGGCCCTTTTCCATGGGAAAACAAAGTCTCCAACCCAGGCTCCTGATGTCAGTTTGTAGTAGGCCTTTGGCACTACAAGGGCAGACAAACTTCCATCTAGTGGTGGATCGCACCTCGTAGATGTCCTTATTTGTATGGAATTTTAGTGGTATTTTAGTACTCAGAAGCCCAGTTGCAGACAGAGAGCATTAAACACGAACGGTGGGCCTTTTTCATAGGAAACCAAAGTCTCCAGGCCAGGTTCCGAATGTCAGTATAAAGGAGGCCTTTGGCACTGCAAGAGCAGACAAACTAACATCTGGTGGTAGATTGCACCTGGGAGATATCCTCATTTGTATAGAATTTTAGTGGAATTATAGTACTCAGAATCCCAGTTGCAGACCGACCGCATTAAAAATGAACGGTGGACCTTTTCCGTAGGAAACCAATGTCTCCAGGCCAGGTTCCGAATGTCAGTTTGAAGGAGGCCTTTGGCACTGCTAGAGCAGACAAACTTCCATCTGGTGGCATATTGCATCTGGGAGATATCCTCATTTGTATGGAACCTCAGCAGTCATAACCACAGTGCCAGGCAGACAGCATTAGACAGGAACGGTGGTCCTTTTCCATGGAAAGACAAATTATCCATCCTATGTTCCTGATGTCAGTTTGAAGGAGGTCTTTGGCAATACAAGGGCAGAGAAACTTCCATCTGGTGTTTGATTGCACCCGGGAGATATTCGCATTTGCATGGAATTTTAGTGGAATTTTAGTAGGCAGAATCCCAGCGGCAGGCAGAAAAAATTAGACATGAATAGTGGCCCATTTCCATGGGAAACCAAAGTCTCCACCCCAGGTTCCTGATGTCATTTTCTAGGAGGCCTCTGGCACTACAAGAGGAGACAAACTTCCAACTGGTGGCATATTGCATCTGGGAGATATCCTCATTTGTATGTAATTTTAGTAGCCATAAGCCCAGTGGCAGGCAGACAGCATTAGACAGGAAACGTGGCCCTTTGCCATGGGAAACCAAAGTCTCTGCCCCAGCTTCTTGATGTCAATTTGTAGGAAGCCTTTTGCTCTACAGGGGCAGACAAACTTCCATTTGGTGTTAGATTGCACGTGAGAGACATCTTCAATGGTATGGAATTTTATTGTAATTTTAATAGGCAGAATCCTAGTGGCAGGCAAACATCATTAGACACGAACGCTGTCGCATTTCCATGGGAAACCAAAGTCTCCACTCCAGGTTCCTGATGTCAGTATGTAGGAGGCCTTTGGCACTACAAGGGCAGACAAAGTTCCGTCTGGTGGTTGATTACATTGAGGAGATATCCTCATTTGTATGGAATTTCAGCAGGCAGAAGATCAGTGGCAGGCAGACAGCATAGGACACGAACGGTGGACCTTTTTCATGGGAAACCGATGTCTCCACCCCACGTTCCCGATGTCAGTTTTTAGGAGGCCTTTGGCACAAGGAGGGCAAACAAACTTCGAACTGGTGGTAGATTCCATCTGGGAGATAGCCTCATTTGTGAGGAATTTCAGCAGGCGTAACCCAGTGGCAGGCAGACAGCATTAGACAGGAACGGTACCCCTTTTCCATTGGAAACAAAGTCTCCATTCCACGTTCCTGATGTCAGTTTGTAGGAGGCATTTGGCACTATAAGGGCAGACTAATTTCCGACTGGTTGTAGATTCCATCTGGGAGATATCCTCATTTGTATGGAATTTCACTAGGCATAAGCCCAGTGGCAGGCACATAGCATTAGACACAAACGGTGGTCCTTTCCCATGGGAAACCAAAGTCTCCACCCCTGGTTCCTGATGTCAGTTTTTTAGGAGGCCTTTGCCACTACAAGGGCAGACAATCTTCCATCTGGTGGTAAATTGCATCTGGGAGATATCCTCACTTGTATGGAATTTTAGGAGGCATACGCCCAGTGGCAGGCACACAGCATTAGGCATGAACAGTGGCTCTTTTTCATGGGAAACCAAATTATCCATCCTACGTTTCAGATGTCATTTTATAGGAGACCTTTGGCAATACAAGGGCAGAGAAACTTCAAACCGGGGGTAGATTGCACCTGCGAGATATTCTCATTTGTATAGAATTTTAGAGGAATTTTAGTACGCAGAATCCCAGTGGCAGGCAGACAGAATCAGACATGAATAGTGGCCCTTTTCCAGGGGAAACCAAAGTCTCCAGGCCAGGTTCGTGATGTCTGTTTTTAGGAGGCCTTTTGCACTACAAGAACAGACAAACTTCCAACTGGTGGCATATTGAATCTGGGAGATATCCTCATTTGTATGTAATTTCTGTAGCCACAACCCAGTGGCGGGCAGACAGCATTAGACACGAACGCTGGCCCTTTTCCATGGGAAACCAAAGTCTCCACTCCAGGCTCCTCATGTCAATTTGTAGGAGGCCTTTGGCTCTACAGGGGCAGACAAACTTCCGTCAGGTGGTTGATTACATCGGAGAGATTTCCAAATTTTTTTTGGAATTTCAGCAGGCAGAAGCTCATTGGCAGGCAGACAGCATTAGACATGAACGCTGGTCCTTTTCCACGGGAAATCAAAGTCTCCACCCATGGTTCCTGATGTCAGATTTTTAGGAGGGCTTTGGTACAACAAGGGCAGAGAATCTTCCATCTGGTTGTAGATTGCACCTGGGATATATCCTTATTTCTATGGAATTTTAGTGGAATATTAATAGGAAGAAACCAAGTGGCAGGCAGACAGCATTAGACACGAACGGTGGCCCATTTCCATGGGAAACCAAAGTCTCCACCCCACGTTCCTGATGTCCGTTTCTAGGAAGCCGTTGGCAATACAAGGGCAGACAAACTTCCACCTGGTGGTAGATTGCACCTGGGAGATATCCTCATTTGTATGGAACTTCAGCACTCCTAATCTCAAAGCCAGGCAGACAGCATTAGAAACAAACGGTGGCCCTTTTCCATGGGAAACCAAAGTCTCCACCCCACGTTCCTGATGTCTATTTGTAAGAGGTGTTTGGAACTACAAGGGCAGAAAAACTTCCATCTGGTGGTAGATTGCACCTGTGAGATATCCTCATTTCCATGGAATATTAGTGGAATTTTAGTAGGAAGAAGCCCAGTGGCAGGCACATAGGATTAGACACAAACGGTGGCCCATTTCCATGCGAAAAGAAAGTCTTCACCCCACTTTCCTGCTGTCAGTTTTTAGGAGGCCTTTGGCACTACAAGGGCAGAGAAACATCCATCTGGTTTAGATTGCACCTGGGAGACATCCTCATTTGTATGGTATTTTAGTGGAATTTTAATAGGCAGAAGCCTAGTTGCAGGCACACATCATTAGACACGAACGCTGGCCCATTTCCAAGGGAACGCAAAGTTTCAACTCCAGGTTCCTGATGTCAGTTTGTAGGAGGCCTTTGGCACTACAAGGGCAGACAAAGTTCCGTCTTGTGGTTGATTGAATCGAGGAGATACCCTCATTTGTATGGAATTTCAGCAGGCAGAAGCCCAGTGGCAGGCAGACAGCATTAGACACGAACAATGGACCTTTTCCATGGGAAACCAAAGTCTCCACCTCACGTTCCTGATGTCAGTTTGTAGGAGGCCTTTGGAACTACAAGGGCAGGCAAACTTCAAACTGGTGGTAGATTGCACCTTGGAGATATCCTCATTTGTATAGAATTTTAGTGGAATTTTAGTAGGCATAAGCCCAGTGTCTGGCAGACAGCATTAGACACGAACGGTGGTCCATTTCCTTGGGAAACCAAAGTCTCCATGTCACATGCCTGATGTCAGTTTGTAGGAGGCCTTTGGCACTACAAGGGCAGACAAAATTCCATCTGCTGATAGATTCCACCTGGAGATATCCTCTGTTGTATGGAATTTCAGCAGGCATATGCCCAGTTGCAGGCAGACAGCATTAGACACGATCGGTGACCCTTTTCCATGGGAACCTATGTGTCCACCCTAGGTTTAAGATGTCAATTTATACGAGGCTTTTGGCACTACAAAGGCAGAGGAACTTTCATCTGGTGGTAGATTGAACCAGGGAGATATCCTCATTTGTATGGAATTTTAGTGAAATTTTAGTAGGAAGAAGCCCAGTGCCAGGCAGACAGCATTAGACACGAACGGTGGCTTTTTCATGGGAAACCAAAGTCTCCACCCCACATTCCTGATGATAATTTATACGAGGCTTTTGGCACTATAAGGGTAGACAAACTTCCAACTGGTGGTAGATTGCACGTGATAGATATCCTCATTTGCATGGAATTTTAGTGGAATTTTAGTAGGCAGAATCCAAATGATCGGCAGAGAGTATAAAACACAAACGGTGCCTCTTTTTCATGGGACACGAAGGTCTCTACCCCAGTCTCCTGATGTCAGTTGGTAGGAGGCCTTTGGCACTACAAGGCTAGAAAAACTTCCAACTGGTGGTAGATTGCATCTGGGAGATATCCTCATTTGTATGCAATTTTTGCAGCCATAAGCCATGTGACAGGCAGACAGCATTAGACAGGAACGGTGGACCTTTTCCTTGGAAAACCAAAGTCTCCACCCCACGTTCCTGATGTCAGTTTGCAGGAGGCCTTTGGACTACAAGGTCTACAAAATACCATCTCGTTGTATATTCCATCATGGAGATATCCTTATTTGTATGGAATTTTATTGGAATTTTAGTATGCAGAAGCCGAGTGGCCAGCAGACAGCATCAGAGAAGAACGGTGGCCCTTTTCCATGGAAACCAAAGTTTCCACTCCAGGTTCCTGGTGTCAGTTTGTAGGAGGCCTTTGGCACTACAAGGGCCGACAAAGTTCCGTCTGGTGGTTGATTGCATCGAGGAGATATCCTCATTTGTATGGAATTTCAGCAGGCAGGAACCCATTGGCAGGCAGACAGCATTAGACACGAACAATGGACCTTTTCCATGGGAAACCAAAGTCTCCATCTCACGATCCTGATGTCAGTTTGTAGGAGGCCTTAGGACCTACAAGGGCAGACAAACTTCCATCTGGTGGTAGATTGCACCTGGGAAATATCCTCATTTGAATAGAATTTTAGTGGAATTTTAGTAGGCATAACCCCAGTGGCAGGCAGACAGCATTAGACACGAACGGTGGTCCATTTCCATGGGAAAACAATGTCTCCACCCCTTGTTCCTGATGTCAGTTTTTAGGAGGCCTTTGGCACTACAAGGGCAGACAAACTTCCAACTGGTGGTAGATTCCGTGTGGGAGATATCCTCATTTGTGAGGAACTTCAGCAGTCATAACCACAGTGCCAGGCAGACAGCATTAGACAGGAACGGTGGCCCTTTTCCATGGAAAAACAAATTATCCATACTATGTTCCTGATGTCAGTTTGAAGGAGGCTTTTGGCACTACAAGGGCAGACACACTTCCATCTGGTGGTTGATTGCATCGGGGAGATATCCTCATTTGTGAGGAATTTCAACAGGCATAACCCCAGTGACAGGTAGACAGCATTAGACACAAAGAGTGGCCCTTTTCCATGGGAAACCAAAATCTCCACCCCATGTTGCAAATGTCACTTTGTAGGAGGCGCTTTCCAATATAAGGGCAGAGAAACTTCCATCTGGTTGTAGATTGCACCTGGGAGATATCCTCATTTCTATGGAATTTTAGTGGAATGTTAGTAGGCAGAATCCCAGCGGAAGGCAGAGAGAATTAGACAGGAACAGTGGCCCGTTTCCTAGGGAAACCAAAGTCTCCATGCCACATTCCTGATGTCAGGTTGTCGGAGGACTTTGGCATTAAAAGGGCAGACAAACTTCCATCTGGTGGGAAATTGCATTTGGGAGATATCCTCATTTGTAGGGAATTTTAGTAGGCATATGCCCACTGGCAGGCAGACAGCATTAAACACCAAGGGTGGCCCTTTTCCATGGGAAACCAAAGCGTCCTTTCCAGATTCCTGATGTCAATTTGTAGGAGGCCGTTGGCATTACAAGGGCAGACAAACTTTCAACTGGTGGTAGACACGAACGGTGGCCTCTTTCCATGGAAAAACAAAGTCTACAACCCACGTTCCTGATGTCGGTTTTTAGGAGGCCTCTGGCACTACAAGTGGAGACAAACTTCCAACTGCTGGCATATTGCATCTGGGAGATATCTTCATTTGTGAGGAATTTCAGCAGGCATAACCCCAGTGACAGGCAGACAGCATTAGACACGAACAATGGACCTTTTCCATGGGAAACCAAAACCTCCACCCCACGTTGCTGATGTCACTTTGTAGGAGGCGTTTTCCAATATAAGGGCAGAGAAACTTCCATCTGGTGGTAGATTGCACCTGGGAGATATCCTCATTTCTATGGAATTTTAGTGGAATTTTAGTAGGAAGAAGCCCAGTGGCAGGCACATAGCATTAGACACAAACGGTGGCCCATTTCCATGGGAGAAGAAAGTCTCCAACCCACGTTCCTGATTTCAGTTTTTAGGAGGCGTTTGGAACTACAAGGGCAGACAAACTTCCATCTGGTTATAGATTGCACCTGGGAGATATCCTCATTTGTGTAGAATTTTAGTGGAATTTTAGTAGGCATAAGCCCAGTGGCTGGCAGGCAGCATTAGCCGCAAACGGTGGCCCATTACCTTGGGAAACCAAAGTCTCCACCCCACGTTCCTGATGTCAGTTTTTACGAGGCCTTTGGCACAAGGAGGGCAAACAAACGTCCACCTGGTGGTAGATTGCATCTGGGAGATATCCTCATTTGTATGGAACTTCAGCAGTCATAACCACAGTGCCAGGCAGACAGCATTAGACAGGAACGGTGGTCCTTTTCAATGGGAAACCAAAGTCTCCGCCCCAGGTTCCTGATGTCAATTTGTAGGAAGCCTTTGGCTCTACAGGGGCAGACAAACTTCCATCTGGTGGTAGATTGCACATGGGAGACATCCTCATTTGTATGGAATTTTAGTGGAATTTTAATAGGCAGAAGCCTAGTGGCAGGCACACATCATTAGACACGAACGCTGGCCCATTTCCATGGGAAACCAAAGTTTCCAATCCAGGATCCTGATGTCAGTTTGAAGGAGGCGTTTGGCACTAGAAGGGCAGACAAAGTTCCGTCTGGTGGTTGATTGCATCGAGGAGATATCCTCATTTGTATGGAATTTCAGCAGGCAGAAGCCCAGTGGCACGCAGACAGCATTAGACACGAACAATGGACCTTTTCCATGGGAAACCAAAGTCTCCACCTCACGTTCCTGATGTCAGTTTGTAGGAGGCCTTTGGAACTACAAGGGCAGGCAAACTTCAAACTGGTGGTAGATTGCACCTGGGAGATATCCTCATTAGTATAGAATTTTAGTGGAATTTTAGTAGGCAGAAGTCCAGCGGCAGGCAGACAGCATTACACACGAACGCTGGCCAATATCCATGGGAAACCAAAGTCTCCAACCCAGGCTCCTCATGTCAGTTTGTAGGAGGCCTTTGGCATTAAAAGGGCAGACAAACTTTCATCTGGTGGGAAATTGCATTTGGGTGATATCCTCATACGTATGGAAGTTTGGTAGGCATATGCCCACTGGCAGGCAGACAGCATTAGACACGAACGGTGGCCTCTTTCCATGGAAAAACAAAGTCTCCACCCCACGTTCCTGATGTCAGTTTTTAGGAGGCCTCTGGCACTACAAGTGGAGACAAACTTCCAACTGCTGGCATATTGCATCTGGGAGATATCCTCATTTGTGAGGTATTTCAGCAGGCATAACACCAGTGACAGGCAGACAGCATTAGACACGAACGGTGCCCCATTTCCATGGGAAACCAAAGTCTCCACCCCACGTTCCTGACGTCAGTTTTTAGGAGGCATTTGGCACTACAGAGGCAGACAAACTTCCATCTGGTGGTAGATTGCACCTGGGAGACATCCTCATTTGTATGGAATTTTAGTGGGATTTTAATAGGCAGAAGCCTAGTGGCAGACGCAAGTCATTAGACACGAACGCTGGCCCATTTCCATGGGAAACCAAAGTCTCCACTCCAGGTTCCTGATGTGAGTTTGTAGGAGGCCTTTGGCACTACAAGAGCAGACAAAGTTCCATCTGGTGGTTGATTGCATCGAGGAGATATCCTCATTTGTATGGAATTTCAGCAGGCAGAAGCCCAGTGGCACGCAGACAGCATTAGACACGAACAATGGACCTTTTCCATGGGAAACCAAAGTCTCCACCCTAGGTTCCTGATGTCAGTTTTTAGGAGGCCTTTGGAAATACAAGGGCAGAGAAACTTCCATCTGGTGTTAGGTTGTAGCTGGGAGATATACTCATTTTTATGGAATTTTAGTGGAATTTTAGTAGGCAGAATTCCCGCAGCATGTAGACAGAATTAGACATGAATAGTGGCCCATTTCCATAGGAAACCAAAGTCTTAAACCCATGATCCTGATGTCATTTTCTAGGAGGCCTCTGGCACTACAAGAGGGGACAAACTTCCAATTGGTGGCATATTGCATCTGGGAGATATCCTCATTTGTATGTAATTTTAGTACCCATAAGCCCAGTGGCAGGCAGACAGCATTAGACACGAACGGTGGCCCTTTTCCATGGGAAACCAAAGTCTCCACTCCAGGTTCCTGATGTGAGTTTGTAGGAGGCCTTTGGCACTACAAGGGCAGACAAAGTTCCATCTGGTGGTTGATTGCATCGAGGAGATATCCTCATTTGTATGGAATTTCAGCAGGCAGAAGCCCAGTGGCACGCAGACAGCATTAGACACGAACAATGGACCTTTTCCATGGGAAACCAAAGTCTCCACCCTAGGTTCCTGATGTCAGTTTGTAGGAGGCCTTTGGAAATACAAGGGCAGAGAAACTTCCATCTGGTGTTAGGTTGTAGCTGGGAGATATACTCATTTTTATGGAATTTTAGTGGAATTTTAGTAGGCAGAATCCCAGCAGCATGTAGAAAGAATTAGACATGAATAGAGGCCCATTTCCATAGGAAACCAAAGTCTCCAACCCATGATCCTGATGTCATTTTCTAGGAGGCCTCTGGCACTACAAGAGGGGACAAACTTCCAATTGGTGGCATATTGCATCTGGGAGATATCCTCATTTGTATGTAATTTTAGTACCCATAAGCCCAGTGGCAGGCAGACAGCATTAGACACGAACGGTGGCCCTTTTCCATGGGAAACCAAAGTCTCCGCCCCAGGTTCCTGATGACAATTTGTAGGAGGCCTTTGGAATTACAAGGGCAGACAAACTTCTATCTGGTGGTAGATTGCACCTGGGAGATATCCTCATTTCTATAGAATTTTATTGGAATTTTAGTAGGCATAAGCCCAGTGGCAGGCAGACAGCATTAGACACGAACAATGGACCTTTTCCATGGGAAACCAAAGTCTCCACCTCACGTTCCTGATGTCAGTTTGTAGGAGGGCTTTGGAACTACAAGGGCAGACAAACTTCCATCTGGTGGTAGATTGCACCTGGGAGATATCCTCCTTTGTGAGGAATTTCAGAAGGCATAACCCCAGTGGCAGGCAGATAGCATTAGACACGAACGGTGCCCTTTTCCATGGGAAACCAAAGTCTCCATCCCACGTTCCTGATGTCAGTCATTAAGAGGCGAATGGAACTACAAGGGCAGAAAAATTTCCATCTGGTGGTAGATTGGACCTGGGAGATATCGCCATTTGTATGGAATTTTAGTGGTATTTTAGTAGGCAGAAGTCCAGCGGCAGGCAGACAGCATTACACACGAACGCTGGCCAATATCCATGGGAAACCAAAGTCTCCAACCCAGGCTCCTCATGTCAGTTTGTAGGAGGCCTTTGGCATTAAAAGGGCAGACAAACTTCCATCTGGTGGTTGATTGCATCGGCGAGATATGCTCATTTGTATGGGATTTCAGAAGGCAGAAGCCAAGTGGCACGCAGACAGCATTGGACACGAACAGTGGCCCATTTCCATGGGAAACCAAAATCTCCACCCCACGTTGCTGATGTCTCATTGTAGGAGGCGTTTTCCAATATAAGGGCAGAAAAACTTCCATCTGGTTGTAGATTGCACCTGGGAGATATCCTCATTTCTATGGAATTTTAGTGGAATTTTAGTAGGAAGAAACCCAGTGGCAGGCAGAAAGCATTAGACACGAACAATGGCCCATTTCTATGGGAAACCAAAGCCTCCACTCCGGGTTCCGGGTGTCAGTTTGTAGGAGGCCTTTGGCACTACAAGGGCAGACAAAGTTCCGTCTTGTGTTTGATTGAATCGAGGAGATACCCTCATTTGTATGGAATTTCAGCAGGCAGAAGCCCAGTGGCAGGCAGACAGCATTAGACACGAACAATGGACCTTTTCCATGGGAAACCAAAGTCTCCACCTCACGTTCCTGATGTCAGTTTGTAGGAGGCCTTTGGAAATACAAGGGCAGGCAAACTTCAAACTGGTGGTAGATTGCACCTGGGAGATAACCTCATTTCTATAGAATTTTAGTGGAATTATAGTAGGCATAAGGCCAGTGTCTGCCAGACAGCATTAGACACGAATGGTGGGCATTTCTTTGGGAAACAAAAGTCTCCACCCCCCGTTCGGGATGTCAGTTTTTAGGTGGCCTTTGGCACTACGGGGGCAGAAAAACTTCCACCCAGTGGTAGATTACACCTGGGAGATATCCTCATTTGTATGGAACTTCAGCAGTCATCACCACAATGCCAGGCAGACAGCATTAGACAGGAACGGTGGTCCTTTTCCATGGGAAAGCAAAGTCTCCACCCCAGGTTCCTGATGGCAGTTTGTAGGAGGCCTTTGGAAACACAAGGGCAGAGAATCTTCCATCTGGTGTTAGATTGCACCTGGGAGATATACTCATTTGTATGGAATTTTAGTGGAATATTAGTAGACAGAATCCCAGCTGCAGGTAGACAGAATTAGACATGAATTGTGGCTCATTTCCATGGGAAACCAAAGTCTCCACCCCAGGTTCCTCATGTCATTTTCTAGGAGGCCTCTGGCACTACAGGAGGAGACAAAGTTCCAATTGGGGGCATATTGCATCTAGGAGATATCCTCATTTGTATGTAATTTTAATAGCCATAAGCCCAGTGGCAGGCAGACAGTATTAGACGCGAACGGTGGCCCTTTTCCATGGGAAACCAAAGTCTCCGCCTCAGGTTCTTGATGTCAATTTGTAGGAAGCCTTTGGCTCTACAGGGGCAGACAAACTTCCATCTGGTGGTAGATTGCACCTGGGAGACATCCTCATTTGTATAGAATTTTAGTGGAATTTTAGTCGGCATAAGCCCAGTGTCTCGCAGACAGCATTAGACACGAACTGTGGTCCATTTCCTTGGGAAACCAAAGTCTCCATCTCACGTGCCTGATGTCAGTTTGTAGGAGGCCTTTGGCACTACAAGGGCAGATAAACTTCCAACTGGTGGTAGATTCCGTGCGGGAGATATCCTCATTTGTGAGGAATTTCAGCAGGCATAACCCCAGTGGCAGGCAGACAGCATTAGACACAAACGGTGGTCCTTTTCCATGGGAAACCGAAGTCTCTACCCCACGTTCCTGATATTAGTTTGTAAGAGGCCTTTGGAACTACAAGGGCAGGAAAACTTCCATCTGGTGGTAGATTGCACCTGGGAGATATCCTCATTTTTATGGAATTTCAGTGGTATTAAAGTAGGCAGAAATCCAGCGGCAGGCAGACTGCTTTACACACGAACGCTGGCCCATATCCATGGGAAACCAAAGTCTTCACTCCAGGCTCCTCATGTCAGTTTATAGAAGGCCTTTGGAAATACAAGGGCAGAAAAACTTATATCTGGCGGTAGACTGCACCCGGGAGATGTCATCATTTGTATGGAATTTCAGTGAAATTTTCGTAGGTAGAAGCCCAATGGCAGGCAGACATTATTAGACACGAACGGTGGCCCATTTCCATGAGAAACCAAAGTCTCCACCCCAGGTTCCTGATGTCAGTTTTTAGGAGGCCTTTGGCACTAGAAGGGCAAACAAACTTCCAACTGGTGGGAGATTCCATCTGGGAGATATCCTCATTTGTGAGGAATTTCAGTAGGCATAACTCCAGTGGCAGGCAGACAGCATTAGACACGAACAGTGGCCCTTTTCCATGGGAAACCAAAATCTCCACCCCATGTTGCTGATGTCACTTTGTAGGAGGCGTTTTCCAATATAAGGGCAGAGAAACTTCCATCTGGTTGTAGATTGCACCTGGGAGATATCCTCATTTCTATGGAGTTTTAGTGGAATTTTAGTAGGAAGAAGCACAGTGGCAGGCAGACAGCATTAGACACAAACGGTGGCCCATTCCCTTGGGAAAGCAAAGTCTTCACCCCACGTTCTTGATGTCAGTTTTTAGGAGGCCTTTGGCACTACGAGGGCAGACAAACTTCCACCTGGTGGTAGATTCCATCTGGGAGAAGTCCTCATTTGTGAGGAATTTAAGTAGGCATTACTCCAGTGGCAGGCAGACAGCATTAGACACGAACAGTGGCCCTTTTCCATGGGAAACCAAAATCTCCACCCCATGTTGCTGATGTCACTTTGTAGGAGACGTTTTCCAATATAAGGGCAGAGAAACTTCCATCTGGTTGTAGATTGCACCTGGGAGATATCCTCATTTTTAAGGAGATTTAGTGGAATTTTAGTAGGAAGAAACCCAGTGGCAGGCAGACAGCATTAGACATGAATAATGGCCCATTTGATGGGAAACCAAAATCTCCACCCCACGTTCCTGATGTCCGTTTCTAGGAGGCTATTGTCACTACAAGGGCAGACAAACTTCCGTCTGGTGGTTGATTCCATCGTTGAGATATCCTCATTTGTATGGAATTTCATCAGGTAGAAGCCCATTGGCAGGTAGACAGCATTAGAGAGGAACGGTGGCCCTTTTCCATGGGAAAACAAAGTCTCCAACCCAGGCTCCTGATGTCAGTTTTTAGTAGGCCTTTGGCATTAAAAGGGCAGACAAACTTCCATCTGGTGGGAAATTTTGTTTAGGGAGATATCCTCATTTGTATGTAATTTCAGTAGTCATAAGCCCAGTGGCAAGGAGACAGCATTAAACACCAAGGTGCCCCTTTTCCATGGGAAACCAAAGCGTCCTCTCAAGAATCCTGATGTCAGTGTGTAGGAGGCCATTGGCATTACAAGGGCCGACAAACTTTCATCTGGTGGTAGACTCTATCTGGGAGATATCCTCATTTGTATGGGATTTTACAAGGCATAATCCCAGTGGCAGGCAGACACCATTAGACACGAAAGGTGGCCCATTTCCATGGGAAACCCAAATCTCCGCGCTCATTGCTGATGTCACTTTGTAGGAGGCCTTTTCCAACATACAGGCAGAAAAACTTCCATCTGGTGGTAGATTGCACCTGGGAGTTATCCTCATTTCTATGGAATTTTATTGGAATTTTATTACGAAGATCCCCAGTGGCAGGCAGACAGCATTAGACACGAACGGTGGCCCATTTTTATAGGGAAACCAAAGTCTCCACCCCACATTCCTGATGTCCGTTACTAGGAGGCCTTTGGCACTACAAGGGCAGACAAACTTCCACCTGGTGGTAGATTGCTCCTGGGAGATATCCTCATTTGTATGGACCTTCAGCAGTCATAACCACAGTGCCAGGCAGACAGCATTAGACAGGAACGGTGGTCCTTTTCCTAGGGAAGCCAAAGTCTCCACACCACGTTCCCGATGTCAGGTTTTAGTAGGCCATTGACAGTACAAGGGCAGAAAAACTTCCGTCTGCTGGTTGATTGCATCGGGAAGATATCCTCATTTGTATGGAATTTCAGCAGATAGAAGCCCAGTGGCAGGCAGACAGCATTAGACACGAACGGTGGCCCTTTTCCATGGGAAAACAAAGTCTCCAACCCAGGCTCCTGATGTCAGTTTGTAGTAGGCCTTTGGCACTACAAGGGCAGACAAACTTCCATCTAGTGGTGGATCGCACCTCGTAGATGTCCTTATTTGTATGGAATTTTAGTGGTATTTTAGTACTCAGAAGCCCAGTTGCAGACAGAGAGAATTAAACACGAACGGTGGGCCTTTTCCATAGGAAACCAAAGTCTCCAGGCCAGGTTCCGAATGTCAGTATAAAGGAGGCCTTTGGCACTGCAAGAGCAGACAAACTAACATCTGGTGGTAGATTGCACCTGGGAGATATCCTCATTTGTATAGAATTTTAGTGGAATTATAGTACTCAGAATCCAAGTTGCAGACCGACCGCATTAAAAATGAACGGTGGACCTTTTCCGTAGGAAACCAATGTCTCCAGGCCAGGTTCCGAATGTCAGTTTGAAGGAGGCGTTTGGCACTGCTAGAGCAGACAAACTTCCATCTGGTGGCATATTGCATCTAGGAGATATCCTCATTTGTATGTAATTTTAGTAGCCATAAGCCCAGTGGCAGGCAGACAGCATTAGACAGGAACCGTGGCCCTTTGCCATGGGAAATCAAAGTCTCTGCCCCAGCTTCTTGATGTCAATTTGTAGGAAGCCTTTTGCTCTACAGGGGCAGACAAACTTCCATTTGGTGTTAGATTGCACGTAAGAGACATCTTCAATGGTGTGGAATTTTATTGTAATTTTAATAGGCAGAATCCTAGTGGCAGGCAAACATCATTAGACACGAACGCTGTCGCATTTCCATGGGAAACCAAAGTCTCCACTCCAGGTTCCTGATGTCAGTATGTAGGAGGCCTTTGGCACTACAAGGGCAGACAAAGTTCCGTCTGGTGGTTGATTGCATTGAGGAGATATCCTCATTTGTATGGAATTTCAGCAGGCAGAAGATCAGTGGCAGGCAGACAGCATAGGACACGAACGGTGGACCTTTTTCATGGGAAACCGATGTCTCCACCCCACGTTCCTGATGTCAGTTTTTAGGAGGCCTTTGGCACAAGGAGGGCAAACAAACTTCGAACTGGTGGTAGATTCCATCTGGGAGATAGCCTCATTTGTGAGGAATTTCAGCAGGCGTAACCCAGTGGCAGGCAGACAGCATTAGACAGGAACGGTACCCCTTTTCCATTGGAAACAAAGTCTCCATCCCACGTTCCTGATGTCAGTTTGTAGGAGGCATTTGGCACTATAAGGGCAGACTAATTTCCGACTGGTTGTAGATTCCATCTGGGAGATATCCTCATTTGTATGGAATTTCACTAGGCATAAGCCCAGTGGCAGGCACATAGCATTAGACACAAACGGTGGTCCTTTCCCATGGGAAACCAAAGTCTCCACCCCTGGTTCCTGATGTCAGTTTTTTAGGAGGCCTTTGCCACTACAAGGGCAGACAATCTTCCATCTGGTGGTAAATTGCATCTGGGAGATATCCTCACTTGTATGGAATTTTAGGAGTCATACGCCCAGTGGCAGGCACACAGCATTAGGCATGAACAGTGGCTCTTTTTCATGGGAAACCAAATTATCCATCCTACGTTTCAGATGTCATTTTATAGGAGACCTTTGGCAATACAAGGGCAGAGAAACTTCAAACCGGGGGTAGATTGCACCTGCGAGATATTCTCATTTGTATAGAATTTTAGAGGAATTTTAGTACGCAGAATCCCAGTGGCAGGCAGACAGAATTAGACATGAATATTGGCCCTTTTCCAGGGGAAACCAAAGTCTCCAGGCCAGGTTCCTGATGTCTGTTTTTAGGAGGCCTTTTGCACTACAAGAACAGACAAACTTCCAACTGGTGGCATATTGAATCTGGGAGATATCCTCATTTGTATGTAATTTCTGTAGCCACAACCCAGTGGCGGGCAGACAGCATTAGACACGAACGCTGGCCCTTTTCCATGGGAAACCAAAGTCTCCACTCCAGGCTCCTCATGTCAATTTGTAGGAGGCCTTTGGCTCTACATGGGCAGACAAACTTCCGTCAGGTGGTTGATTACATCGGAGAGATTTCCAAATTTTTTTTGGAA
Organism: Phylloscopus collybita; assembly: GCA_027886175.1. Taxonomy (NCBI): domain Eukaryota; kingdom Metazoa; phylum Chordata; class Aves; order Passeriformes; family Phylloscopidae; genus Phylloscopus; species Phylloscopus collybita. The sequence goes on along the minus strand of JAJNNQ010000178.1, from coordinate 7,206 downwards.
TTTCAGCAGGCAGAAGCTCATTGGCAGGCAGACAGCATTAGACAAGAACGCTGGTCCTTTTCCATGGGAAATCAAAGTCTCCACCCATGGTTCCTGATGTCAGATTTTTAGGAGGGCTTTGGTACAACAAGGGCAGAGAATCTTCCATCTGGTTGTAGATTGCACCTGGGATATATCCTTATTTCTATGGAATTTTAGTGGAATATTAATAGGAAGAAACCAAGTGGCAGGCAGACAGCATTAGACACGAACGGTGGCCCATTTCCATGGGAAACCAAAGTCTCCACCCCACGTTCCTGATGTCCGTTTCTAGGAGGCCGTTGGCAATACAAGGGCAGACAAACTTCCACCTGGTGGTAGATTGCACCTGGGAGATATCCTCATTTGTATGGAACTTCAGCACTCATAATCTCAAAGCCAGGCAGACAGCATTAGAAACAAAGGGTGGACCTTTTCCATGGGAAACCAAAGTCTTCACCCCACGTTCCTGATGTCCGTTTTTTGGAGGCCTTTGGCACTACAAGGGCAGACAAAGTTCCACCTGGTGGTAGATTGCACCTGGGAGATATCCTCATTTGTATGGAACTTCAGCAGTCATCACCACAGTGCCAGGCAGACAGCATTAGATACGAACGGTGGTCCTTTTGCATTGGAAACCAAAGTCTCCACGCCTGGTTCCTGATGTCAGTTTTTTAGGGGGCTTTTGCCACTACAAGGGCAGACAAACTTCCACCTCGTGGTAAATTGCATCTGCGAGATATCCTCATATGTAATGAGTTTTTGCAGGCATACGCCCAGTGGCAGGCACACAGCATTAGCCATGAACAGTGACCTTTTTCCATGGGAAACCAAATTATCCATCCTATGTTTCAGATGTCAGTTTATTTTGCACTCTGCCCTTTTGCACTACAAGGGCAGAGAAACTTCAAACTGGGGGAGGATTGCACCTGCGAAATATTCCCATTTGTATAGAATTTTAGGGGAATTTTAGTACGCAGAATCCCAGCTGCAGGCACACAGAATTAGACATGAATAGTGGCCGTTTTCCAGGGGAAAACAAAGTCTCCAGGCCAGCTTCCTGATGTCAGTTTTTAGGAGGCCTTTTGCACTACAAGAACAGACAAACTTCCAACTGGTGGCATATTGCGTCTTGGAGATATCCTCATTTGTATGGAATTTTAGTGGAATTAAAGTAGGCAGAAGCCCAGTGGCAAGTAGACAGCATTAAACACCAACGGTGGCCCATTTCCATGGGAAACCAAAGTCTCCACACCACGTGCCTTATGTCCGTTTATAGGAGGACTTTTGCACTACAAGAGCAGACAAACTTCCAACTGGTGGTAGACTCCATCTGGGAGATATATTCATTTGTGAGGAATTTCAGCAGGCGTAACAACAGGGGCAGGCAGACAGCATTAGATACGAACTGTGGCCCTTTTCCATGGGAAACCAAAGTCTCCACCCCACGTTCCTGATGTCAGTTTGTAAGAGGTGTTTGGAACTACAAGGGCAGAAAAACTTCCATCTGGTGGTAGATTGCACCTGGGAGATATCCTCATTTCCATGGAATATTAGTGGAATTTTAGTAGGAAGAAGCCCAGTGGCAGGCACATAGGATTAGACACAAACGGTGGCCCATTTCCATGCGAAAAGAAAGTCTTCACCCCACTTTCCTGCTGTCAGTTTTTAGGAGGCCTTTGGCACTACAAGGGCAGAGAAACATCCATCTGGTTTAGATTGCACCTGGGAGTGCAATACTCATTTGTATGGTATTTTAGTGGAATTTTAATAGGCAGAAGCCTAGTTGCAGGCACACATCATTAGACACGAACGCTGGCCCATTTCCAAGGGAACGCAAAGTTTCAACTCCAGGTTCCTGATGTCAGTTTGTAGGAGGCCTTTGGCACTACAAGGGCAGACAAAGTTCCGTCTTGTGGTTGATTGAATCGAGGAGATACCCTCATTTGTATGGAATTTCAGCAGGCAGAAGCCCAGTGGCAGGCAGACAGCATTAGACACGAACAATGGACCTTTTCCATGGGAAAGCAAAGTCTCCACCTCACGTTCCTGATGTCAGTGTGTAGGAGGCCTTTGGAACTACAAGGGCAGGCAAACTTCAAACTGGTGGTAGATTGCACCTGGGAGATATCCTCATTTGTATAGAATTTTAGTGGAATTTTAGTAGGCATAAGCCCAGTGTCTGGCAGACAGCATTAGACACGAACGGTGGTCCATTTCCTTGGGAAACCAAAGTCTCCATGTCACATGCCTGATGTCAGTTTGTAGGAGGCCTTTGGCACTACAAGGGCAGACAAAATTCCATCTGCTGATAGATTCCACCTGGAGATATCCTCTGTTGTATGGAATTTCAGCAGGCATATGCCCAGTTGCAGGCAGACAGCATTAGACACGATCGGTGACCCTTTTCCATGGGAACCTATGTGTCCACCCTAGGTTTAAGATGTCAATTTATACGAGGCTTTTGGCACTACAAAGGCAGAGGAACTTTCATCTGGTGGTAGATTGAACCAGGGAGATATCCTCATTTGTATGGAATTTTAGTGAAATTTTAGTAGGAAGAAGCCCAGTGCCAGGCAGACAGCATTAGACACGAACGGTGGCTTTTTCATGGGAAACCAAAGTCTCCACCCCACATTCCTGATGATAATTTATACGAGGCTTTTGGCACTATAAGGGTAGACAAACTTCCAACTGGTGGTAGATTGCACGTGATAGATATCCTCATTTGCATGGAATTTTAGTGGAATTTTAGTAGGCAGAATCCAAATGATCGGCAGAGAGCATAAAACACAAACGGTGCCTCTTTTTCATGGGACACGAAGGTCTCTACCCCAGTCTCCTGATGTCAGTTGGTAGGAGGCCTTTGGCACTACAAGGCTAGAAAAACTTCCAACTGGTGGTAGATTGCATCTGGGAGATATCCTCATTTGTATGCAATTTTTGCAGCCATAAGCCATGTGACAGGCAGACAGCATTAGACAGGAACGGTGGACCTTTTCCTTGGAAAACCAAAGTCTCCACCCCACGTTCCTGATGTCAGTTTGCAGGAGGCCTTTGGACTACAAGGTCTACAAAATTCCATCTCGTTGTATATTCCATCATGGAGATATCCTTATTTGTATGGAATTTTATTGGAATTTTAGTATGCAGAAGCCGAGTGGCCAGCAGACAGCATCAGAGAAGAACGGTGGCCCTTTTCCATGGAAACCAAAGTTTCCACTCCAGGTTCCTGGTGTCAGTTTGTAGGAGGCCTTTGGCACTACAAGGGCCGACAAAGTTCCGTCTGGTGGTTGATTGCATCGAGGAGATATCCTCATTTGTATGGAATTTCAGCAGGCAGGAACCCATTGGCAGGCAGACAGCATTAGACACGAACAATGGACCTTTTCCATGGGAAACCAAAGTCTCCATCTCACGTTCCTGATGTCAGTTTGTAGGAGGCCTTAGGACCTACAAGGGCAGACAAACTTCCATCTGGTGGTAGATTGCACCTGGGAGATATCCTCATTTGAATAGAATTTTAGTGGAATTTTAGTAGGCATAACCCAGAGGCAGGCAGACAGCATTAGACACGAACGGTGGCCCTTTTCCATGGGAAAACAATGTCTCCACCCCTTGTTCCTGATGTCAGTTTTTAGGAGGCCTTTGGCACTACAAGGGCAGACAAACTTCCAACTGGTGGTAGATTCCGTGTGGGAGATATCCTCATTTGTGAGGAACTTCAGCAGTCATAACCACAGTGCCAGGCAGACAGCATTAGACAGGAACGGTGGCCCTTTTCCATGGAAAAACAAATTATCCATACTATGTTCCTGATGTCAGTTTGAAGGAGGCTTTTGGCACTACAAGGGCAGACACACTTCCATCTGGTGGTTGATTGCATCGGGGAGATATCCTCATTTGTGAGGAATTTCAACAGGCATAACCCCAGTGACAGGTAGACAGCATTAGACACAAAGAGTGGCCCTTTTCCATGGGAAACCAAAATCTCCACCCCATGTTGCAAATGTCACTTTGTAGGAGGCGCTTTCCAATATAAGGGCAGAGAAACTTCCATCTGGTTGTAGATTGCACCTGGGAGATATCCTCATTTCTATGGAATTTTAGTGGAATGTTAGTAGGCAGAATCCCAGCGGAAGGCAGAGAGAATTAGACAGGAACAGTGGCCCGTTTCCTAGGGAAACCAAAGTCTCCATGCCACATTCCTGATGTCAGGTTGTCGGAGGACTTTGGCATTAAAAGGGCAGACAAACTTCCATCTGGTGGGAAATTGCATTTGGGAGATATCCTCATTTGTAGGGAATTTTAGTAGGCATATGCCCACTGGCAGGCAGACAGCATTAAACACCAAGGGTGGCCCTTTTCCATGGGAAACCAAAGCGTCCTTTCCAGATTCCTGATGTCAATTTGTAGGAGGCCGTTGGCATTACAAGGGCAGACAAACTTTCAACTGGTGGTAGACACGAACGGTGGCCTCTTTCCATGGAAAAACAAAGTCTACAACCCACGTTCCTGATGTCGGTTTTTAGGAGGCCTCTGGCACTACAAGTGGAGACAAACTTCCAACTGCTGGCATATTGCATCTGGGAGATATCTTCATTTGTGAGGAATTTCAGCAGGCATAACCCCAGTGACAGGCAGACAGCATTAGACACGAACAATGGACCTTTTCCATGGGAAACCAAAACCTCCACCCCACGTTGCTGATGTCACTTTGTAGGAGGCGTTTTCCAATATAAGGGCAGAGAAACTTCCATCTGGTGGTAGATTGCACCTGGGAGATATCCTCATTTCTATGGAATTTTAGTGGAATTTTAGTAGGAAGAAGCCCAGTGGCAGGCACATAGCATTAGACACAAACGGTGGCCCATTTCCATGGGAGAAGAAAGTCTCCAACCCACGTTCCTGATTTCAGTTTTTAGGAGGCGTTTGGAACTACAAGGGCAGACAAACTTCCATCTGGTTATAGATTGCACCTGGGAGATATCCTCATTTGTGTAGAATTTTAGTGGAATTTTAGTAGGCATAAGCCCAGTGGCTGGCAGGCAGCATTAGCCGCAAACGGTGGCCCATTACCTTGGGAAACCAAAGTCTCCACCCCACGTTCCTGATGTCAGTTTTTACGAGGCCTTTGGCACAAGGAGGGCAAACAAACGTCCACCTGGTGGTAGATTGCATCTGGGAGATATCCTCATTTGTATGGAACTTCAGCAGTCATAACCACAGTGCCAGGCAGACAGCATTAGACAGGAACGGTGGTCCTTTTCAATGGGAAACCAAAGTCTCCGCCCCAGGTTCCTGATGTCAATTTGTAGGAAGCCTTTGGCTCTACAGGGGCAGACAAACTTCCATCTGGTGGTAGATTGCACATGGGAGACATCCTCATTTGTATGGAATTTTAGTGGAATTTTAATAGGCAGAAGCCTAGTGGCAGGCACACATCATTAGACACGAACGCTGGCCCATTTCCATGGGAAACCAAAGTTTCCAATCCAGGATCCTGATGTCAGTTTGAAGGAGGCGTTTGGCACTAGAAGGGCAGACAAAGTTCCGTCTGGTGGTTGATTGCATCGAGGAGATATCCTCATTTGTATGGAATTTCAGCAGGCAGAAGCCCAGTGGCACGCAGACAGCATTAGACACGAACAATGGACCTTTTCCATGGGAAACCAAAGTCTCCACCTCACGTTCCTGATGTCAGTTTGTAGGAGGCCTTTGGAACTACAAGGGCAGGCAAACTTCAAACTGGTGGTAGATTGCACCTGGGAGATATCCTCATTAGTATAGAATTTTAGTGGAATTTTAGTAGGCAGAAGTCCAGCGGCAGGCAGACAGCATTACACACGAACGCTGGCCAATATCCATGGGAAACCAAAGTCTCCAACCCAGGCTCCTCATGTCAGTTTGTAGGAGGCCTTTGGCATTAAAAGGGCAGACAAACTTTCATCTGGTGGGAAATTGCATTTGGGTGATATCCTCATACGTATGGAAGTTTGGTAGGCATATGCCCACTGGCAGGCAGACAGCATTAGACACGAACGGTGGCCTCTTTCCATGGAAAAACAAAGTCTCCACCCCACGTTCCTGATGTCAGTTTTTAGGAGGCCTCTGGCACTACAAGTGGAGACAAACTTCCAACTGCTGGCATATTGCATCTGGGAGATATCCTCATTTGTGAGGTATTTCAGCAGGCATAACACCAGTGACAGGCAGACAGCATTAGACACGAACGGTGCCCCATTTCCATGGGAAACCAAAGTCTCCACCCCACGTTCCTGACGTCAGTTTTTAGGAGGCATTTGGCACTACAGAGGCAGACAAACTTCCATCTGGTGGTAGATTGCACCTGGGAGACATCCTCATTTGTATGGAATTTTAGTGGATTTTAATAGGCAGAAGCCTAGTGGCAGACGCAAGTCATTAGACACGAACGCTGGCCCATTTCCATGGGAAACCAAAGTCTCCACTCCAGGTTCCTGATGTGAGTTTGTAGGAGGCCTTTGGCACTACAAGAGCAGACAAAGTTCCATCTGGTGGTTGATTGCATCGAGGAGATATCCTCATTTGTATGGAATTTCAGCAGGCAGAAGCCCAGTGGCACGCAGACAGCATTAGACACGAACAATGGACCTTTTCCATGGGAAACCAAAGTCTCCACCCTAGGTTCCTGATGTCAGTTTTTAGGAGGCCTTTGGAAATACAAGGGCAGAGAAACTTCCATCTGGTGTTAGGTTGTAGCTGGGAGATATACTCATTTTTATGGAATTTTAGTGGAATTTTAGTAGGCAGAATTCCCGCAGCATGTAGACAGAATTAGACATGAATAGTGGCCCATTTCCATAGGAAACCAAAGTCTTAAACCCATGATCCTGATGTCATTTTCTAGGAGGCCTCTGGCACTACAAGAGGGGACAAACTTCCAATTGGTGGCATATTGCATCTGGGAGATATCCTCATTTGTATGTAATTTTAGTACCCATAAGCCCAGTGGCAGGCAGACAGCATTAGACACGAACGGTGGCCCTTTTCCATGGGAAACCAAAGTCTCCACTCCAGGTTCCTGATGTGAGTTTGTAGGAGGCCTTTGGCACTACAAGGGCAGACAAAGTTCCATCTGGTGGTTGATTGCATCGAGGAGATATCCTCATTTGTATGGAATTTCAGCAGGCAGAAGCCCAGTGGCAC